>JAJEJO010001253.1:0-28671 GCA_020662805.1 Glaucomys volans
TTTCAGGGTATCCTCATACTCACACGGTGGTACCGACCACTCAATAGGAAGCCACCTCCAACCACATCAAGGCTGATGGCCACCCCAGGATATCCCCTACAGACTGCATGCCTTTTCCCAATTCCAGAGTCAGCTCCACAAGTTTCTCTCTGGAATCTTGTCAATTGTTCCACCCTGGGGCTGCCAAGGCCCCAAGCATACTGTTTATCAATCCCAAAGAGAGAACTTGGACTCAACAGAGGAATTTTAGACATTTTATTACTTACTCCTCAGTGGTGGTGGGCAGGGAAACAGTGGACATCTGCACCATGCCTACAAGCAGGGGCAATATATAGCATCGGTTGCGGGCCCACCATGCAGGTGGACTTCTTCAGATGTTTTGTGAGCACATTCCTTTACTTTACAAGCAGGGCCACTCTGCTTAGATCCTCTCCTAAAGATAGGAAGAAAGGGAAGTGGCCAGCTCCCCCTCTCCATTTCCTTTGTTATCACATTCTTTAGAGCCCTTCTCTACTGCAAGCTTTCCTGGGCATGCGTCAGTATTTAACCCAACAAGTGCCTGTATACCTTGTTAGTTTACAAAATGTATTTCAGGGTAATTAAAAGAAGCCTAGGGAAACACATTGCACCTGAAATTGCAGCAACTCCAGAGGCTGAGGCAGGAGAATCTCCAGTTCAAGGTCAGTCTGAGCAATTTAGCAAAGTACTAAGCAACTGAGCATGATCCTGTCTCAAGATAAAAAATTAAAAGGTCTGAGGGTGTAACTCAGTGGTAAAGCACCCCTGGGTTCAATCCCTAGTATGAAAGAGAGAGAGAGAGAGAGAGAGATTGCTAGAGACCCTAGAAACACATGATATAGGTACAGTTCAAGTACTCTCAATTTAGTGAAAGATTCTGAAAAGAACTACACCATCATGATCTGCTCTTTGCTCCAGGATCAAAAGAATCAATCTCATTAGGCTGACACCACCCCACATGCCTCTCATGCTCATCATTTACAAAGTTTCCATCAAAAAGAAAAAGTCACTGGATATGGTGGTACCCACCTGTCATCCCAGCCACTCAGGAGCCTGAGGCAACTGGATCACAAGTTTAAGGCCAGCCTCAGCAATTTAGCAAGACCTTATCTCAAAATAAATAATAAAAAAAAGGCTGGGGATGTAGCTCAGTGGTAGAGGGCCCTGGTGTTCACTCCCCAGCACCAAATAATAATAATAATATAATAAAAATAAAAAAGAAGCCTGAGACCCCAACAGCATGTCTCACTCTTGAGCACCCATGCTCCCTGTCCCTTTGAGTATCCTCCTCTATCATTTATTTTCTTGAATAAATCTCTACTTGTGCCTCTAGATGCATCCTGAAATTCCTGTCTATGGTGTAAGTCAAGAACTTGCCAGGGATGAGTTGAGGTCCCCTTCTCCCTTCTGGGGAATCTCCTCAGACCCCATCCAGTGACATCTTCAACCTCTAAGTACAAAAACACTTTTATAAGTCACGGCATTCTAAGGGCTTGGAGATCTCAGAAGCCAAGAACAAAGGCCAGACTTCTCTTCAACTAAGGTTAAATTCTTTACTACACAGTGTCTGTTTTTTGTTGTTGTTGTTGTTGTTGTTGTTGTTTTGGTTTTTTTTTTCCGTACTGGGAATTAAACTCAGGGGCACTCCACCACTGAGCCACATCCCCAGCCCTATTTTGCATTTAATTTAGAGACAGGGTCTCACTGAGTTGCTTAGGGCCTCACTTTTGCTGAGGTTGGTTTTGAACTTATGATTCCCCTGCCTCAGCCTCCTCAGCTACTGGAATACAGTTTCTCTTAATTAAGGGCACCAGTACAGCCATATGCAAAATAGTACAGAAGTTCCTTGACATTTTCAAAAAAAGAACTACCACATGATGTGGCAATCCCACTGCTGGGCGCATATATATATTTATGCAAAGGAAGTGAAATCAGTTTGCTGAAGAGCATCTGTCCTCCCATGTTCCTGTATCATTATGCACAATAACTAAGAAATGGAAACAACCCAAGCATCCATCAATGATTGAATTGATAAAGAAAATGTGGTATAAACACACACACAGAGTAATACTATTCCACCACAAAAAAAGAATGAAATTCTGTCGTCGGTAACAACATGGAGAGAACTGGACATCATTATGTTGAGATAAGCCAGGTATAGAAAGACAAATACTGTATGATCTCATGTGGAATCTAAAAAAGTTGATCTCATAGAAGTTTCAAGTAGAACGGTTACCAGAGATGGAGGAGAGTGGCTATGGGGAGGGGTAGGTATGAAGCAAGAAACTGGGGATGTAGCTCGATGGTAAAGCAGCCCTGGGTTCAATCCCCAGTAGCAAGAGGAGAAAAAAAGGTAAAAGAAAGTATTTTGAGCCAGGTGTGTGGCACACAACTGTAATCCCAGTGGCTCAGGAGGCTGAGACAGGAGGATCATGAATTCAAAGCCAGGCTCAGCACAGCAAGGTGCTAAGCAACTCAGTGAGAGCCCGTCTCTAAATTAAAATACAAAATAGGGCTGGGGATGTGGCTCAGTGGTCGAGTGTCCCTGAGTTCAATTCCTGGTACCCTCCCCAAAAAAAGAATGAATTTTGAATTCTTTTAACTATAAAAAATGGTAACTGAGGAAATAGATATGTTCAACCTGATTTCAACATTACACAATATGTCCATGTATTGAAACATTACATGGTACCCCATTATCATGGAAAACTTTTTTTTTATTCTGCAGTACTGGGGATAGAACCCTGGGGTTCTTTACCACTAATCTATATCCCCAGCCCTTTTTTAAATAATTTTTATTATAAAAAATTACTTACTAAATTGCTGGGGCAATTTAATTACTAAATTGGGTCTTACTAAATTGCTGAGGCTGGTCTTGAACTTGCAATCCTCCTGCCTCAGTCTCCTGAATAGCTGATATCGTAACAGAAAACTCAGTCCTTGTCCCCAATGCCAATTAATGCCAATTTAATTATGGGGACATGATTTTGAGAAAAAGGAAAAAGTTATTTTATTGCTTTGCTAGCAAAGGAAAAACACAGGGGACTCCTGTCCCAGAGGCTGTGACAGGGATGTCCCAGAGGCACATCAGGGGGAACAAGATTTTTGTTTTGTTTTTTTTTTGTTTGAATTAGTTGTATATGACAGTAGAATGCATTTATATATTTTAATTGATCATACATAAATGTAGTGTAATTTCTCATTTATCTGATTATACATATCGTAGAATCACATCGGTAATACAATCATATAAATACGTGAGGTAGTAATGTCTCTTTCACTCTACTATCCTTCCTACCCCCATACCCCTTCCCCTCCCTTCACTCTCCTGCCTAATATAAAGTAACTATATTCTTCCCTATCCACCCCCCTTATTGTGAATTAGCATCCACATATCAGAGAACACATTGGACCTTTGGTTTTGGGTTTGGCTTATTTCACTTAGCATGGTATTCTCTAACTCCATCCATTTACCAGCAAATGCCATAATTTCATTCTTCTTTAAATTTGAGTAATATTCCATCGTGCGTATGGTTGGAATTCATATATATATCACATTTTCTTTATCCATTCATCTGTTGAAGGGCACCGAGGTTGGTTCCACAATCTAGCTATTGTGAATTGAGCTGCTGTGAACATTGATGTGGCTATGTAACTGTAGTATGCTGATTTTAAGTCCTTTGGGTATAAACCAAGGAGTGGGATAATTGGGTCAAATGGTGGTTCCATTCCAAGGTTTCTGAGGAATCTCCATACTGCTTTCCATAATAGTTTCACCATTTTGCAGTCCCACCAGCAATGTATGCGTGTACCTTTTCCCCCACATCCTTGCCAGCATTTATTGGTGCTTGTGTTCTTGATAATAGTCATTCTAATTGGAGCAAGATGAAATCTTAGGATAGTTTTGATCTGTGTTTCTCTAATTGCTAGAGATGTTGAACATTTTTTCATATATATATATATATATATATATATATATATTTTGTGTGTGTGTGTGTGTGTGTGTGTGTAACCAGGAATTGAACTCAGGGACACTCGGACACTGAGCCACATCCCCAGCCCTATTTTGTATTTTATTTAGAGACAGGGTCTCACTGAGTTGCTTAGGACCTCGCTAAGTTGCTGAGGCTGGCTTTGAACTCGAGATCCTCCTGACTCAGCCTCCCAAGTCGCTTGGATTACAGGCATGCGCCACCATGCCCAGCTCATATATTTTTTGACTGATCGCATTTCTTCTGTGAAATGCCTGTTCAGTTCCTTTGCCCATTTATGAATTGGGTTATTAGCTTTTTTTGGTGTTAAGTTTTTTGAGTTCTTCCTATATCCTGAAGATTAATGCTCTATCTGGGATACAGGTGATAAAGATTTTTCTCCCATTCTGTAGGCTCTCTTCACATTCTTGTTTCCTTTGCTGTGAAGAAGCTTTTTAGTTTAAAAATATGGAACACTTCACGAATTTGTGTGTCACCCTTGTACAGGGGCCATGCTAATCTTCTCTGTATCATTCCAATCTTAGTATATGTGCTGCTGAAGGGAGCAAGGGACAGGGGGATTTTAAAGGAGCTCTTTAAAGGTTACATTCCAGGAGTGCCCTGACAGGGTTGGGGGGGTCTCAGGGCCTTGCACATACTAAGCAAGTGTTCCACCACTGAACTACATCCCCAACCCTATCTTGCTCTTATTTATTTGTTGCTTATTTTGGGGAGTGGGTACCAGGGATTGAACTCAGGGGCACTCAACCACTGAGCCACATCCCCAACCCTATTTTAAATTTTATTTAGAGACAGGGTCTCACTAAGTTGCTTAGTACCTCACTTTTGCTGAGGCTGGCTTTGAACTTGAAATCTTCCTGCCTCAGCCTCCTGAGCCACTGGGATTACAGGTGTGCACCACCACACATGGCTTCCTTGTAGTTCTTTTTTTATAAAGTGCTTTTATTAGTGCTCTATAGTTATACATAATATTGGGGTTCATGTTGACTTATTTGTTGTGTGCTAGATGTTATTGGCTAGGGGCATACAAACTCAGTGGTAAAGCCCTTACCTCCATGAGCAAGACCCTGGGTTCCATGTCCAGCATATAAGAGGAAGAAGACATCTCAATAAAACATTGTCAAAAGTCTTCACCAAGCCGGGCACGGTGGACAACACCTGTAATCCCAGGGACTTGGGAGGCTGAAGCAGGAGGATCGTGAGTTCAAAGCCAGCCTCAGCAACTTAGCGAGGCCCTAAGCAACTCAGTGAAACCCTGTCTCTAAATAAAATACAAAATAGGGCTGGGATGTGGCTCAGTGGCCTAGTGTCCCTAAGTACAATCCCCGGTTTAAAAAAAAAAAAAAAAATTCTTCACTAGCAAGGCATTGTGGTGCATGCCTGTAATCCCAGAGACTCAGGAGGCTGAGCTAGAAGGATTGCAAATTGGAGGCCAGCCTCAGTAATTTATTGAGGCCCTAAGCAACTTAGCCAGACCCTGTCTCAAAATAAAATATAAAAAGGAGATGGGGATATGGTTCAGTGGTTAAGCACCCCTAGGTTCAATCCCCAGTACCAAACATACAAACAAAAAAGTCTTCACCAGTTACCTCACTAAAGAGAGTTTCCAAATGGCCAGTAAACCTCTGAAAAGTTATTTAACATCATTCATCAGTCTGATAAAAAAAATTCAACCACAAGATACTACCACACACCCATAAGAATGGCTAAAATTAGAAAGACAACACCAAGCCTTAGAGCAACTTGATCTCTCACACCTGCTGGAGGATAAATGAAATGACAGAGAGCATTAGAAAATAGTTTGGGACTGGGTACTTGGTGCACACTTGTAATCCTAGCAGCTTGGGAGACTGAGGCAAGAGGATTGCAAGTTCAAAGCCAGTCTCCACAACTTAATGATGCCCTCAGCAATTCAGCAAGAACCTGTCTCTAAATAAAATATGAAAAAGGGCTGGGGATGTGGCCCAATGTTAAGTGCCCCTGGGTTCAATCCCCAGTACCAAAAACAAATAAAAATAAGAAACAAAGATTAGCAAACCAGGCATGGTGGCACAAGTCTATAATTGCAGGGACTTGGGAGGCGGAAGCAGAAGAATCATGAGTTTGGGACCAGCCTTGTAACAATGTTCCACTTTACGCTTTGACTGTAACCCTTGCTGCTCTGCCATTGCAATTTATTTTTTAAAATGGACAGCTTTCTTTCTCTTCCTCTCTCCCTGCTCCTCCCTAATTTCTCCCCCACCCTTATCTCAAAGGAAACACGAATATCTTTCTTCCCTACCCTAGGTAGAGTTAATCTGTCCTTAATTAAGCACATACCCACCATGGAAACAAAGTAATCCAGACTTTGGGGATGGTACCAGAAATCTCAGAAATGACTATCTCCCAAATTAAAAAGTAAATTACAACTCGGACAGAGAACACGTGGAATGTAGCCTTAAGTACCCCTTTAAAAGCCCCTGTTCCTGCTGATGGGCAGAGTCATGGTCTCTGGGACAGAAATCCCCTGTGTTTCTCCTTTGCTAGCAAAGCAGTAATTTTTTTCCCTATTCTCATTATTGGATTGGCATTGGGGACAAGGACGGAGCTTTCAGCAACAAATTTGGCACCCCAGGCGGGACCCAAGAGCAGCCCCCACTCCAGCTTCCTTGGGCAGGCCTGGCTCTCCAGGGAACCCCACTTCCATGCTGAGGATTCAAGGTGATGGCAAACTTGTAGAGAGCCAACTGCAGGAGAGATAGGAGACAGGCGAGTTTGCCTTGGGTCGAGCCAGAGGAGCTGTTCCTGTGAGTAAAGGGAGGGATGGAGGCACCTTCCCAGCAGCTGCCGAAGCTCCTTTTTCTTCGGGGAACTCCTGCCTTCTCTCCCTGAAAGCTACAGGTTGCTCCATCGTGGTCCACTTTGAGGAAAAGGAAACTGAACTCAGGAAAGTCCTGACACCCTTGGCCACTTGGTGAGTCCCAGAGTGTGCACATCAGGACTCTCTACGCATCTGGTCCCTCTTTGTGGGAGCATCTGGTCCTCTCTGGGGACATCTGTGGCTCCATTGGTGTAGGAGTCACAGTTAAGTGGGACTCGAGAACCTAGGGATATATATGTACTCCCTTCTGAGCTGTGCTAGGTTCTCATCTGTTTGCTGGCCTTGGGTTTGGGAATTCCCTCTGGTTGTCTGTGTTTTTGGTTTGTTTGTATCTGTTACTGCTCCTTTTAAGACATGGCCAATACTGCATTGATCCCATAGGGAGTCTCTTGGGAAAGATCTTGGAAGGTGAATTTGAAGGTTTCTGTCTGTCGGCCATGGTTTGTGGGCTGGTTGTCTCTCTGTGTGTCTCTCTGTGTGTTTCTTTTCTGTATTATCTTGCAATTGGAGTTGGTCTGTCAGAGGTAACGTGAGTTGAAGAAAAGGCCACCTATAGATATAAGCCTGTCTCAGATAAGGTTTTACTGAAACAATCTTGCTTTGGAATAGCTTTCTGATTATTGTATGTTAGCACAAAAAGACTAGGCAGGACGCAAACCTCATGAGTAATCTCAGCTGTTTATTCAGGAACAGGGGGTGCAGGGATGAAATGGCATCAGCGAACCCACTTTCCTGGTGGAAAATGAGCCACTGAACAAAGAAAGGGACTGGGTTTATATAGGTTATTTTTGTGGGATGGTCTAGTGAGCATATCAGTTTCCTTGGGCACTCAGGAAACAGGTTTGTGAGAACTTAAAAATTTGTTTTTACTGGGCAATATTTTTACTTGGAGAAGAATGGAGGGTCTGGGGTCATCATTCAGTGTTTATCTCTTTCCCTTCAGGGTTCCATTGTACTGTCACTGGGAAAGGATTTATTTGGGGAAGAATCAATTCTTTGGCTCCCTTTCTAGCAACTGTTCTGTCATTGGGAAGGAATGCACTGAGAAAGCTAGCAATGTATGGCTTTCTTTTTTATTCCTTTTTCTCAGCCCTTACTGTTTGGGTTTTTCATTTTCCATATCTAATATTGTACAATCTTGCAATTGGAGTTGGTCTGTCAAAGGTGAAACAAGTAGAAGAAATTTATATGTGCAGGTCTGTCTGTTTTAAAGGTTCCCATCTTTTAGCCCTGGTTTCGGTGATCCTCTGTTGTCTGGTTTTTGTAGTTGTTGTTTTGTCTGTTACTGGTCCTTTAAGACATAGGCCATGCTTCCTTGATCTCACTGGTAGTCTCTTGAGCAGAGATCTTGGCTGAATGGGCCACCTATAGTGATAAACCTATCTAAGAGAAAGAGGGTTTGCTGTAACACAACCTGGCCTTTGAATGTTTTTTTCTGGATTATTATACAATTGACATTGAAGTTGGTCTGTCAGGGGTAAAGTATATGAAAAAGATTCTGTATGTACAGGCATTTATGCAGTTGCATGATAAGGAGTCTGAACAGTCAGGCACTAAGTTGAAGGTGCAAAAAGGCACTGCCTCCTGTGTGCAAGACAGCAGGACACCAGAAGAAAGGGTTATAAAATATTTAAATCTTTTTTTTTTTTTTTGAACCAGGGATTGAACCCAGGGGCACTCGGCCACTGAGCCACATCCCCAGCCCTATTTTGTATTTTATTTAGAGACAGGGTCTCACTGAGTTGCTTAGGGCCTCCCTAAGTTGCTGAGGCTGGCTTCGAACTCGAGATCCTCCTGCCTCAGCCTCCCAAATGCTGGGATTACAGGCGTGCACCACCATGCCTGGCAGCTAAATCTTTTTAAAGTTCACTTGAAGCACTGTTTTTGAGCCTGGCTCCAGGCAGCTGCAGATCATCTCACTGTGGGTGAAGGACACCACCCTAAATTGGAAAAAAAAATCCCAGAAAATTTACCTGAGCTGTAAAAAAAAAAATGGCCAAAGAGAACCTGGCCTCTGCCCTGCCTTCCAGTCCATTTTTGCCCATGGAGGGTGAAGGCTGCTGGCCACAAAGAATGTGGCAGTAGGTTCCAGTATTGTCAATTTACAACCTGGGGGCAGGAATAGTCTCCTTTTAAGATCTGACAGGACCCACCCCCATTTGTCCAGGGAATATTCATCACTGGGGCAAAACAATTCTTGCTATGACAGTATCCCATGCAAATAAATGTCTGGGGAGACTGGCAGAATAAATAACTGCACCCAAAAAAGAAAAACACAAACTAAGGCTAACCTGTGTTTTGTAGGCAGCCTCTGTAAAGGGATCTCAAGGAAACCTAAAGAAAAAGATGGAAAAGCCCTCTTTCATTGCATATCAATATGCCTAGTATAATAAAAGGGCTGAGCCAGGCGTGGTGGCGCAAGCCTGTAATCCAAGCGATTTGGGAGGTTGAGGCAGGAGGATCGCAAGTTCGAAGCCAGCCTCAGCAACTTAGGGAGGCCCTAAGCAACTCAGTGAGACCCTGTCTCTAAATAAAATACAAAATAGGGCTGGGGATGTGGCTCAGTGGCTGAGTGCCCCTGAGTTCAATCCCCGGTTCCAAAAAAAAGAAAAAGAAAAGGGCTGAGCTAGGCACAGTGGCTCATGCCTGTAATCCCAGGGGCTCCGGAGGCTGTGGCAGGAAGATACAAAAAATACAAAGTCAATACAAAAAATACAAAATCAATACAAAGCCAGCCTCAGCAACTTAGTGAGGTGCTAAACAACTCAGTGAGACCCTGTCTCTAAATAAAATACAAAACAGGGCTGGGGATGTGGCTCAGTGGTTGAGTGCCCGAGTTCAATCCCTGGCACCCCCCCAAAAAATAAGAAAATAGAAAAAGGTGGAAAGAAGTGCCTCTGGGTACAATTGACAGTGGGGAGCTCACTTAAACTTGATGGCATTGTGCTAATGATAAGGGAGACAGGTCAGGCTCAAAATTATCCTGTGCTCCAACCCCTTGAATGCAACCTGGGAGAAAAAGATGAAGGCACAGTTTTTGTATATGCTGGATTATCTGATCCTCTCCTGGAATGAAATTTGTTGTGTAAATTAAGTGCACAGATAGCATTCATAAGGTCTGTTTCAGAATATAAATTTAAGAAAGGGTTCAAACTAGAAAAGATAAAAGAAAGTTTTACAGGTATGGAAATATTTTAGTATGGAAAATTAGAAGGTAAAAGAAATGTATCTGGATGAGAAAATATTTTGTCTGGTAAAATAATGTTCTTGGGCTAAAGTCCCAGATGAAAGAGGGCAAAACTAAGGATGTAAGGAAGTTGTGAATCCAAGTAAGTCGCAGGTTTCTGGAAGGTAAATCTCAATAAGTTTGTGATTAAATTGACTATAAGTAGCACAGTTAAAGTTATTTGAACTTTTGTGTACTGATATGAAGCAAAGTCTGAAACATTGATCTGCTTTTATCTGTCAAGATAATTTTCTTGTATTTGTTAGGTTTATTACTTGGGGAAACTAAGTCTTAAAGAAATTAGGGTTTGTACCTATTTTAAAGTCTTAAATGGGCTGGGGATATGACTCAGTTGGCAGAGTGCTTGCTTTGCAAGCACAAGACCCTGGGTTCAATCCCCAGCACCACAAAAATAAATAAATAAATAAAGTCTTAAATGATTGCTTTGTGACTGGTTAAACTACCAACTGGTTTTTTTTTTTTTTTGGTTATAACAATATAGTTGACACCCTAAATATGTGTGACTAGGTATATGTATGCATCGAGAACTGTATCTTTCTAAGCCTTGTCTAAGTTATGTAAAAGTTTATAAAATGAAAGTTTATGTAAGTTTCCTGGCAAAATAACCAATAAGTGCTCTCTTTTATACATTGTATCTGATATAGAATGGCCACACTGTTGTTTGAAGATCTTTCTTATATTTATTTGCTTTGACTAAGTCAATTTATGATCATTAACACTGTTTTCTAAATATATAAGAGATTTAAGGCTACCCTTTGATTTTTGTTAACCCATGCAGACCTGCATTAATTGTTACCGTTCACTCTGGATTTTTTGGAGGGTACCAGGGATTTAATTGGGGGGCCACTGAGTCACATCTCTAGCCCTATTTTGTATTTAATTTAGAGGCAGGGTCTCACTGAGTTACTTAGCACCTTGCTTTTGCTGAGGCTGGCTTTGATCTTCCTGCCTCAGACTCCTGAGCTGCTGGGATGACAGGTGTGTGTCACCATACCTGGCAATACACTCTGGATTCTAAATTGTACTTTGAAAGTTAAAACTTAGGGGCTGGGGATATAGTTCAGTTGGTAGAGTGCTTGCCTCATAAGCACAAGGCCCTGGGTTCAATCCCCAGCACTGCAAAAAAATAAAATAAATAAAAGTTAAAACTTAGTTAAATGTAAAGCTTAGGAGAGCACTTTGCCAAGTTGGTTTTCTCCAAACTAAAATTAAGTGTAGAAAAATCTCAGGTTTATACAAAAATAACAAATTTAGTTGGTACTCATTCATGTCATTTGATGTTTTACAGCTGGATACAGTGAGCTGTTGTCAACAAGTTATATATAAAATTTTGTGTTACTCTTCACACTGGAATTGGAATTTAAATGCATTTTTGGAACATAATGAGCTCCTGATCAGTTTAAAGGTGACATTGTAAAACATGAAAGCATTTTGTCACTTATTCCACAAAAAGGAAGTTAAAAGCTCTCTTAGCCTTTCCTTGATTCATGGTTCAGATGTAATGTTGTATTGTGTTATTTGTGAAGGGCCCCACCCTACCTGGGTAAGCCTCTACCTCCCCCCCTCACTCCATGTTAGAGTGTTTCCAAAATAGGCTAGACTTCAGCTTGTTTAAAGTTATGTTCAAAAGACTGATTTTTGTTGTAAAGATTACTGTGATCTCAAATGGGATTTAATATATAACTAAATAAAGGTTCAAGATTATAAAAATCATTTTTCTTGGTTCATAGCTATTACACAAACTGAATTTTTAAAAAAAATATTTTTAGATGTTGATAGACCTTTTAATTATTCATTTATTTATATGTGGTGCTGAGAATGGAACCCAGTGCCTCACACATGCTAGGCAAGCGCTCCACCACTGAGCCACAACCCCAGCCTTGAATATGTTTTTGCTCTGTTAATTTTATTTTGTACTTTCCTTGTAAATTTTATAACAGTTGCCTGTTAGTGTTTTGCAGAGACACTGCTTCTAAAAAAACCTGGGTTGCCAGGCGTTGTGGAGGCTGAGACAGGAGGATCGGAAGTTCAAAGCCAGCCTCAGCAACTTAGCGAGGCCCTAAGCAACTCAGTGAGACCCTGTCTCTAAATAAAATACAAAATAGGGCTGGGGATGTGGCTCAGTGGCCGAGTGTCCCTGGGTTCAATCCCTGGTTCCAAAAAAAAAAAAAATCTGGGTTACTTTGGGATAAGCCATCACCAAAGGACAAATAGTATATAATTCTGACTTCCACTACTAATACTAACCCAAATTAAATGAAAGGGCAACTGTAAAATTATGGATATTAAAGTTATAACCTGTTACTCCCTTTTTAAGACTAGTAAAAATGGTTTGCTGGGTGTTTAAAATCAAAAACTTGGATAACAAAGTCAAGGAAGTAAAAGGGCCAAGGATAAAGCAGCCAACATTTTGGTTCTTTCCCTCTAATGTCAGCCAGGACCCAGAGAATGACAGGACACCTCTCTGGGCCCTGCAACTCTGGTGAGTCACCTGATGTGCTGATCAGGGATCACTAGAGGACTCTAGAGAACAGTAAGCCAACCAGTGCACATTCTGCAAAGAGGAGGGCCATTGGAGAAGGAAATGCCCCTGATACTTCCAAGAGAAGCCACATATCTCAACCCATCTTGGCAGGTGACACCACTGGTAGAGGAAAGCTAAAGGAACCAAGAGGCTTCACACAGGTTCCCAAGAGTGAACTCTGAGGAATCGCAGGTGACCCTTTAGAATAAATAGGAACAAGATCAGTTTTGGCCAACTTGGTCGTAAATTCCTGGCAGGAGAGTGTAGCCTGAGCACAGAGTATAGCCTGAGCACATTTAAAAGGACAACAGTATTTTTTTTAAATGTACACTTGTCAGTCCTATCAAAGGTAAGTAAAGCTGGAGGTTATAAAGGAAGGATTCTTATGTGGGAGTGCCTAATAATAATGATCACAGAGGACTCTAGAGTCACAGATTTGTCCTGAGTCAATTTGATCTCATACACTTACAAATCTTCCTAACCTCCTACATAGATAAACTCCATCTGTTTTTCACTGATATAATTATAAGTTACTATCTTCATAGTTTCAGAAACTGGCTGAAAAACTAACTGCTTTTGTGCTAAGACAGGAAGAAATGCTTTCCTGTCTTATTGTTCTATCATGACACTTTCCCTTATGTATACCTTGTCCACTCACCTGCCATCTGCTACTATGGACCCCTGGACTGCTCTGATGCTGACTGCCCTTAACTGTCTACGCCCCACCTGATAGAGAACAGGACTTTGGGTCACTTCCACCATTTTTCCATAGAAATGGACTGTAGAAATTCACAGTGGGGAAAGATAATAGTGGTTCACCTCATGCTCTGAATATATTTATGCTTTTGATAACAATCTTGATTACTTATAATACCTAATCAATATAAATGTTATGCAAATAGTTGTTATACTCTATTGTTTAGGGAATAATGACAAGAGAATAAGTCTGCACATCCTCAGTGCAAATGAAATTTTATTTACCTGAATATTTTTGATCTGCACTTGTTTGAATCCATGGATGCAGAACTCACAAACATGGAGGATCGATTATACTTTGCAGCATGAATATACCACAATTTATCCTTTCTATTGTTTTTTTGTTTTGGTACTGGAGATGGAACACAGGGGCACTCTACGTTGGAGGCACTTCCCCACCCATATATATATATGTATATATATATATATAAATTTTTTATATATATATATAAATTTTTTTTTAGATAGGGTCTCACTAAATTGCTGGCTTTGAACTTGTGATCCTCCTAATTTAGCCTCCCAAATTGCTGGGATTACAGGTGTGTACCACCATGCCAGGCCTCCTTTCTATTGTTGGTAGACATAGACCAGAGGCAGGTCTATGGTTAGACTGTTGTTTTACTCAGCTATTTCCCTGCTGTGAGCAAAAGATGTAACAAGAACAATTAGAGAAGTTGAAGCTTATTTGGGGGCTCACTGTTTCAGAGGTCTCAGACCATAGAAGACCAAGTCCATTCCTTGGGGCCTGAGATGAGGCTGAACTTCATGGCAGAAGGGTGTGGTAGAGGAAAGGTGCTGGGAATACTGCACCAGGAAGCAGAGAGTCTGCCTCAAATGCACATTCCCAATGACCTGCCTCCTCCAGCCACACCCTACCTGCTTACAGTCACCACCCAGTTAATCTCTATCAGGGGATTAATGTACTGATTACATTAAGGATCTCATAACCCAATCATTTCACCTCTAAACTAGCATTGTCTCACACATGAGCTTTTGGGGGACACCTCATCTAAACCATAAAACTCTTTTCAGGTTTTCACTTTTACAAAGAACATGCAGATGTGAGCATCCATCTCCATTTCTTTTGGTACACATATGAACACATTTCTGCTGGGTATATACCTAGGAGTGGAATAGCTGGGTCAAAGGGTATGCATATGTGAAAATTGTAGCTAATGACAGGTTTCCAAAGTCACTGTACCAGTTTGTGCTCTCACCAGCAGTGTATGGGAGTTCCCATTGTTCATAATCAAACCAACTCTTGGCATTGCTAAATTCATTTGTAAAAGCATGTATTACATTTCTCTAATTATTGGCAATAAGCAGCCCCTTCTGAAATACCAGGGGAAGTATGGCTAGAGATGAGACTTCAACAACCTTGTGTTGTTGGGAAACATCAAATTGACATAAAAACTAGAGGCAAATACATGATCCGAGGGGATGGGTAGGATGGTGGAATGAGACAGACATTATTACCCTATGTACATGTATGAAAAAAAGATTTTTAACTAAATTTTTTTGAAACATGATCCTACAGAAATCACTAATTCTGCAGACTTAGATGTACTCAATTTTTGCTACAAGTCTTCCTGAGTAGTAGTGTCCATTAATCCTGGTGCAGCGGTGTGTGCCTGTAGTCCCAGCTATTGGTAAGGCTGAGGCTATTTGGGAATATCACTCTCAACCCCAGGAGTTTGATGCCAGCCTAGGCAACATAACAAGATCTTGTAAAAGAAAAAGAAGAAAAAAAGACCATATATTTATAATGGTTTTGATCTGGAATGTCCCCAAAAGGCTCGTGAACTGAGCCTTTTGGTTTCCAAAAGAGCAATGTTCAGAGTGGGTCTTTGGGGAAGTAATTAGATGAGTAATTGGATCATAACCTCATTAGTGGATTATAGATTAATCCATTGATAAGTTCATATCTGAATGGGCTATTAGGAGGTGGGGCCCAGTTAGAGAAAGTATGTCACTGGTGGCATGATTCCTTTGAAGGGTGTATCTTGCCCCTGGTGACTCCCTCTCTCCCTCCCCTTCTTTCTCTTTCCCCTTCCCTGTTTCCATGAGGTGACCAGTTCTGCTGTATCACAGCCTCTCTGCCATGATGCTTTGCCTTACCACAGGCCAATAGCAATGGAGCCAGCCAACCATGGACTAAAACTTCTGCAAAAGTGAACCAAAATAAACTTTCCCTCTTTTTAAGTTGTTTATCTCAGGGATTTGGTTATATATATATATAATTGGTTATATATATATATAAAATCCCTGAGATTTGGGTTTATATATATATATGTATACATATATATATATATGGTTATATATATATATATACATGTATGTGAAAAATCTTTTTTCATACATATATATAGGGTAATAATGTCTGTCTCATTCTACATATATATATCCATATACTTTAGCCATTAGTATATATAATGATACTAAATATACATATCATATATATGTATATTTCATATATATAATTATATATATACAGCTATATATATATGTGTGTGTGTGTGTGTTCATTAGCCTTATAACTATGTAGACTCCTCTACTTAAGAACAAGTCTTGGGGTTGGGGACATAGCTCAGTTGGTAGAGAACTTGCCTCACATGCACAAGACCCTGGGTTCAATCCCTAGCACCACCAAAAAAAAGAAGAAGAAGTCTTAAGAAGGGCCATACCATTTCTGTTTTGAGCTTTGTATAACACTATGGGAGATTTCCATACATTAATGTGGATGTAAAGAGTATCATGGGGTGGTACATATACACAATGGTATATTACTCATACATAAAGAAGAAAGAAATTATGGTAATTGTCAGTAAATGGATGGAGCTGGTGACTATCATGCTAACTGAAATAAGACAATCCCCCAAAATCCAAAGTCTGAATGTTCTCTCTGATAAGTGAATGCTGACTCACAACAGATAAGAGGCACGAGTGGGTGGGAATAGGAAAGACAGTAGAATGAATCAGACATAACTTTCCCATGTTCATATATGAATTCAGGATCAGTGAAACTCCACATCATGTACAATCACAAGAATGGGAAGTTACACTCCATGTATGAATGATATGTCAAAATACATTCTACTGTCATGTAAAACAAGCAAAGAATATTATGGGGCAAGGGAGTGGCTGAGTGGTGGAGTGCCTGCCTAGCATGCTCAAGCCCTGGCTTCCATCCCCAGCACCACTACAAAAGAATATTACTTCCTGTCCTCGCCCCTATTAAATGGAACTTTTGTATATTTAGTTATTTGAAGCAGTTTGGCTGAAATCCTATCTTTTAAGTATTTGACCACTTTGATACCAAACATTATAGTCTGTGTATTTGATAGTTCTCCAAACACAAAAGTTATTCTGCCTGACACTGGAGGTAAGTCTTTGAACAACCATTTTCTTGGGGTAGCAGGAGGAAGAGCTCACAGGATCCGTGCTAAAAGATCCCAGCTTCTAAAGGAGGGATGAGAGAACCAAGGCTATGAAGAATCCCAGGCTGTAGCTGATGAAATCAGTTGCCCACCTCTTGCCTCCAAGTTTGCTTCTTGGTGGTCCATGATGCCAGCTGTGGTTGTCATTACAGTGAAACCAAACTGACAGCAATTTGTCCCCTAAGAAAATGATGGCTCCTAGATGGGTGTGCTGGCACAGGCCCGTAGTCCCAGCTACTCAGAAGGTTAAGGCAGGAGAATCACAAGCTCTGGGTCAACCAGACCCTTAGCAAGACCCTGTCTCAAAATAAACTAAATGAAAAGGGCTGAGGATGTAACTCAGGGGTAGAGCATGCCTGGGCTAAATATCCAGTACTAGAAAAAAAGAAGCGGGGTAGGTATTAGGTACCAAATTATGTGGCATGCATATGTAATAAACCACGTTGTGTGAATATGTAACAATGAATCCCATTATTATATATAATCATGATGTACTAATAAAAAGTTTAAGGTTTAATTTCCAGGCTGAGTGTGTAGCTCAGTGGTAGAGCACTTGCCTAGCATGTTCCAGGCCTTGGGTTCAATCCCCAGCACCACCACTACAAAAAGGGTACAATTTTCCTTCCCAATCCTTGTCATTTTTTCAATGATTATTTGAATTGTTAAAAATTACAAAGTTTAGGGGTTAGGGTATAGTTCAGTGGTAAAGTGCTTGCCTAGCATGCATGAGGCCCTTGGTTCAATCCCTAGCACCAAAAAAAAAAAATCTTACAAGGTATGGTGACACACAATTGAAATCCCAGTGACTATGAAGCCTGAAGCAAAAGGATCGAAAGTTTGAGTTCAGCCTCAGCAACTTAGCAAGACCCTGTCCCAAAATTGAAAAAAGACTAGGGATGTAGCTTAGTGGTAGAGTATCCCTGGGTTCAATCTTCAGTACCAGAAAAAAAAAAGATGCTTAGAGCTGAATTATCTTAAGATTTTTGCCAGGACCAGTAAAGTCTAAAAAAAGTGACATGTTGTTCTCCAAAATAAACAAATAAATACATACATAAATAAATGAATTTTTTTCTTCCTTTTTTGTGTGCTTCTCTAATTCTTCCTATTTACTCTCATGCTTCTTCCTTTCCCTGTGCTTTCAAATGCATCCTTATTAGAAAATTTCACTTCATGGAAATATTAACAACAATACAAAGTTGTTTTTTGTTTGTCTGTTTGTAGTGCTCAGAATGGAATCCAGGACCTCAACATGCTAAGCAAGTGCTCTACCACTAAGCTATATCCCCAGCTCTGAAGTACTTATTAAAATCCAGTTTAGTGGCTCGGGAGGCTGAGGCAGGAGGATCGCAAGTTCAAAGTCAGTGTTAGCAACTTGGCAAGGCCCTAAGCAATTCAGTGACACCCTGTCTCAAAATAAAATATAAAAATATAAAAAGAACTGGGGATGTGGTTCAGCAGTTAATCGTCTCTGGATTTAATACCAGTGTGTGGTGTGTGTGTGTGTGTGTGTGTGTGTGTGTATACAGTTTAATTTAAAAACTGAGGACAAGAGTGAATTTACCTTGCCTGCAATATATCATATATAAACAAGCAATCACGTGTTAAAAGAAATTTAGATGTGCCAGGTGTGCGGGTGCATACTGTAATCCCAACAACTCCGAAGGCTGAAACAGGAAGATCACAAGTTTGAGGCCAGCCTCAACAACTTACGGAGGTTCTCAGCAATTTATGGAGAACTTTTCTCAATGAAAAATAAAAAGGGTTGGGGCTGTGACTCTGTGTTTAAGTGTCTCTGGGTTAAATCCCAGAAAAAGGAGGAGGAGGGGGAAAGGGAAGGAAGAGGAAAAGAAGGAAGAAGAAAGAAATTTAGATGTTTGACTAGTAATATTGATTTAAATATTTGGAAACAGAGAACTCCTGTTTATAGCTCTTGAAGGTTTACAAAAAGTTACTATGAATACACACAACGACTGTACAAAGGATAAATGTGGGAATGCAAAGGACTTTTAAATTGAAATTACCTATGAATAGAATAATCTTATACATTTAATTTCTTTTTTCCCTCTTTGGTACTGGGGATTGAATTCAAGGGCACTTTACCACTTAGCTACATCCCCAGTGCTTTTTATTTTTTTATTTTGAGATAGGGTCTTTCTAAATTGCTTAGGGCCTCATCAAATTGCTGAGGCTGTCCTTGAACTTGGGATCCTCCTACCTCAGCTTCCTGAGTCAATGGGATTACAGGCGTGTGCCACCATGCCTGGCTACAACCAAAGACTTTTGTGCAAATCTATGAAATGGCTTGGCTATAGTTTAGAAGAGGATCCTCCATGATAGAGCAAGCCACAATGCGTGTTTTCTGTCATCTGTCACCTCTGGTTCAGTGTAGTCCCACGGGAGGAAGTCTGTGAGGAGTGAAACAATACTGACATTGCATTTACTGTCTGCACATGGGCTTGTTGTCTCCATACCAGCTAAATCTGTGCAAATGTGATGAACCAAATTTAACTGCACTGCTACTTAGGGACTGCTTGACAGTTTGACAAATGGGCACCCGACATGGGGCCAAGTAAGGCCACAATGCCTTTTTGGAGAGACAACATAGGAGCAGTACAGACCAACTTCAGGGATATGATGAGAGCTCATGGGATCCCATAGCTCATCCTTTTTCTCTTTTCAGGTCACTACCCCATGTAAAAAGCATGCATGGGACCACTCCCTGCTATTCATCATCAGTCAAAATTCAGTGCAAATGCCTCTATCCTCTGACTCCCAAAGCTTTCACAATATGGATGATGTCCTGTGGGTTGGCTAGTCAAAAGCCTCATTCTCCACAGTGTTGGCTCTGGTGTTATCTCAGCTCCACCAGCAGGGGTAGCAGGTCAATCCCAACAAATCCAGAGTCCTGCTTGCCAAGCAGTTTCTCATATCTATGAGTGAATTCACAACATTCAGTCCTTCTGCAAGTCAAGAGAAAAAAAAATGCTCTTACGAAGTAGAGGATTCTGTTTTGTTTCAGAAACCACCATTGCATGCCAGACTTGCAACTTCTGTCAAGACTTGGCCCAATGGTCTTGTGACTAAAGATTCCTGGTTACATGGGGCATTGGCCTTACTTGCTCCTAATAGATGGATTACTTTAGATGGTGATGTCCTGTTGGCTTATCCATGGTACCTCACCACGGTTGATGCTTGTTCAAACTGTGCCATGGATTATTGACAGATACACACCCAGTGCTTTGAACTAATGATACTTAAAGTATGGTAAGGATATTTTAGGCATATGTAGAACTTCCCTTGATTATACGGAATGTTCCCAAAAAAGAAATGCCACAAATAAAATAGTAGCAATAGGAAAAGACACAAACAGGAGCAAACTTGGCTTCCTCAGCTCAGCCACATGGTATCAGTAAAATAATGGGGAGAGGGAGGGTAAGATCATTGCATTAGCCATATGTGGTGGCACACACCTGTAATCCCAGCAGCTTGGGAGGCTGAGGCAAGAGGATCAAAAGCTTGAGGCCAGCCTCAGCAATTTAGCCAGGACCAAGCAGCTTAGCAAGACCCTGCCTCAAAATAAAAAAAAAAAAAGAGCTGGGGATGTGGCTCAGTGGTAAAGGGTCACTGAGTTTAATACCCAGTGCCAGAAAAAAAAAGGTGCAAATCAACAAGAAAAATAGCAAGTTGCTCTAAAAGAGCAAGCCTGACCTCCAAATTGCTTCTGCCTTCCTATCTCACCAAGTGTAATTCCATTGTGATGCCCTCCATCATGTTGTGACATAGCCAGGGGCACTCTCACCAAATTTGGTGCCGTATTATATGGATTTTCAACTGCCTAAACTGTGAGCTGAATAAACCACTTAAAAATAAGATCATTGCATTAAATAAAAAACTAATAGAGTTGGATTGCTTTGTTTTATCTTA
This sequence comes from Glaucomys volans, assembly GCA_020662805.1. NCBI lineage: Eukaryota > Metazoa > Chordata > Mammalia > Rodentia > Sciuridae > Glaucomys > Glaucomys volans. The sequence goes on from JAJEJO010001253.1 coordinate 20,759, forward strand.
TTTTAATTTTTATGGTGCTAGATATTGAACATAAGGTCTAGTGTATGCTAGGCAAGCACTGGACCACTGACCTACAGTCTCATTCCAGGAAGTGCTTTAAAAAAATCTCTGGAGGCCTGGGGTTGTGGCTCAGTGGTAAAGCACTTGCCTAAGACATGTGAGGCACTGGGTTTGATCCTCAGCACCACATAAAAATAAATAAAATAAAGGTATAGCGTCTGTCTCCAACTAAAAAAAAACAACCTGTGGGCTGGGAGTGTAGCTCAGTGTTAGAGCACTTGCCTAATGTACTCAAGGCTCTGGATTCAATCCTCAGCATTGGGAGAAAAATAGAGAAAGAAATAAAACAGTGCCCGGCAGGAGGATCACGAGTTCAAAGCCAGCCTCGGCAATTTAGCAAGGCCCAACTCGGTGAGACCCTATCTCTAAATAAAATACAAAAAAATAGGGCTGGGGATGTGGCTCAGTGGTGGAGTGCCCTTGGGTTCAATCCCCAGTACCAAAAAAAAAAAAAAGGAAAAAAAAAGAAAACAGTGCCAGGCACAGTGACACATGCCTATAATCCCAGCAGGCTAGGGCAGGAGGATTGCGAGTTCAAGGCCAGCCTGGGAAACTTAGTGAGATCCTGTCTGAAAATAAAAAGGGCTGGGGATGTGACTCAATGGTTAAGTGCCCCTGGATTCAATCCCTGGCACCAAAAACAAAACAAAATTAAAAAACCCTGCTTTATGGGACTAAGAGTGCAGCTCAGTGGTAGAACTCCTGCTTAGCATGTGCAGGGCCCAGGATTTGATGTTTGGCACAGCAAAACAAACAAACAAACAAATGAAAACCCTGCTTAAAACTTTGCATGGAGCATTCAGACCCAGGAAACAGCCTTACACCCTTGAGTGGCACTTGTGTAGATGGAACAGGAGGCTTGCCAGCCCTGGGAAGCAGAGAAAAGTACTCCCATCTCCAAGCCCATCTACTACATTCCCGATCAAGTGGCACCAGATGGAACTAGGGAAGCAATATCCACCCTTGGCATCAACAAAGACAGAGATGTTGCCCCAGTGGAACAGACTAACTAGGCAGACCAGAGGGGCATTGCATGGTCTCTGACAACTAAATTCGTATTATATTCATAGCCACAAAAGGCAAGGACCTCATGCCAAACCTAAATAAGATTACTATCTTCTAAAATAGAAGATATAAATAAAATCCTGAGCATCCTAACATAATAGACAAAATGTCCAGGATATAATTTTTTTTAAAATCAGATGTCATACTGAAAACCAGAAAAGTCACAATGTGAATGAAAAAAGATAATCAATAAGAAGCCAATAATGAGACAAATCAGATTCTGGGATTATTTGACAAAGATTTGAAAGTGATTCAAAATGGAAACAAAAGAGGAAATAGAAAATGGAAACAAAGAGGAAATAGAAAATGTCACCATGTGGAAGATATAAAAAAGAACCAAATGGAAATGATAAAACTGAAAAATATAGAAACGTAACTTTTGCGAAAAACAATGGCAGAACAAATACGACAGAAGAGAAGTGGTCTTGAAAACAGAGCAGTAGAAATTACCCAACCTAAATGACAGAGAGAAAATACACGGAGAGAAACATGAGCAGGCAGAAGCCCAAATATGTCACTAATTAAATAGAAATGGTCTTGATAAGCCTATTAAAAGAGAGCCTATTGGCAGAGTGGATAAAATGAAGACACTCAACTATATGCAAATTTCTAAGAAATCCACCTCAGCTAGGGTGAAGCTCAGTGGTAGAGCGTTTGCCCAGCATGCCTGAGCCCCTTGGTTTTTATTCCCAGCACCACACACAAATACAAAATTCTCTTCAAATATAATGACATAGGTAGGCTAAAAATAAAAGGATGGAAAAAATGTGCCATGCAACATAAATTTTAAAAGTAGACTTCAGAACAAATCAACCCACAGCGACAAAGGAAATCAATCCACTAAGAAGAGATGACAATCCTAAACGTGCTTGCATGAAACAAAATAGCTTCAAAACACATGAATCCAGAAAGATAAGGAAGGAGGACCACTTGGACCTAGGAGTTCAAGGCTAGACCATGCAACATAGTAAGACCCTCTAGCAAAAAAAGAAAAAAGAAGCAGCAAAAACTGATCGGGGGTGGGGTTGTGGCTCAGTGGTAGAGCCCTTGCCTAGAAGGTGTGAGGCACTGTGTTCAATCCTCAGCACCATATGTAAATAAATGAAAGGCATTGTGTCCATCTACAACTAAAAATATTTTTAAAATCTGATCAGGATGCAAGAAGTAGACACATTCACATTTCCAACAAAAGCCATCAACACCCATCCTCAGCACTAATAGAACTACTAGAGAGAAATCCAGCAATGATAAAGAACTGAACAATACTATCAATCAACAGGATCTAATTGACATGTATAGGACATTAGACCAATAACAGCAAAATGCATGTTCTTTTTGAGTGCCCATGGAACATTCACCAAGATATATCATAAAAAAAACCCAGCAGATTTAGAATTGAAATCATAGAGTAAGTTGTCTGATCATGTGGAATCAAATTAGAAATCAGTAACAGAAGCTGAGCTCAGTGGTACACTACTGCAATTCCAGTTGCTGGGAGGCTGAGGCAGCAGGATCCCAAGTTTGAGGCCAACTTTAGCAACTTAGCAAGACCCTGTCTCAAAAATAAAATAAAAATGATCAGGGATGTAGCTCTTTGATAGAGAGAGCACTTGTCCAACATAAATGAGGACCTGGGTTAAATCCCCAGCACCAACGGGGCAAAAAATAAATAAATAAAAGAACTGAGTCATAGGATGATATAAAAGAATTTATGAACTGTCTCTTATGACAAAGAGACAGGCAGGCTGCTTACCTTTTTGGCCATGAGAGAGTTTTTGTCTAAATGTTTCATCCAGGGGAAAAGTACTGGGTTACTTTCATTTGATTAGGATGTATATAAAAAGGATTCAGAATTGATACAAATTGATAGGCTTAGTCATGGAAATATGCATTAGCCTATGTACTTCATACCTAAAAGTAACCATAATATTACTATCACTGCCTGCTTTTGTAAATAAAGTTTTATTGAAACACACACACACAAAATAGCATTTTTATATATTAATGATCAAAATTTAAAACACAATACCAAGGGCTGGGGGTATAGTAGAACAAGCACATGCTTAGCATATACAAGGTCCTGGGATTGAACCTCCGTACCAAAACAAAAAAGGCAAAAAATGGAAAGACAAAAACCACACATATCCAATTACTCCAAAGAAGATGAAATACTTAGGTACACAACTAACAAAATATGTACAGAAAGCTCCATGCAATGGCCCATGCTTATAATCCCAGCTACTTGGGAATCTGAGATGTGAGGATCACAAGTTCAAGTCCAGTCTTGGCAACTTAGGCCCTAAGCAACTGAGCAAGACCCTATCTCCAAATACAAATTAAAAAGTGCTGAGGGTTAACCTCAGTGGTAGAGCACTCCTGGGTTCAATCCCTAGTACAAAAAGAAATGTACAGGATCTGTATGCTATTATTGACAAAATATTGATGACAGAAATCAGAGGATATGTAAATAAATGGAGAGATATATCACGTTCATGGATTGGAAGACTCCACATGGTAAAAAATAAATAAATAAAAATTAAATTTAAAAATAAACAAAATTCTATCCAGTCTGATCTTTAGGGTTAATGTAATTATAATAAAAGTATCAGCCAAATTCTCATAGATATAGGCAAGCTTTTTCTAAAAATTTCTTAAATTTATATGAAAAGGCCAAAGATCTGAAATAGCCAAAATAATTTTTTTGGTACTGGGGATTGAATCCAGGGGTGCTTTTCTACTGAACCATATCCCCATGCCTTTTTATTTTTTATTTTGTGACAGTGTCTCACATAAGCTGCTTAGACTGTCTTTGAACTTGTGATCCTCTTGCCTTAGTCTCCTGAGTTGCTGGGATTACAGGCAAATACCACCATATCTGGCCTAAAACAATTGTTAAAAAGAAAAAAATGGAAGGAATCATACTTCTTGACCTTAGGACATAGTAGATAGCTCTGGTAATAAAGAGAATGTGGACTAGCAGAGAAGCACACATATAAGTCAATGGAACAGTCTAGAACCCAGAGAGCCCCACATGAATATGCCCAACTGATTTTTGACAAGAGAACAAAAACAATTCATTGGAGGAAGGATAGCTTTTTCAGCAGATGGTGCTGAGCACTTGGACTTCCATAGGTCCCCAAAATTAACAATAACCTAAATCACACTTGATACAAAAATTAACCAGAATGAACAATAAACTTAATATAAAATGTAACACTTAAAAAAAACATTTTGCAGTGCTAGGGATGGAACCCAGACCCTCACACAAAGCAAGCACTCTACCTACCCCAGCCCTAACACTTCAAAAAAGTTAAAAGAAAACATAGAAGAGCTAGGCACAGTAGCACCTGCCTGTAATCCCAGCAACTTGGGAGGTTGAGGTAGGAGAATCGAAGGTTTGAGGCCAGCCTCAGCAATTTAGCAAGACACTGTCAAATTATAAAATATAAATAGGGCTGGAGATGTGGCTTTGTGGTTAAGCATTCCTGGGTTCAATCCCCAGTACCCCTCCCCACCTCCCCCCAAAAAAGAAAAGAAAAGATAGGAAAAAGATCTAAGGGTCTCAGGCTAGACGTTGAGTTGTTATACATGACACAAAAAGTACTTTGGAAAAGCACAGAGGAAAATTTGATTAACTGCACTTCATCCAAACTAAAAATGTTTGCCCTGAAAGAGACTCTTTGAAGAGAATGAAAAGACAAGCTACAGAGTAGGAGAAAATACTTTGGCAGTTGCTTCTAAAACTAAATATGGAACTACCATATTACCCAGCATTGCACTCCTGGGCATTTGTCCCAGAGAAATGAAAATTTATATTTGCACAGAAACCTGTCCACCTATGGTCTTAGCAGCTTTATTCATAATATCTCCAAACTGGAATTAGCCAGGATATCTTCAGTGAGTAAGAGGTTAAACAAACAAACAGTGATATATTTGTTTTGCAGAATAGCAATGAAAAGGAAAGAACTATCGATAATTGCAATAGCTTAGTTGCAATTTCCACCGCACTCAAAGAAATTATGTTGGGTGGAAAAAAAAGGCCAATCTCAAAAGATTTCATACAGTGTGATTCCATTTATGTAACATTCTTGAAATAACACAATTATAGAGATGGAGATAGGATTAGCGGTTGCCAAGGGGACAAGGGGGAGGGGAGGGGACAATAAAGGGTTAGCAGCAGCTCTTTGTGCTCCGAGAACAGTTCTGAACCTTGACTATAGTGATTGTTACATGAATCTACAAATGTAATGAAATTGCACAGCACTTCACACACACACACATGCACACACACACACGCTTGTGCACATCAAACTGGTGAAAACTGAATACAATTTGTGAATTATACCAGTGTCAGTTTCTTCTTCTTCTTTTTTTTTTTTTTTGTACCAAGGATTGAACCCAGGGGTACTCAACCACTGAGCCACATCCCCAGCCCTCTGCATTTTCTATTTAGAGACAGGGTCTCCCTAAGTTGCTTAGGTTCTCACTAAGTTGCTGAGGCTGGTTTGAACTTGTGATCCTCCTACCTCAGCCTCCTGAGCCTCTGGGATGACAGACGTGTGCCACCATGCCCAGCTAAGTTTCCTCCTTTTGATATTGTACTATAGTTGTGGAAAAACTATGTAAAGGATACATGGAACCTCTTTGTATTTTGTTTGGGATGGGGCATGCTGGGGATTGAACCCAGGGCCTCATGCATACTAGACAAGTACTCTAACACATCCCTAACCCTGTACTATTCTTTATTTCTGCAACTTTGTGTGAATTTGTCATTATTTCAAAATTAAAAGTTTAAAAAAAATACTGCATGGAAACAGGGAACTCTATTCTTTGGGCAAAGTTGCAGGCTACAGGGCTTGTCCTGGACCTATGGGTAGTACCCTGGTACCACGTTGACTAGATGACCAACTCTTATCCTCCATGAGGACAAACATTATGGTGATGGATTGCGCTACCACCCATTTGTCACTTGTGTGGATGTCCATGGCCCAGAAGCCTTTCAGGATGAGCATTATCAAATTGCTCAGATAAGGGCCATGGTACCCTGGACACAGCCTTGTACAGAATGTGGTAACCCATCTACCATGCAGGACTGGGCCCCAAAACAAGGCTTGTGATTCCAGCACAAGAACCTAAGGACACCTGAGACTACTACTTACACAGTTGGGTGGCAAAGGGAAATTCAAAGTACATATCCCATCTTAGGTCATTAAAGCTGTGGACCTAAAAAATAGGCCCTAAAGTCCCTCTCCTCTTCAGATCTGCCAGAAACCAAATGAAGTAGGTGTATTTTCAGGGTGTGACATTCCAATCCCTGTCTGCACAGCAGGTGGGAACATACTATTCTAAGATGCATCCAAGGGTGAGAGTCCATTTTCGGATTCTCAAAACATATCCAATCAGAACCAAATGGTGCTGCCTTTTAGCAAAAATTACCCAACATTGGGCCATTCACTGAATATTTCATGCTCCTTTACCCACAAGTACAAATGCCATTTAACAAAATAGACTCAGCCAGGGATGGTGTTGCACACCTATAATCCCAGTGGCTTGGGAGGCTGAGGCAGGAGGATTGTGAGTTCAAAGCCAGCCTCAGCAACTTAGTGGGGCCCTAAGCAACTCAGTGAGACCCTGTCTCTAAATAAAATACAAAATAGGGCTGGGGATGTGGCTCAGTGGTGGAGTGCCCCTGAGTTCAATCCCTGGTACCAAAAAAAAATTGTTTAGTTAAAAAATAGACTCATGCTAGGTGCGGTGGTATAACCTGCAATCCCAGCAACTCAGGAGGCTATGTCAGGAAGATCACAAATTCAAGGCCAGCCTGTGCAACTTAACAAGACCTTCAGGAACTTAGCAAGACCCAGTCTCAAAAATTTTTTAAAAAGAACTTTTTTTAAAGGTCCTGGGGATGTAGTTCAGTGGTAAAGCATTCCTGGGTTCAATCCCCTGTGTCCCCTCCAAAATAATAAAAAAATAAAGTGTTTACTTATGAAAATGGGGGCAGGAGAAGAGATTCAGACTGTCTATAAGAGACTCAAACCACACCACAAATCGTTTTCACTCAACCTTTTTCCCTTCCACTCAAACCTCAACTGGTGTTTCTAATCCTGCCTGCGTATTTGGCTAGTCTGGGAAGTCACACATATTGACAATGGTGCTCATAGGTCTGAGGAGTCTATTGCTGAGTGGGCCCTAGAGCAGTGCAAATGTGAAGGGGTGGGAGATGTTCTAGATGGCACAAGGTATACAAAGAAGAAACCATTAGTGCTGGGTATAGCTTGCCTGGCATATGTGAGGTCCTGGAATCAATCCCCAGTACTGCAAGGAAAAAAGAAAGGAAGGAAGGAAGGAAGGAAGGAAGGAAGGAAGGAAGGAAGGGAGGGAGGGAAGGAAAAAATTTGGACTTGCTGGTATAAGCCTGTAATCCCAGTGACTCAGGAGACTGAGGCAGGAGGATTGCAAGTTCAAGACCAGCCCCAGTAACTTAGCCAGGCTCTAAGCAATTTAGTAGGATCCTGTCTCAAAATAAAAAGTAGAAATAAAAAGGGCTGGGGATGTGACTCAGTGGTTAAGAGCCCCTGGATTCAGCTCCACTACCAAAAAAAGAAAGAAAAAGTAAAGAAAGAAAGAAGAAGGAGAGAAAGAAAGAAAGAAAGAAAGAAAGAAAGAAAGAAAGAAAGAAAGAAAGGAGGGAGGGAGGAAAAGAAAGAAAGAAAGAAAGAAAGAAAGAAAGAAAGAAAGAAGAAAAAGAAAGAAAGAAAGAAAGAAAGAAAGAAAGAAAGAAAGAA
>JAJEJO010001253.1:28771-43627 GCA_020662805.1 Glaucomys volans
AAAGAAAGAAAGAAAGAAAGAAAGAAAGAAAGAAAGAAAGAAAGAAAGAAAGAAAAAAAGAGCTAACCACTGAGCCACCTCAAGACAAATCTAGACATAGTATAGGGAAAGTATGAGGAAGACTAGACAACAAGTTTTCTTCAGACCCCCAGTTATACTGATCACTTGGCAAAGGGAGAGCAGGCTGGGATGGTGACACAGTGGGAGGTACCATCAGGCTCTCTTGGCTCTTGCCTTCAGGACACCTGGCCTGGCCTGTCATCTCAGAATGCTTTGGAACCATATCCTAGACTCCATGTCAAGAGATGCTGCTAGTGAGGTCTCTGAAAATCTATTAGCAAAATCCAGTTCACCCTGAGCAGGCTACGGCGGTGGAACTGCTTTGGCTAGGACAGCTCTGGCTGTGACAACTCTTGGACCATGCTGGCTGCCACAACAAATTACTTTCACTGAGTACTTGTAAACAACAAACATTTCTCATTTTAATTTTGAAGGCTAGGAAGTCCACGATCAAGGCACTAGCATATTTTGTGTCTGGTGATAGGCCGGCCACATCCTAGTTCATATATGGCCCTTTCTCCCTGTGTTCTCACATGAAGAGATCAGCAAGCTCCCTTGGGCCTATTTTATAAGGACACTAATCCCTCATCACTTAATCACCTCCTAAAACGTCTCACCTTCTAATTTCATTGCCTTAAGGGTTAGGATTTCAACATATGAATTTAGTGATGACACAAATATTCAGACCATAGCAGTAGCAAAATTGTTCTTTCCAGAAATACTTCTTCAACCTACTTTGCAGGAATTATTTAACTTCACTCAAAGGATTTGTCTATCATAAGGGACACAAAATTGGTTTATTCCTGTTTTAGTAAAGAGTACTTATATCCAGGCAGGCACATGCCTGTAATCTTGGTGGCTTGGAAGGCTGGGACAGGAGGATCGCAAGTTCAAAGCCAGCCTCGGCAACTTAACGAGGCCCTAAGCAACTCAGTGAGACCCTGTCTCTAAATAAAACATAAAAAGGGGTTGGGGATGTTGCTCAGTGGTTAAGTGCCCCTGAGTTCAATCTCCAATATAAAAAAAATAGTACTTACAGTCCTGCTATAGTTGGCACCCCAATAGGATGCCAGTTTGCAGGTGGATGTCAGGTCTGTGCTTGCCTGCTGCACATAAATCACTTTAAACCCTCTATCATGAATGGTGATGGGCAATCACATGATCCTGGACTTCCTGCTGGCAAGCCAGAGAAGGCTGCATGCCACTGATAGTACCTATTATTGCACCTGGTTTAATGACATACTTAGCTAGTTTGGCTCTGGACTAGGAGCTTGCCCATTGTCTATTCTCCAAATAGATTTGATCATTCTACTGGGTTTCATAGCCACAGGTACTCTCATCTGATGTCACCTACGACAAATACAAAAGATTTCATCCAAACCCCTATTGGTAAAAACAACTAGGGACATCCAATGGGATGGCCTAGGTTTCTAAAAAGAATTCTCAGCTGGGAACCAGGCACGTTGCACTCACCTGTAATCCCAATGGCTGAGAGGCTGAGACAGGAGGATTGCAAGGTCAAAGTTGGTCTTAGCAAGTTAGACCCTGTCTCAAAATTTAAAGGGGGTGGGGCTGGGAATGTGGCTCAGTGGTTAAGCATCCCTGGGTTCAATTCCCAGTAACACACACAAAAAAATATAAGAAATTCTCACCTGGGCCCACAAAAGGTTGGAAGATGCAGCTGTCAGGGGACAGCTCTGCCATGACACCATGGCAACCTTGCACATCTCCATATAAGACACATAGGGAAAGGCTTGACTGAAATCTGACTTGAGTCATGGCAGAATATCCTGAGATTTTTTTCCCAGAACCTGGCAAGACAAGCATCCTGGCCTCCTCACTCTGGGTAGATATGAGCTTTTCTACTTTGACCATGCTTATGGTCCAGCTGCAGGCTTCCACAAGTCTCTTATAAAACTGCTTGACTGTAGTTTGGGGTTGGCCCTTCAATGACATACTGAGAGCAGGGGATGGAGCTCAGTGATACAGCACTTGCCTGGTGTGTGGAAGACCCTGAGTCTAATCCCCAGCACCACACACATACAAACACATGTGCACACAAACACACGTGCACACACAATGACAGAGTGACGCCCCCACCTGCGCTGCCCATCAGTTCAATGTCATTCTGTGGGACTGGGGACATGGTAACTGACATATGATGGCCTTATGCTTACTGTCCCTTTAAGCAATAAACTGTCTGAATGCATTTGAGCTCATGGTTTCTTTTCCAACTGAATCAGTGGACATGTGACAAGCCAGCCTAGCAACCACCTCCGCACGGTTGCTTAGGAACTGCTTGACCACTTGACATCAATGTGCGTAAATGCGAGGGAGGATATGCTTTCGCATGCTTTGGCATTTTGATGAAACATCTTTCCAATGTCACCTTCTCTTACAGTTTCCCACATCAGTCTTTTGTGTCAAATTGCCTTAATATATCAATACCCAGGAGGGATGGAACCCTGTACTGTGTTAGTGGTCAGGAACCCACTGGGAGCTCAAATGTGGAGTATAATTTAAGGTATTATAAGAGGGAGGACAAGAAACATAACTAAATTTCCTAGAAAAAATCCAGTGTAAAGAAATTTGTGCAGGTAAGGGAAGGGGATGGGAATAGGAAGACAGTGGAATGAATCAGACATAACTCTCCTATGTTCATATATGAATACATGACCAGGGTAACTTCACATCATGTACAACCACAATAATGGGAAGTTTTGCTCCATTTATGTATAACATGTCAAAATACACTCTACTGTCATGTATAGCTAAACAAAACAAATAAAATTTTAAAAATAATAAAATAACAAAAAAAGAAATTCATATGTGTATGACCCAAGAATGCAGACAATTTTTTATTTTTGAGGTGCCCGGATAGAACCCAGGACTTTGCACATACTAAGCAAGCACTCTACCATTGAACCACATCCCCAGCCCCAGATCACAGGCATTCTACAGTGAAAAGCGTATTGGAAATGAACTAGGGCAACAACAACTTAAATCAAATGGGTACATAGTCTTGCAGCCTTACAGGTCAGGAAATGGAGACATTGAACTGTAAGGTGATTTGTCCAAAATCTCATTCGTGGGTTGGGACTCAGGATATCTTTTATTCCATCAAAAGTTGGGCTTTCCAGGAGCAGTGGCATATACTTATAATCCCAGCAGCTTGGGAGGCTGAGGCAGGAGGATCTCAAGTTCAAAGCCAGCTCAGCAACTTAGCAAGAGCCTATCTCTAAATAAAATATTTTAAAAGGGGCTGGGGGGACTTGGATTGTGGCTCAGTGGTAGAGCACTTGCCTAGGATGTATGAGGCACTGGGTTCGATGGTCAGCACCACATATAAATAATAAATAAAAATCCATCAACAACTAAAAAAAATTTTTTAAAAAAGAACTGGGAATGTGGCTAAGTGCTTAAATGCCCCTGGGTTCAATCCCCAGTACCAAAAATAAAAAAGTTGGGCTTGTTGTGGAAGGAACTGTGAGCAAACACCTACACCCAAAATAAAGACTATGTGCTCAGTCTCTAGTTTGCCATTATTTTCTCCTTTCCAAAGTTAAAACATATGTTGCCTTAAACAAAATCTGAAAGGAGACCAATAGAGGAATTTTTTCAAGCTCATGTAAAATGTATGCCCTAAAAATGTTACTATAGAAAGTGCTCTGGTAACGTGGCCAATATAATTCTATAGCACTGGTAATTTGGGGGTGCAATGAATGGCGTACCCTTTCCTCGGTATGCACAGGTGAAGGGCACTGTTTGCCTACATGCCATTGTGCTAGTATTTTTCATGGGTTCTCCTTTATGGCTGGCCACCTTTTTGCTCCCAATGTCTGTTCTGATGTTTGAGGTCACCCCACCCATTCAAACGTCTTTTTGATAGACTGAGAGCTTGGGGTGTAGCTCAGTGGTAGAGCACTTGCCTAAAGCTGGAGTGGTATCAACTCAGTGGAGGGGGATTAGTAAGAGGACCAAAAGTTTATTTGATGCTAGGTTTTTTTTTATGAGTGTGTGTGTCTTTGTACTACTGAGGATTGAACCCAATGCCTTGCCTATGCTAGGCAAGAGCCATACCACTGAGCTGCATCACCAGCCCTTTTTATTTTGAGACAGGGTCTTCCTAAACTGCCCAGGCTGGCCTTGAACTTGTGATCCTCTTCCTTCTGGAATTAGAGACATGCTTCACTATACTCAGTGTAAATGAAAGGTTTTTTGTTGTTGTTGTTTGTTCTTTGGTACCAGGAATTGAAACCAGGGGTACTTAACCAATGAGCCACAACGCCAGCACCCCCCTTTTTTAAAAAAAATTTTATTTATTTTTAAAAAAATTTTACAGATTTCATTTTGATTCATTGTACACAAATGGGGTACAACTTTTCATTTCTATGGTTGTGCATGATGTACATTCATACCATTCTTGTTAATCATACATGTACATAGAGAATGATGTCTGTCTCATTCCACCATTTTTCATACCCTGCCTGCTCCTCTTCTTATTTCCCTCTACATAATCTAAAGTTCCTCCATTCTTCTCTCAATCCCAAGCCCCTTTTTTTAAAATATATATTTTTAGTTGTTGATGGACTTTTATTTTATTTGTTTGTATGTAGAGCTGAGAATTGAACCCAGTGCCTCACACATGCTAGACAAGTGCTCTACCACTGAGCCACAACCCCATCCCATCCCCAGCCCTTTTTCAATATTTTATTTAGAGACAGGGTCTCACTGAATTGCTTAGCACCTGCTTGAGTTACTGAGGCTGGCTTTGAATTTACCATCCACCTGCCTCAGCCTCCCAAGTCTCTGGGATTACAGGTGTGTGCCACCGTTAAATGGAAGTTTTTAATCATACAAATTTATCAAGCTTATAATTACACCACAGTTACACAGTAATTTATAGTTAGTTACATAATAAGCATAATTAGTCTCAATAGTTTGAGTGAGGGTGTAGTGGTGCATACCTGTAATCCCAGCTGCTAGGGAGACTGAGGCAGGAGGATCAGAGTTCAAAGCCAGCCGCAGCAACTTAGCGAGGCCCTAAGCAACTTAGCGAGACCCTAAGCAACTCAGCAAGACCGTAAGCAACTCAGCGAGAATCTGTCTCTAAATAAAATATAAAAAGGGCTGGGGATGTGGCTCAGTGGTTAACAGCCCCTGGGTTCAATACCCAGCATGAAAAAAATAAAGTGAATTAGGCTATAAATGTACTTGTCATACCCAATTTCAGAGAATGGGCATTTGTGTCCCTTTGCTCACTGCTGTTTTAAGCACAATGTGGTTAGTAAGCTGGGACTCAAGCCAGCTGTCTTGACTCCAGTGAGAATGCGGTCTATGCTCTGCTATGTACAAACAAACAGAAAAAAACATAAGTGATGAGCAAAACATATGGTGATGGCAACAGCAATGTATTCATTTAATATTGTTTACATAATATAAAATGTTAAAGGGAAGACTCATTCTGAACATATTTCCATTGGAACTTAAATATACAACTGTGATTTAGTGCTTACACTATTACAGGTAAGTAAAAAGAAGAGCCACTATAGAACATTTCAATATCACCCTGTAGTGTCAAAAATGAGTGGGGAGAGTTGGGCGCAGTGATGCACACCTCCCCGCGGCTCAGGAGGCTGAGGCAGGAGGATGTTGAGTTCAAAGCCAGCCTCAGCAACAGTAAGGCGCTAAGCAACTCAGTGAGGCCCTGTCTCTAAATAAAATACAAAATAGGGCTGGGGAAGTGGCTCAGTGTTGGAGTGCTCCTGAGTTCAACCCCTGGTACCCACCCCCCAAAAGTTGGAGTGGGTCAGGCGAGGTGGTGCACGCCTATAATCCCAGCACTTGGGAGGCTGAGGCAGGAGGATTGCCAGTTCAAAGCCAGCCTCAGCAACTTAGCAAGGCTCTAAGCAATTTAGCGAGACACAGTCTCTAAATAAAATACACAAAAGGGCTGGGCGTGTGGCTAAGTGATTTAGTGCTCTGGGTTCAATCCTCAGTACCCCCCCAAAAGAGGGTGGGGCATATGTATTTATCTATAAGATGTTTATTATAAATTTTAAATGGATCAATCTTGGAAATCAAACCATTTTAATATGCAGTTAGCCATCAGTATTCATAGGTTGTACATTCAGGGATCCAATCAACTGTGAGAGAAAAATATTTGAAAAAAAAACTGTCTACACTGAAGATGGACAGACTTTTTTTGTCATTATGCCTAAACAATATTATATAACAACTATATAAAGCTTTTACACTGTATCAGTTATTATAAGTAATCTAGAAATTATTTAAAGTATATGGGAGGGGGGTCTCAGTCTTCAATGGCTCCCCCACCACAGGTTTGTCCCAAATAAACCTGTGTTACTTTTGAAAAAAATATGTAAAAAATGAAGTATATGGGAGGATTGTATGGATTCTATGCAAATACTACATCATTTTATATAAGAGATTTGAGCATCTACAGATTTTGGTATCCACAAGTATCCTAGACCAACCCCCCACCAGGGATACTGGGGAAGGTTATATTATTCAATAAAATCCAACTGTTCAAAAAGCCAACCATTTATAAAAATACTACAACTGCACTGTAACACATGACATAAATAATATTCACTGCACATTTGCTCAAAGCCCAGCAAATGAGGGTTATAATCTTCAGGTGGGTCCTCTCCCTCCCTGATTTTCTTTAGTGGCCTCTTGTTACCTCTCAAAGCAGCCAGACTCGGCATTTCACATAAAGTCACTAAATCACTCTCTGAAGAAAAATAGGTATTAAGAAATAAAAACAACTTTCAAAAAAATCATCCAACTAATCTTTTAACTTTTTACTTAAAGTACACAAAAAAATCTCCAACAAGTTAGGAGGCAGAGGCAGGAGGATCCCAAGTTTGAGGTCAGTCGCAGCAACTTAGTGAGACACTGCCACAAAATAAAAAAATAAAAAAGGGCTAGGGATGTAGCTCAGTGATAAATTGCCCCTGGGTTCAAGTCCTAGTACCAAAAAAAAAAAAAAGTAAACAAAAAATACCACCAATTCACATATTTAGAAAACTTTATCACTACTGCTCAGAGGGAAGGTCTGTCTTGGTCTAGCAGATTCTATAGGAAGTTCTGCTATTTCATAAAGGGAATATCGAGATCCAATAGCCTGATAATGCAATTCATTAAATGGTACCACTTTTATTACAATGAACTATTAGCTTTCAAATAATTTGAAAGAAAGTATTCCAATTAGCATTAAATTTGAATATAGTTTAGACTTTGCTTCACAATTAAGAAAGCATGTCACAATCTTATTGTGTTGTAGGTGCCACATTCTAATATTTTGCTAATAAACAAAAAAACTGTTCCTGGCCATTTCACAAGCTTTATTGCATGCATTAGGGCATTTTTGGTAGTCAAATGAACTTTGTTTAAAAAAATCTTTATGATCTTTAAAAGAGTAGCAAGTTATTTTGCTCTGCTTCCAAAAATGGAGCAGGGAATAACAGTAGAGTAGAACAAAAGTTGATAATGATTTTAACGGTCTAAGGAAAGGAATGTGCAGTACATACTACATGTTATCTGTTCAAATGGCAACTGTGAGTGGGGTGTGGTGGTACACCCTTATAATCCCAGTGATTTGGGAGGCTGAGGCAGGAGGATCATGAGTGAGTTCAAAGCCAGTCTCAGCAACTTAGGCCCTAAGCAACTCAGCAAGACCCTGTATCTAAATAAAATATAAACAAGGACTGGGGATGTGGCTCAATGGTTAACAGCCCTGGGTTCAATCTCCAATTAAAAAAAAAAGCAACTGTGAACTACCTTTGGTGGGAAATAGGAATGTTTATACATGCAAAACCAAATATTCCTTCTCTGGGTATAACTACAGTAACAAGGACAAGGAAAAATATGTCAGAACAAAAGAGATAATTTGATTCCTGAGAATCAAAACCTCTTATTAGTTCTCACTGTGAGAACTCCTACTGGGACTGGGGTTGTAGAACAAATGCTTAGCAATCACGAGGCCCTGACTTGGAGCCCCAGCACCAAAGTGGAGGAAACAGGGAGAGAAGCCTATAATTGCTATGAACAAGAAGCAAAGTTTACCCGGGCGCAGTGGCGCACGCCTGTAATCCAAGCAACTTGGGAGGCTGAGTCAGGAGGATCGCGAGTTCAAAGCCAGCCTCAACAACTTAGCGAGGCCCTAAGCAACTCAGTGAGATCCTGTCTCTAAATAAAATACAAAATAGGGCTGGGGATGTGGCTCAGTGGCCTAGTGTCCCTGAGTTCAATCCCTGGTTCCAAAAAAAAAAAAAAAGTAAAGTTTAATCGATAGCAACATGAAAGCAGAAAGCAAGTGTGAAAATCAGTAAAGAAATTCTAATAGCCATAGGAGTTAGTTGCTTAGATCACGGGCATGGTACCAGAATTTGAAAAACATGCACACAAATGGCCGTGATCTTTGCTGGAATCCTCAAACCACAAGGAAGATTCTTATATAGCTTTTGAAAGCTTTAGTAACCATAGCTCTTTGTCTCTGAGGGGAAAACCTCTCCGAGCCTTTGAGATGGATGAAGACCAATTGTCCTGCTTCAGGAAGGTAGAGATAGAGAATCCTAGGGTTTCTTTGTGAGAAGAAAGCTATGATGGGCATTCAACCCCAGTATCAGCTGGACTCAGTGGCACATGCCTGCAACCCCAGCAACTCAGGGGCTTGAGGCCAGAGGATCTCAAGTTTGAGGGTAGCCTTAGAAACTTAGCAAAACCCTGACTCTTAAACATTTTTTTTGCAGTGCTAAGGATTGAATCTAGAGCTTCACACCTGCTAGGCAAGCAGTCTAGCACTGAGCTACATCCCAGTGTGACCCTGCCTCTAAAAATAAAAAAGCAATATTTTTTTGTAATTTTGAAGAGTGACTAAATAGCTTTTTTGTGTAGATTGTTCTGGTACTGTAAGCAAAGAACAACAGTTCAAGTCACTCATTCAACCTTGGATCTTCAGCAATGCATGAACAGAATAAAATGCTTCCTTTGGCCAAGATGGCATCCTTACTGCAGCCCATGGGTCACAGAGAGAATCCTGCCTTCTGTGGATCTGTCTTGTCTTATGATGATGATGATG
The DNA here is from genome assembly GCA_020662805.1 of Glaucomys volans. Taxonomy (NCBI): domain Eukaryota; kingdom Metazoa; phylum Chordata; class Mammalia; order Rodentia; family Sciuridae; genus Glaucomys; species Glaucomys volans. Next base: position 37,938 of record JAJEJO010001253.1, read on the forward strand.
ATGATGATGATGATGATGATGATGATTGTCACAGTTCACAGGGGAGATGACACATCCATGACACTGACCAACTCATCAAGGAATATTGATAACATTTTTAACACCATGGTGAAAATTAACGGAAGGCCATAGACAGAAAGGGATTTACAAATGCATGTGCCCTGCAGATGTGGTGGCCTGAACCTGTAGCTGACTGTCTAAGCTATGACATCAAGAAGCCTCAGGTTAGCTGGGCACAGTGGCCCACACCTGTAATCCTAGCAGCTGGGGAGGCTGAGGCTGGAGGATCTCGATTTCAAAGCCAGTCTCAGCAACAGCGAGGCACTAAGCAACTCACTGAGACCCTGTCTCTAAATAAAATACAAAATAGGGCCGGGGATGTGGCTCAATGGTTGAGTGTTCCTGAGTTAAATCCCTGGTAACTGCCCCCGCGAAAAAAAAGAAAGAAAGAAGCCTCATGTTTGCCACATTATGGTTTGTATTTCTATCTGGTTTAATGACGCTAGTAAAGATGATCTGTAGTGATTCTTAAACTCTCATGATAAGATATTAGCAAATGAGATTCTCAGAAAATTGTCTCCAAGGAGGAGACAACTGAGCCTCTCTACCAAAATATTCTCCCCGATTTACTTAAATGCGAGGCACTCTCAAGCCTACGCAGCGCTTGAAAAGTAGCCCTAGCCTGATGGCAGTGGTTGAAGGGCAAGGACATTGCTGAGGAGCACTGTAATTTCACCAAGAAACGTTTGCAGGTGGTGGGAGGAAGCAGATATTAAAGTCATTTTTCCCCCTAAAGTAATCAACCTGTTTGTTCCAGAAAAGGTTAAAATGAGTCATCCATCTCCTGTGTCTCCTCCACCTACCTCCTCCACAGTTTTTATAAGATCCCTGAGCAGAAACAATAGCAGAGAGTCATCACGGAGACAAATAACTGATGATCACAGATGCATGATCATGAATGTAAAATCATTTATATTTTAAAATATGATTTACCAGGATGAGTAAATTATGTGCACACACGGTCAAGAGAGGTTGCCATAGAGACAGTCTTCCATACTGTGCCAACTCTATTGTTTAATTTTGCTCAGGAATGCATTCATTGTCATTGTATTCTTCCTAGAATATTAACAGAGAAAGAGAGGAAGAGAGAGAGAGAGAGAGACTAAACACAGGTGATTCATTCCCATAAAATTTAGGTTACTCTGCTGTTTCATTTGTATTCTTGGAACCATGAAAACAGAGAACAGCAAAAACTTTGTGTTAAAAGCATCATTCAACATGTTCCTTCTAAAGCTCCAGACAAAGGTCAAGGCCAGAAAGAGAAGTCAGGGGCAGGGTCTGACTAGAATCACAGGTGCTCCTTTTTTTCTTAGAGCAGGATGACATGGAAGAGACACCTGGAAAGTGCTAACTTCAGATGAAAGGAGTACCTTGTGAGATTTGAGAATGAAGTCTGTCACACATAAAGCACTGTTTTGAGGACATTACCGAGCTCTGGAATGGTTTCTTTATCTCTAACGTTGGCATCTAATAATGCTTTAAAATGCAAATATCAATTTGGAAAGCTATATTTTCAGGGAAATTGATAAATGACTGCTAAAGGAATGTTGGGTTTGTGTATGTGTGTGCGTGCACATGCGGTTCTGGGGATCGAACCTAGGGGTACTCTACCACTCAGCTACATCCCTAGTCCTTTTTGTTTTTTATTGAGACAGAGTCTTACTAAATTGCCCCGGCTGGCTTGGAATTTTTGATCCTCCTGCCTCAGCCTCCTAAATTGCTGGGATTACAGGTATACACCACCATGCTTGACAAGGTGCAGTTTTTTAAATTGTATTTCTGGGGCTGGGTGTGTGGCTTAGTGGTAGAGCTACACATATTCAAGGTCATCAGTTAAATTCCCCAGCACCAGAAAAACACCAAATAAAACAAAACAAAATAAAATTGTACTTCCAAAATAGAAACAGAACTTCTGTTTTCTTGGAAGTATTTACGAAATTCTATTAAAAGAAAAAAATGGGTTTTCCCCAAATTCTACTTTGGAGACTGTTGGAAGAAAAGTGGTAGAAAGGAAAGAAGGGATGTTAGAAGGATACTAAAGAGGATTGGGATGAAGTGGTAGAGCACTTGACTAGTGTGCATGAGGCCCTGGGTTCAATCCTTGGTACCATAATAAAAAAAGTCATAGAAGGATAGTATGGGGCTAAGCATGGTAGCACATTCCTGTAATCTCAGATACTTGGAAGGTTGAGGCAGGAGGATCACAACTCTGAGGTCATCCTGAGCAACTTAGCAAGACCCTGTCTCAAAATAAAATTCAAGCCGGGCGTGGTGGCACACGCCTGTAATCCCAGCGACTCGGGAGGCTGAGTCAGGAGGATCGCGAGTTCAAAGCCAGCCTCAGCAACTTAGCGAGGCCCTAAGCAACTCAGTGAGACCCTGTCTCTAAATAAAATACAAAATAGGGCTGGGGATGTGGCTCAGGGGTGAGGGGCCCTTGAGTTCAACCCCCGGTCCCAAAAAAAAAAAAAAAAAAAGAAAGAAAGAGGGGAAGAGAGAGAGAGAGAGAAGAAAGAAAGAAAGAAAAAAATAAAAGAAAGAAAAGAAAAGAAAAGAAAATTCAAAAAGAAAAGGTCAGGGGATGTAGCTCAGTGTTTCCCTAGCAATGTGTGTCTGGGGATATAGATTAGTGTTTGCCTAACAATGTGAGGCCCTGTGTTTAATCTCCAGCATCACACACACACACACACACACACACACACACACACACAGCTATGGGAAAAACAAGAAATGTCATAGCATTGCAATAAGAAATTAAAGCTGTCAATTCCTGCATTAAAAAGTTCCCTGGAGAACACACACCAGCTGTGGATTCAGTGCACACTCTCCCTGCATTCTCCAACCTCTTTGCTAACATTAGAGCTTCAGATGTAGTCAACAACAAGTAATTCATGCATCTAATACATTTCCTTGTCTTCTGTTTAATTCCATAAATCCAATAAAAGTAGCCCACTTGAAAGTGTCAGACTCTGCTGCGTGGGTCTCAGTTTATTTCCAACAAATCATTTTTTAAATATATTTTTTAGTTGTTGATGAACCTTTACTTATTTATTTTATGTGGTGCTGAGAATCAAACCCAGTGCCTCACACATGCTAGGCAAGAGCTCTACCACTGAGCCACAACCTCAGCCCCCAACAAACCATTTTTTTTTTATTGTGGCACTGGGGATTGAACCCAGGGCCTTGTGCATGCTAGGCAAGTGCTCTACCACTGGGCCACATTCCCAGCCCTCAGCTTATTTTCTTACAAATAAAATTATTTCACCTCAACACTGGCTATTACCACAATGGCACCATATGAAGCTTTCAGTGTTTCTATGCTTATAAAAATGAGGAGGAAGCCTGGTATGGTGGTATATGCCTGTAATCCCAGGCTGAAGCAGTAGGATCATAAGTTCCAAGCCAGACTGGACAATTTAGCAAGGCCCTAACTAAAAAGGGTTGGGAATGTAGCTCAGTGATTAAGTACCCCTGGGTTCAATCCTCAGTACCATTGAAAACAAAACAAGCCAGCGTGATGGTGCAAGCCTGTAATCCCAGCAATTTGGAAGGCTGAGGGAGGAGGATCACAAGTTCAAAGCCAGCCTCAGCAATTTAGTGAGACCCTTCACTAACTTAGCAAGACCCTGTCTCAAAATAAAAAAATAAAAAGGCTGGAGATGTGGCTCAATGGTTAAGCGCCCCTGAGTTCAATCCCTGGTGCAAAAAAAAAAAAAAAAATCAGGAGGCAAGGGTTGGGGTGTAGCTCAGTAGAAGAGCACCGGCTTTGCATGCCGAAGAGCCTGGGTTCCATCCCCAGCATCACAAAAAAAGGTGGGAGGCAGCCCTGTGGCCTTTTTCCACATTATGGGTGTGTTCAGAACAGACCAAAGATAGGAAGGAGAGACAAATGAATTGATGTTCAGTCTCTGCTTGGGCAACAGAATAATAGTCTCCACTTCTCAAATTCAGGATTAAGACAAAGCTACCACAACTAGCTGAAATCTGAAAAAAACTCTGAAAAAAATTATAAAGTCAGTTTTGTTAAACTGCTTACTTTCAAACCTCACATCAGAACCACTAATAAAGTAGCAATCCCAATAGACCTTTGTTATCCGCCTCCCTACACACCCATGATGGAGAACTGTTCACCTAGGACCACCAGGGCAGAGTAGAAAAGGGTAAAGTAAAGGAATGAGACGAGCCAAAACAATTAACTAACTTCTAGAAAGTTGACCCTACTAACGTCTTTCATGCCTTCACATAACAGGAATACATTTTCTTTGTTTTGTTTTGTTTTGTTTTTGTGGAGGGAGTAGGGGGAAAGTGGAAGTAGTGGGGAGGGCACTGGGGATTGAACATGGACACTTTACCACTGAACTACATCCCCACTCCTTTTAATTTTTTTCATTTTGACACAAGGTCTCACTAAGTTGCTGGGGTTGGCCTCAAATTTATGATCCTCCTGTCTCATCCTCCAGAGTCACTGGGATTATAGGTATGTGCCCCTCACCCAGCTCCTTTGTAGTTTTTAAAGCTTACACATAATCATATTCATTAGGAGGGTTGAAAAGTACTTTCTTTCTTTAAAATAAACAATGTAATTGCTCTTAGACACATTTTAGAACAAACTAATAGAAGGCAGCTTTGGAGATATCTGGATAAAGATACCAGTATCTTGGTACATCACCCTGGGCAAAATTTTCAACCTCCTGAGCAGCAACTTCATCATGTGTAAGGAAGGCATGATAATACTATATTCCAGAGTGTCTTCACAGAGAACAAATGAGAATATGCTGAAAGCCATTTGTAGTGTCCAAAATTTCACATACATTATTGTTTTTATGACTTTAGAGCAGTGCACAGGTTTTTTGTTTGTTTGTTTGTTTGTTTTTTGTTTGTTTGTTTGTTTGGGTATTTAACCCAGGGGCACTCCACCACTGAGTAACATCCCCAGCCCTATTTTGTATTTTATTTAGAGACAGGGTCTCACTGAGTTGCTTAGGGCCTCGCTAAGTTGCTGAGGCTGACTTTGAACTCGAGATCCTCCTGCTTCAGCCTCCCAAGTCCTGGGATTACAGGTGTGTGTTGCCGCGCCACCTCGCCTGGCAGTGCACAGTTTTTAATATCTATTAAAGTACTCTGGTTCCCAGGATAGATGTGAAGACAGATTTTTTTGGGGGGGTACTGGGGATTGAACTCAGGGGCACTGGACCACTGAGCCACATCCCCAGCTCTATTTTGTGTCTTATTTAGAGACAGGGTCTCACTGATTTGCTTAGTGACTTACTTTTGCCGAGGCTGTCTAAACCTCCTGCCTCAACCTCCTGAGCTACTGGGATTACAGGCGTGTGCCACCATGCCTGGAAACAGATTTTATTTTAAAACACATATTTAATCCTTATTTAAATGCATAGTGTTATTCATATGTTACAAAAAGAAAGGGTCAATAAATCTGGACCTGGTGGCACATGCCTGTAAACCCAGCTACTTGGGAGGCTGAGGTAAGAGGATCACAAGTTTGGGGTCAGCTTGGGCAACTTAGTGAGACCCTGTCTCAAAATAAAAAATAAAAAGGGCTGGGGATGTAGTTCAGCAGTAAAGTACCCCCTGGGTTCAATGCCCAATACTGCAGAAGAGAGAGAGAGAGA
>JAJEJO010001253.1:43727-104962 GCA_020662805.1 Glaucomys volans
GGGAGAAAGAAAGAACAGCCCTCTTACGCAGAAAGAAACATCCTCTCTCCCTCTGCTATATGACCAACAATGAGGAGGAATCCTGCTTTCAGACACTATTCATTTTTAACAATACCTGAAAGTATTGTTAAATACCTGAAAGAAGAGTTCTTCTGTGGAGGTCTTACACATTGTTTTTAACCATTTATAGAGTAGCTAACAGAGGCAATGACCACCTCAGAGTGGTGACTGGCAGAGGCTTGGGACCAGGATCAGCCATGCATTGCACTCTATGGAAACGGTACCTGAAAATTCAGAAAGAGCGAACTGTCACAGTCCATTTCTGTAAACCTCATCCTCCATATGCTACTCATTTCTCCCTTCTTGTTTTCTTCTTCTCTCTATCTATCTATCTATATCTCCCTCTCTCCTGTTAGAGTTGGAACCTAGGGCCTTGCACATGCTACACAAATGCTCTACTAGTGAGCCACACCCCTAGCCCCCCTTTATCATTTTTGTGTATGATACTGGGGATTAAACTCAAAGGTGTTTTATCACTAAGCCACATCCTAGCCCTTTTCAGTTTTTTAAACTTTATACATATTTAATTAAAATAGGATAGGCATAAATTTTTAAAAAAAGGATAAAATGTCACTGCCATTTTATTTTCAGGGAGGAGTCAGTCAGGGGACAACAAATTATTAGCAAAACATTCTAAGGGCATTCTGAAGTAGCTAGGTTACAAAAAATTAAGATTCAAATGTCAAAATTAAGTATTATCCACTTAATCCACAAGTGAAAAAGAAGGAGTTCAAAGTTTAGCCTGTTTAGTGTAAGAATTTTTACATTAAATATATAGTGATTTGCTTTTCAGAAAGTGATTCTGGCAAATTGTAGAAGAAAGAAATTTCCATTATGCAATGACTAGAAAATATCAACTACATTTAAGCAGCTATGCCATAGCTCAGTAAGTACCATTAAACTGTTATGGGATAGCATACATTTGAGTTTAATATACAACTACATTTTGGATTTTAGAAAGGCAGCAATAATTATATTTTGGCTTTTATTCTAGATGCTTAACACATTTAAGGTGACAGTTCAAGCATTATTAAGTGAAGGTAGGTAAAATGTAATAACAGTCATTACAATCTCTTGCAATCTACATGCTCTGTAATGCTTATGTGGAATATAATCAGTGTTACTTAATTGGTATACACACACACACACACACACACACACACAGAACTTAAACTATCAAAGGCAATCATCCTAACTGTACTAAAGCAATATGTTAAAAAGTGTAAATACACTATACTAAAGTAACATGAACATACTATGTATTACTTAGGAGAAAAGTGACAGCTTCTCACACAAAACTAAACCTGTATCAATCATCCTAATCACAATGGCTTATAAAAGCATCAGGTTCCCAGTAGAGAAACTATTCTAGGAAAGTCAATAAATCTTTTGAAAGTTTCACATCTGTAAAACCAGGATAAGGCTACAACTATCTTGAAATCTGAAGAAAGTATCAGATGCAACAGTAAGGTTCCCAACCATGAGGTATAGAAAGGTCCTCAGGCAGCGTGTGCTCCCTGGCTCCAGGAAAGCTTCATGTGTATAAGGCAAAGAAGTTGCCCAAGAAGGGAACTGGAGAAGTTCAACTGTGTTTACACTGTGCTAGGAGTTAAACCTCAGGAACAGTGTGATCCATCAGGCTTTGCATAATGCTTGGTGCCATCCATTTAATAATGTGCTCAAAGATAAACGCAAGCATGATTGTGATGGTAACTACAGTCCCTGATGTTGATAGTATGTCTGCAATTTGAGAGTCCTTCACGCCAATGACATTCCGTTGATTTCACAGATGTACCGTTCAGTGAAAGACCATTTCTGGCTGCAGAACTATCTTTCACTATGGATATTATTTTTTCCATTTTTAAAGATAAAACCAACATGTCCAGTACTATCCTTGTGCATGGTAACTGTGTGTTCAAAGGGCCTGTCATGAATGGTCATAACAATCTCTCCAAAAGCCTGTTTGAGCACCTTGTGTGCTTTATCAGAGCTCCAGCTTGCACAGATTTCACCATTGATATGCAGCACCTGGTCCCCAAATCTCAGACCAACTAATGAGGCTGGAGAATTAGCCTGGACTAGCTGAACAAATTTGCCATTATCTATTGATTTAAGCCTAAGCCCAATTTTTCCATCTTGATCCTTACACAAAATGACTTCACGAACCCCTTGCTTAATCTCTGCTCTACGAATTCCAACATCATTACCAGTTACAGGAGCCACCATATAATTCACACCAGAAGGTCTTGCTACCAACTGCCCCTGAACTGGTGCTCCAGGGACCATGGCAATATTTGCACGTATTTTTTCATAATTTAAATTCAGGCCCATACACTGGAGAGCTCTGGATACAGTTTAGGATAGAGATGTCCATCTTGAAAGATGGGAACAGAAGCTTTTGACAAAATTGCTGGGTTGGCAGGGTTTGCAGAAAAGGCCGTTCAAGCCTGAATTACTTGGTCTACCTTCAAATCTTCAAGAGATGAATGGAGAGACATTTTTGCAGGATTTTTCTCCTTTCCGTCAGAGCAGCCCACCTAGGACACAAGCTCCTGTTTGCCACCACCACCTCTGGTCACTGGCACTGACTTCTGAGACCCCCCTTTTCAGTTTTTATTTGGAGAGAGGGTCTCATTAAGTTGCCAAGACTGGCCTCAAGGACTGAGGTTGTGGCTCAGTGGTAGAATGCTTGCCAAGCATGTGTGAGGCACTGGGTTTGATCCTCAGCACCACATATAAATAAATGAAAAAATAAAGGTCTATCAACATCTAAAAAATGTTTGTTTGTTTTTTTTTTGAACCGTGGATTGAACTCAGGGGCACTTGGCCACTGAGGCACATCCCCAGCCCTATTTTGTATTTTATTTTATTTAGAGACAGGTCTCACTGAGTTGCTTAGGGCCTCGCTAAGTTGCTGAGGCTTGCTTTGAACTTGTGATCCTCCTGCCTCAGCCTCCCAAGTGCTGGGATTACAGGCGTGCGCCACCGCGCCCAACTAAAAACTGTATTTTAAAAAAAGACTGGCCTCAAACTCACAATCTGTCTGCCTCAGCATACCAAATTGCTGGGATTATAGACATGCACCCCCTCACCTAGCTTTCTCTTTTTAGCTTCTATATTTCTCTCTCCCTATCTCCATATTACACTGAAAGAATGTACATTTTAAAAAGATATAATAAGAAAAAATTTAAAAATACAAATACCCATGTTTACATCAATTTTCGTCTAGCTTAAGGAATAACTTTTAAGGATGAGGGTTATGATGGCACGAAAAAACTATTTCACAAATATATTACCTTTTTTGGACTTAAAGTATTTTAAAAATCCAACAGGGGCTGCAGTTCAGTGACATGCAGATTCAATGCAATCCCTACCAAAATGCCAATGACTTCTTCACAGGAAATTTTTAAAAACCCTAAAATTTGTAAGGAATCACAAAAGACCCTGAATTGTCAAGGTATCTTGAGAAAGAAGAACAAAGCTAGAAGCCCCACACTACATGATTTCAAACTATACTACAAATCTATAATGACCAAAATAGCATATTACCTGTGCTGATCAATGGAACAGTATAGAGGGCCACAAAATAAATTCTTTACAGCCAATGGATTCTTTCTTTCTTTCTTTCTTTCTTTCTTTCTTTCTTTCTTTCTTTCTTTCTTTCTTTTCTTTCTTTCTTTCTTTTTCTTTCTTTCTTTCTTTCTTTTTTCAGTGCTAGGGAATCAAACCCAGGGCCTCACACATACTACCAGTCCACTTCCACCTTTTTTGGTAGCACTGGGATTGAACCAGGGGTTGCTTAACCACAGAGCCACATCTCCAGCCCCTTTTTTTTTATTTTGAGACATGATCTTACTAAGTTGCTTAGGGCCTCACTAAATTGCTGAGGCTGGCCTTGAATTTGTGATCCTCCTGCCTTTGCCCCCCAAGTTGCTGGGATTACAGGTGTGTGCCACCATGCCTGGCCTCTACAAATATGTTCTTGAAAATTGCTAAGAGAGATGTTAAGTGTTCTCACCACAAAATGATAACTATGTGGGGCACTGTAATATGCTAATTTCCTAGATTTTAGTCATTTTACAATGTATATATACTTCAAAACATGTTGTATGCCACAGACACACGGAATTTTATATGTTAATTTAATAAAGAAAGAAAGATAAAGCTGGGCCTAGTGGTGCAGGCCTGTAATCCCAGCTACTCAGGTGACTGAGGCAGAAGGATCAGTAGGATTGCAAGTCTGAGGCCAGCCAGACTGTGTCTCATAAAATAAATAAATAAAAAGGACTGTGGACATAGCTCAGTGCTCACCTAACATGTTCAAGGCCCTAGATTAAATTGCCAGTACCATTTTAAAAATCCAGCAATGTCTGAGATTCAGTTAAAGATTTCCAAGAATGACTTTGTAGGAAAACATTGTCTATAATAAGGAAATAATAAATCAGTCAAAACTGACTCAGTGCCAAGTGTGATGGTGCTGGTCTGTAATCTCAGCAGCTCAGGAGGTTGAGGCAGGGGATTGAAAGTTCAAAGCCAGTCTCAGCAATTTAGTGAGGTCCTAAGCAACTTAGCAAGACACTGTCTCAGAATAAAAAAAAAAGAAAGAAAGAACTGGGGATGTGGCTCAATGGTTAGGGGCCCCAGCACCAAAAAAATCCCTGGTACCAAACAAACAAACAAACAAAAAAACCTGACTCAATGCTCACTTTGGCAGCACATATACTAAAACTGAAATGATGCAGAGAAGATGAGTATGGCCCCTGAATAAGGATGACACAAATTTTTACTTATGTGTTCCATATTTTTAATAAAAAAGGGAGGGAGGGGCTCATGAAAATAGAAGGAAGACCAATAGAGCAGAGGAAGGGGATCAAGGGAAGGAGGAGGAGAGGGCATGGGGAAGTACTCGGGAAAAAAATCTACCAAATTACACTATGTCCATGTATGAATATATGACAATGAATCATATATATATGATTTAATTATATCACTAATTTATATATATATTATTTAATTATATCACTAATTAAAATAACAATAATAGAAGGGATATCAATAGAGTAGAGCAAGAAGATTGGGGAAAGGGAGGAGAGGAGAGAAAGGTAAGGTATTGGAGAATGAGATTGATCAAATTATGTTATATGCAAGTACAAATATGGCATAGTGAATCTCACTATTATGTATAGTTATAATGCACCAATAAAAAGTAAAATATTAACTCCAACTGAAGAAGAAAAAGAATAAGGCTCAACTTGATAACAGAGAAGTGGTTTAAGATGGTTTTTAAATATCATATGAAGAAAGGCTGAGGATATAGCTCAGTTGGTAGAGTGCTTGCCTCAAATGCACAAGGCCCTGTTTTCAATCCCCAGCACCACAAAAAAAGAAAATTATACAGAGAGTGTTGGCAATAGAAAAGACTTTTCAGCCGGGCACAGTGGGACACACCTGTAATCCCAGGGGCTCAGGAGATTGAGGCAGGAAAATTGTCAATTCAAAGCCAGCCTCAGCAAAGGCAAGGCACTAAGCAACTCAGTGAGACCCTGTCTCTAAATAAAATACAAAATAGGGCTGGGGATGTGGCTCAGTGGTTAAGCGCCCCTGGGTTCAATCCCCAGCACCAAAAAATAAAATAAAATAAAATTTAATGAAAGGGCTGGGGATGTAACTAAGTGGTAGAGCACCCCAGGTTCAATCACCGGTACCAAAATAATAATAATAATACTGACTCAGAACTGACAGATATTAGAATTAGCAGAGAGAATTAACACAGTTATTATTATAACTGTTTGTGAGATATTATGATATAATAAGAACATATTTGGTCTCTGTTCCTGGTTCCTAGCACAGAGCTAAAAATCCTATAATTTCTGAAGTTATGGGGTAAGAGGAGTAGCTTGTTATTCATAACAAGCCTTTCAACCATACCTGAGTTTAGACTAATGAGGGGGCCCTTGGTGGACCCCTCAGTAACTTCAGGTTGCCAGAAAAAGCAAGCAGGTAATGAGAAGACTGGGACATCTTGGAAGGGGAGAGGAAATGGAAATTGAGTTAATCCCTGATGGCCAGTGACTTCATCAATCATGTCTACGTGACAAAACCTCCATAAAGTCCCTTAAATGAAGGGTTTAGAGAAGTTCTGTGTTGGTGAGCACATAAAGGTGCTGGTAGGGTATTCTCTCCCTCATATCTCACCCTATAATCTCTCCCATTTAGCTCTTGCTGAGTTATATCCCCTTTATAGTAAATCAATAATAGTAAGAAGTGTTTTCTGAATTTTGTGAACCATTCTAACAAAATATCAAACCCAAGGTGGGTGGGGTCAGAAGTATTAACGGCCTGGGATTTTTCTTTTCCTTTTTTTTGGAAGGGGATATTGAGAAGTGAACCCAGGGGTGCTTTACCACTGAGCTACATCCCCAGTCCTTTTTATTTTTTATTTTGCAACAGGGTCTTGCTAAATTGCTGAGGCTGGCCTTGAATCTGCAATCTTCCTTCCTAAGCGTCTTGAGTAGCTGGGATTACAAATTGGTATCACAAGCAGGGTCAGTCTTGTGGGATCAGGCCCTTAACTTGTGGGGTGTGACACCAACTCTGGGTAGTGTCAATCGAGTTGAATTGTTGGAATCCAGTTGCTGTCTGTAGAGAACCGGATGTTGGTGTAGAAAAAAACCCACACTTTGGCGTCTGAAATGTTGTGAGTAAAAACTGCTCAGAGTCTGACATATGTTCAAACAGTTAAATAGAGACATTGAGGATATAAAAAGTATCCAAATCAAACAGTTACATAGTCCTGGTTGAAAGTACACTGAAGGAATTAACAGCACATTAGACATTGCAGAAAGAAAATATATTAGTCAACTTGAAGCATAGCAATTAGAAAATACTGAAAAATAAAACACATAGAGAAAAGAATCCAAACAACAAAAAAGCTGGCTGGGGATATAGCTCAGTGGTAGACCATTTGTCTAGTATGCATGAGGTCCTGGGTTCAATTCCCAGAACTGGAGAGAAAGAGAAGAAATAGCATCAGTGGGCTGAGGGACAACATCAAGCAACATAATATCTGAGTAATTTTGAGTCCAAAGAGAAAAGACATTTGAAATCCTGTCCAAGTTTTTCAAATTTGAAGAACACTAAAAATCCCCAAATCCAAGAATTTCAAAGAACCCTAAGCATAGGAAACATGAAGGAAACTACACCAAGGCACATCAAAATCAAATTGCACAAAACCAGTGCTAAAGAGAAAAATCTAAAAAGCAGCCAAAGGAGGGAAGGGACCTATACACAGGAACTATTAGGGTTCAGATTAGGTGTCTCCCAAGAGCTCATGTGTGAGATAATGCAAGAAAATTTAGAGGTGGAATGATTGGATTATGAGAGTCTTAACGTAATTAGTGCACTAATCCCCTGTAGAGAATAACAGGGGGTAACTTTAGAAAGGTAGGATGTGGTTGGAGGAGGTGGGTCATTGGGGGCAAGGCTATGGGGTATATATTTTGTATCTGGAGAGTGGAGTCTTTCTCTCTGCTTCCTGAACACCACATGAGCTGCTTCCTTCTGCCACACTCTTTCACCATGATGTCCTGCCTCACCTTGAGCCCTGAGGAATGGAGCTGGCTGTCCAAGAACTGAGACCTTTGAAACCATGAGCCCCCCCATATGCAAATAAACTACTCCTCTAATTGTTTTTGTCAGGTTTTTTAGTCACAGCAGCAGAGAAGCTGACTAAAACAGGAACAAAATAAGGACAACTAATTTCTTCCTGGAGGTAATACAAGCAAGAAGACAGGGGGCCAGATGCAGTGGAGCACACCTGTAATCCCAGTGACTCTGGAGGCTGAGGCAAGAGGATCACAAGTTCAAGGCTAGCCTCAGCAATTTAGCGAGGTCCTAAGCAACTTAGTGAGACTCTATCTCAAAATAAAAAAATAAAAAGGGCTGGGGATGTGACTCAGTGGTAAATCACCTATGAGTTCAAACCCTAGTACCAAAAAGAAAAAAAAAAAAGATGATGAGGTTTTTGTTTTGCTTTGTTGGTATTGGAGATTGAACCCAGGGGTACTTAAACACTGAACCACATCCCCAGCCATTTTTTAAAATTTTATTTTGAGACAGGGTCTTACTAAGTTGCTTAGGGCCTCGATAAGTTGCTGAGGCTAACCTTGAACTCACGATCCTTCTGCCTCAGCCTCCCAAGCCACTGGGATCACAGGCATGCCCCACCACAGCAAAACAAGGTCTTTAAAGTAGTGAAAAAAATTAAAAAAATGTCAGCCTATTAAATTATTCAATGCAATGGCACATCCCTTTAATTTTAGCTACACTGAGACTGAAGCAAGAGGATCCCAAGTTTGAGGCCAGTTTTGGCAGCTTAATGAGGCCTGAGGATGTAGCTTATTGGTAAAGTGATTCTGGGTTCAATTTCCAGAACAAATAAACTGTCAGCCTACAATTCCATACCCACGAAAATACTTTTCAAAAAGGTGAAATAAAGACTTTTTCCCAGTACTGGGGATTGAATCCAGGGCCTTGCCCATGCCAGGCAAGTGCTCTACACTCTCAATCCTTGCTTCATTTTATTCTTCAACAGGGTCTCGCTGAGTTGCCCAGGCTGACCTCAAACTTGCAATTCTCCTGCCTCAACCTCTCAGCTAACAGAGATTACAGGCATGCACCACCACACCCAGCCTAAAAAACCTTTTCATATACACAAAAATTGCAAGAACTAATTAACCACAGATCTGCACTGCAAGAAATGTTAAAGGACATCCTTAAGGTAGAAAGAAAATGATACCAGATGGAAATCAGAATCTACACAAAGGAATGAAGAACACTGGAAATGGTAACAATATAGGTAAAAATATAGATTTTTTAAAATATTTAAATACCTTTAAAAGGCAATTGAGCATCTAAATAAAAATAACATTTTGGGGTTTGTACAATGTAAAAGTTATGCAAATTACTTTGCATTATTATATGCAATAATTTGGCATTATTATGCAAAAATTATGCATTTTGCATAATAATGATAGCATAAAGTCTGAGCATAGAGAAATGGAAGCACATTATTATGAAGTTCTTCATTATTATAAAGTGGTTGATGGTACATAACAGAGGTTGGGGAGGAGATAAGGGAAGAATGGAGGAAGCATGGATTGTGTTGAGGGAAATGAGGGGGAAGGTGGCAAGGGGAAGGAAAAAGGTATGCAAAAACAATGAACCACTGAATTATGTTTGTACAGAAAATAGTTGAAATGGGACTCTGAAATGGAGCAAAGTGGAAGGGAAGTAAGTACTCAAATGAAAACCATTTTCTTTTTGGAGATAGTTCCAATCCAATTCCCTTAAACTTGGATAAGACAATGACACTAAATTAAACCAATTTGTGTGTGTGTGGTAGTGGGGATTAAACCCAAGCGCATTTTACCACTGAGCTACATCCTCAGACCATTTTTCTTTTTTTTTTTTGGTACTGGGGATTGAACCCAGGGGCACTTGACCACTGAGCCACATCCCCAGCCCTATTTTGTATTTTATTTAGAGACAGGGTCTCACTGAGTTGCTTAGGGCCTTGCTAAGTTGTTGAGGCTGGCTTTGAACTTGCAATCCTCCCACCACAGCCTCCCAAGTGCTGGGATTACAGGCATACGCCACCGTACCCGGCCTCAGAACATTTTTATTTTCAGACAGTATTGCTAAATTGCTGAAGCTGACCTTGAAGTTGGAATTTTTCTACCTCAGCCTTCTGAATTGCTGAGATTACAAGTCTGCACCACTGAGCCTAGATAAATTAAACTTTATTATATATGTCATATAGTCTGGGTCAATCTGTGGTTTCAGGCATCCTCTGGGTTTCTTGGCATGTATCCCCTGTGGTTAAATGAGGATTATCATACATAACAAATCCTAGAACAATAAGAAAATAAAACCAAGAGTTACAGCTAATAAACCAACAAAAGGGATAAAGGGGAATCATAAAAATACTCGATTAATCCAAAAAGAAGCAGAAAAAGGAAAAGAGGACAAATAGAAAAGAGCTAGACAAACGACTCAAAGTTAGATTTATCAATAATTGCCCTAAATATAAATGATCTAAACACATAATTAAAACAGGTATTGTCAGATTATATAAAAAGACACCACAACATGGTAACTTAAAACATAATACCCAAGGGAAATAACAGCAAAATGGCTAACGTGGAAAAAAAAAACAAGTAGAATTGTCAGAACCAACTGTCTTGGAACTCTGGAAAATAGTAAAAAGGTATAGCTCAGTGGTAGAATGCTTGCCAAACATGTGGAAGGCCCTGAGTTAGATCCCCAGTATCAAACAAACAAACAAATGAGAAGGTCACCTTAAGAAAGGTGGGAGTGGGCTGGGTGTGGTGGTGCATGCCTGTCATCCCAGTGACTTGGGAGGCTGAGGCAGGAGGATTGGCAAGTTCAAGGCCACCCTGGGCAACTTAGAAAAACCTGTTTCAAAATAAAAAGTGCTGGAGATGTAGCTCAGTGGCAGAGCACCCTGGGTTCAATCCCTAGTACATAAAGTTTAAAAAAAAAACAAATGGTGAGAGTGTTTGTGGCATACTCCTTGCTCTCACTCCTCATTCTCCCCTGCACCATGGCAGTCTTGGTGAGTCTTGGAGTCAGGGCAGGTCTCAGTTCCCTTTTTTGAAGTGGAGGGAACACACTTGTATTCACAAATTATTGTATATGTTATTTATCTACCTGTTCTGTTTCCTTTTTGCTTTTATTGGTACCAGAAATTAAACCTAGGAGTGCTTAACAACTCCACATCCCCAGCCCTTTTAAGTTTTAATTTTTAGAGTCTCATAGAGTTGATTGGGGCCTCCCTAAATTGCTGAGGCAGGCCTTGAACTTGCAATCCTTTTGCCTCAGCCTCCTGAGTAGCTGGGATTATAGGCATGTGCCACCGTGCCCAGCCTGTTTCTTTTTTCTTGCCTTCTTTTGGATTGTCATCATTTTATTTCCTTTACCATTTGTTTAAACTTCTTTAGTTTAATTTCCTAATTTATCAAAATTAGTCTAATGGAAAATCTTTTAGAACATGCATACCTTAATCCACTTTTGTTTCTGTGGTACTGGTGATTGAACCCAGAGCCTAGAACATGGTAGGTGAGTGCTCTACCATTGAACTACATCTCTAGCCCTTTTTAAATTTTGAGACATGATCTTGCTAAATTGCCCAGGGTGGCCTCAAACTTGCAATCCACCTTCCTCATACTCCAGAATAGATGGGATTATAGGCATGCACTACTGTGCCTGGCTTAATACACTTCAACCTGTATTCTAATTCATAGTTTCACTCTTCAGTATATCTAGTGTGTTAACTCATCCATTGACTTCTTAAATTTAATCTTAGCTCTATCCCTTCTACTTGGTTCTTTCTCAACTTATTTACTTATTTATTTGGGGGTGGGTACTAGGGATTGAACCCAGGGGTGCTTTACCACTGAGCTACACCCCTGGTCCTTATTTTTAATTTTGAGACAGGGCCTCACTAAATTGCAGAAGCTAGCCTCAAACTTGCAATCCTCCTGCCTCAGCCTCTCAAGTTGCTGGGTCATTTATTTTTTTTTAATTTTTCATTTTTAAAAAATATTTTTAGTTGTCAATGGGCCTTTATTTTACTTATTTATATATGGTACTGAGAATCAAACCCAGTGCCTCACACTCTACCACTGAACTACAATCCCAGCCCTCATTTTTATTTTTAGAAGTTCTAAATTCCTGCTGGGAGTGGTGGTACACACCTGTAATCCCAGTGAATTGGAGGTTGAGGAAGGGGGATTTAAAATTCGAGGCTAGCCCCAGCAATGTAGTGAGACTCTGTCTCAAAAAATAAAAAGGACTGGGGATGTAACTCAGTGATTAAAAAAAAAAGTGCCCCTGGGTTCACTCCCCAGTAAGCCCCCCACACTCCCAAAGATAAATTGCTTATTCACTTTTAATCATTTTTATTTCTATGATCATGGCAACATCGACATTTGATTATTCTAAAATGAGGAATATCACCTGGGGACAGTGGTGCACACCTATAATCCCAGCAATGCTGGAAGCTGATTGTAGGAGGGAGTATTCCAAGTTCCAGGCCATAAGGACTTAGTGAGACCCTGCCTCAAACAAAAACATTCAAAAACAAGGGCTGGGGATGTGGCTGTCATTAAGTGCCCCTGGGTTCAATTCCCAGCACACACACAAAAAAAATGATTTTAAAGATGAGGAGTCTGAGTAACTGTGTCTTATTTCTTCTGAGTTCAACACATATTGTCATTTCAAGATGTCTTTGGTTGGATCTGGTACTTTAAATAGATTCAGCTTTAGGTGGGCTTTTTGTCAGGGATTGATAATGAGGCATTCCTATAGAGTCCATTCTGGGTCAATACCTACTTTTTTTCAGAGCTGGGGACCAAACCCAGTGCCTTATGCATGATTCTAGATAAGTGCTCTGCCACTGAGCCATATCCACAGCCTCTGTGCCAGTTTGTTATGCTTACTTCCTCATCTCCAAAAAATATAGGGTGTTAATGCGATTAAATTATGTGGTCTTTGTGAGGAGTCAGTAACAGTCTTTGAGTTCCTGGATCCAGTTGTACCTGAAACCAGTTAACTCTCTTCTTATTTTTGCTTAAGTCAGTTTGAGGTGAGTTTCTCACGGCAACCACTCTGATTCCTGCCTATGTCAATGGAATGACTGGGAGGCTTGTGGGGCGCAATACTGGGGCTGAGTGGCCTTCCCAGTGGGTCCCACCAGACCCAGTGAAAAGGCAGCAGGCTGGAGGGAATGTTGTGGGAATGCCTCCTCAGCTGCCACGGAGCAGGAATCCTCCAAGTGAAGGGCTGAGTGACTTATTTATGTCCAGAGGCCATACACTTGCCCTGTCTACTCCACCCTACAGCTGTCCCCACAGGAGCCTAGCCTTCTCACAAGTGACAGTTGGCTCCTCTGGGAGGGGTTTGGCAGGAAATGCTTACACTCTGTGCTGCCTCTAGGGAGGCAGGAGGGGGCCTTTGTGGTGGGAGAAGGAGTCACTGTAGAGGCAACACAAACATGTTTGTCCTATCAGGCTAGCTGGTCTGGCCAAATCTATCCTATCTCTGCAGGGCATCTCCTTACGGGGACTAACACCTCTCAGACCTCTGAGAGGTGGTATGGTGAGCAATCTTTATGTCCCAAAACACACACAGGGATGCCCACAGGGATGCCTGTCTCTTCCAGGTACACCCTTTGCACAAGACCTGTTAGTGTAGCTCTGGGTCCAAGCAGGCCAAACACTCCCTCCAGGGATCATCTCCAGTGTGACCAAGGAGATACACTGACCTCTGGACCAAACTAGAGGCATTCCTTGACTTCTGTACCTGTTTCCCCATCTGAAACTAGAAATGACAACTCCCTGGAGATGTGAGGATTGAACTGGTATTCGGAAAAGCCTTTGGAAAAGCTGGGCATACCGTTGGTGCTTGAAATCGTGCCTGGCATTCTGAGAGTGCTATAAAAGCAACTCAAAGGCAACACGTGGCACACAGCTGGTGCTCGATGAGCACTCAGAGTAGCAACCACCACACACCACACATGGCATTCAATAGGCACACAGAACATAGGCCTAAAACAGGTGCCGAATACATACATGGGGGAATAAACCACGCTGCTGAATGAGGAACAGACTGGAGCTTTATGTATTTGACACACACAGAGAAAGGTACAGGGTCTCAATAAGAAAATACACTCTGTGTTCAGGTGAACCCCCATCATCAGCCACTAAGAACACTGAAGGGTGGGGAAAGAGGGGAGGGGACACCATAAATAAGACTAGGAGGGAAGGTCACTGCTCTACGGGCACACACAGGCAGGGCACACTGCCGGGGGCACAGGGCCTCTTCTTCCCAGGCAAGAAAAATACAGCAGCACAGGAAAACAGTAGCCACATCTAAGCCTGCAATGCCTGGCGGGGGCACCGAACACGGGTAAGAGTGGGGTGGACACAAGAAGTAGAGTGGCAGACAGGGCTTCCTTCCCTGTGGTGGGCTCCAGGGCTGCTCAGTTAACATCCATGAACTCAGGGTTGGGCGGGGAACTGCAAGAGGTGGAGGCCAAGGGGCCAGATGAGCCAGGCTGGGACTGGCGGCGTGCCACATCCTGGCGCTGGTAGAACAGGACATAGGCTGCCTTAGACTGTAGGGAGAAGACACAAGTCAGTGTGGATGTCGGGCAAGGCAGGGGGGAGGGTGGAGTTGGGAGAGGGGAACAAGGAGGATGAATGTCGTACCTCAATCTGATTCTCATTCACAGGTGACACACTGTTGTCATCAAAGTAGTGCCATTGGCCACTGTCCTTGTTGCAGGCAAATGTTGTATCTGAAAGGGACACGGAAGCATTCTCACCTACCCTCCTGGCCCAACAAGGTACCCAAATTTACTCTCTCACTCCTCCCACCTTGATAACTTTGCCCTTGACCCACATACCTAGTCACCTACTGGGAACATCCTAACCCCTTTAGTCCAGACCCCTCCCAGGTCATGTCCTTGCCCATAGCCCAGCACGTACAGTGTCCATCACGCATGCCCCCATAATGGTTGGAAACGGCAATGAGATCATATTTGTACAGTTCTGGAGCCGATTCATTCTGTGGTTTGATGACAAACTCGGAGAAGTCCAGGTCCCTGTGGGTGGGGAGATGGTTAACACTAGGCTCCTCCACCCCACTGCCCTGCCTTCCCCTAGCCATCCTCCCTCTGGCCTGACCGGATAGGAAACTGTACAAGGGTGTCCAGCTTCTCGCGGGAAAACTTGGAAAAGGAAAAGCGCTTCAGGTGGATGATGAGAATCTCAGGCAGCATCCACAGGTCCAGTTTCTTGGTGGCTAGCTGGTGTTGCTTGCAGGAGGAGCAGTACCTGTAAACAGAGCCAAGTCAGGTTAAGGAACACCTTCTGTATGGCCTGTGTACTGTCTTTCAAGTGCCCTGTCTGGCCCACAGTGATATTCTTTTATTTTTTTTTAAATGATGCTTTGACTTTTAGTCTGCCTAGTACTCTGGTTTGCTCTCTTCTCATTAAGATCTTTTTGTTTACTTGTCAAATACTCATCAGCTGCCTTTCCAATATTCTTTTGTATTTTTGTGTGATTCCTGGCCCATGAGATGGTAGTCTTATTTTGGAGCCAGCCTCTTATTTGTTTGCTTTTCTCTTTTCATATTTTAGTCACTCCTTCCTTCACCAAATATTTAGCAATCGCCTAATGTTTAATCAATCCTTTGGTCCTATTTTTTACATCTCTCACATTTCTGCTACATAGCCATGCTTTTTTATTGTATTTTGTGTGTGTGCATGTGCTGGGAATTGAACTCAGGGCCTCACACATGCAGAGCATGTGCTCTACCACTGAGTTATAACCCTCGCCCTTGCTCTTATTTTTGAGACTGGCTTTAGAATTTGGGGTCTCTTTCACTCTGTTCATTCTGCAATTGTCTACTGAGCATCTACCAAATGTCCAACATGCTTGTAAGCAGCAGAAGAAATGACATGAACTTAGAAGTCTTCACCCTCAAAGAGTTTACTCTTTTTCTTTTGGTACTGAGGATTGAACCCAAGAGCACTTCTACATCCACAGTCCTTTTCTATTTTTAGACAGAGTCTCACTAAGTTGCTGAGGCTGACCTCAAACTTGACATCCTCCTGACTCAGCCTCCCAAGTCACTGGGATTAGAGGTGTGCACTACCACCCAAAGCTAAAGGAGTTTACTCTCTAATGAGAAGATGAAGCACATAAACGGGGCTATAGGACATGACTTCAAGTGACATTATTGACCTATAAGAAATCCTTAGCTAAGAAGGAAAGAGCAGAGAGGAAATGGTGACAAGGGTGGGAAAAGGTGACTTTTAACAGGGTAGTAAGAGGAGGTGTCTCTTAGGAGATCACATTTGATTAGAGACCTGAGCATGTAGGTAATTGGGGAAGAACTTTCTGGGGAACAAGAACAGCCCAGGCAAAAGCTCTGAGGCAAGAAATGGAATGACGGTGGCCAGTGTGGCAGGAAGGGTTTGAGCACAGGGCAGACTGGAAGGAGGTATACTTAGAAAGGTAACAGGCACCTGTGAAGGTAGTGCCACCCCACAAAGCCCTTTCAGGCCCCTTCCTGGGCCCTCACCAGGGGTTTTCTTTCTCCAGGGTCTCCACTGTAGTAAAGAGCTCAATGCACTCCTGCAACTGCACTGGAGCCTTCTTCAGCATGTATCCCACGCAGTCATGCTTCACGTAGCCCTAGGGTGGGCGAATACATGGTCACAAGACCAAGTAAAAGGAAGGGTGGAGAGACAAGGAGCCAGGTGGAAGCAATGGGCCAAGTGGGTCAAACTTTAAAGCTAGGAACCTGAGGCTCTGGAACTCTCAGACAATGTTCAGGTGCCATGGCCAGGCCAGCTCTGAGCCTGTATCTTTTGGTTCTGTTCCTGGCTAGAGACGTTGGCAGGGGAAGGGTTGAGGGTTACAAGCTCCAAGTGCCCTCCATTCCTGGGGTTCCATTTACCTCAGCCTCCACCTCGTCATAGTAGCGCCTCTTCATTTCTGGCTCCCAGTCCATGGCAATATATGGTTGGGCTAGGGGCAAAGAGAAGGTGGTCACAGCTCCAGCTGCTACAAAATCCCACCTCCTACTGCCCCATCCCTGGCTCACAGCCAAATGACATACTTTGCACTTCTTCAGGGGAGGTTGTGCGGTCACTGGTTCCATTGGAGTTCACTGTCTGCAGGGTGAACAGTTGCTTACGCCGTCGCCTTGGAGGCCACTGAGATGTACGAAGGCAATTGTCCAAGAGGAATGGGCACCTCCTGGTGACCCCAGAGCTGGGTCCAGCCTGTTCTCGCTCAGAGTCTCGAAGGCTGCCCCGAGTGGAGGGCCCAGGCATTTCCTCTTTCTCTTCTTCATCACTGTCCTCATCCTCGCCTAGAATGAAGGGATGTCAGAGATGGAATCGTTCCAAGTCCCAGAGAATGAATTGCAAAGCATATCCTGATGAATACTGAATGGGTCATGCTACTGACCCTCAACCTCTCTCCCCCACTTAGGCCATGGGACACATGTGTAGACCCTCATCCTTGTTGACCCTCTCTCCCTCACCTTTGTCATCTCCATCGTCCTCCTCATCTGAGCTGGGTTTGGTTACGTAGCGTCTGCAACAAAGCAGAAGATACTACCAAGGCAGGGGCACAAGGACAGTGGGAGCGGAGCCCAGGATTTTACTTTGGTAATGATGGAGGGGAAGCTACTGCTAAGCCTTCACATAAACACTTCTTAATTATAAGCCTAGAAGGTGTGAGGTGGTGACATAAATGCATGGAGAGATGACATAAATGCTACGGATCCCAGTAGTGGCCGGAGAATGTAGGCACTCATGTGCCACAGTCAGGAATATGAATGTTGAGTCTAATAAGCAACAGGTAAACAGACACAACCAGTTGTGAACTCCCCTCTGGGAAGCCTCTGGGGGGTGAACTTCTGTAAAATGAAAGGAAGATTAATTCAGACAATGCTTTGCTTTGTTTGCCATGGCAAGGTTGGTAGATTTTAGGTACAATGAAAATTTACCAATAAAAACCACAACCAAGTCCCTTCAAGGATGAGACAAATTTTAAGATGAAGTTGTCTCTACTTTGTGTGTCGTATTTGGCTCTGTATTCCCAAAACCTAAAAGAGGTGTAGCAAAACCAGAGGTCTAATGAAACTAAAATCCTTTTAAGTTCTACAGTCATGTTAAGTTTAAACTATCTTTTGGATGTTGAAAGGGAGGTATCAAATAAGCAGCTAAACACCCAGATCTGAATTCAGATACCACCTCCCCCTTGCCCCTGGAAGGTTACACTTACGAAAGCCGGTACATCAGGATGTTATACAGGCCCTCCCAGGAGAACCGGTCTCGGGGCACTGATACCAGAAGGGGGTGCCCGAAAAGTATCAGACCATAGTAGGAATTGTTGTAGTCTCGGGCTGGAGTGCGCTCCCGCAGGTAGACAGGAACCACAATGTCATCTCTTGAGCCCTCAATGGCCTCAATCCGACCTGACACCTCATATCTGTCGAGGATGGACATCAGGTTATACCTGATCAGGGAATCCACAAAACAGGACTCCCTGACTCTTCCCAGTTGCCCCACACACTCATCCCTCACAATGTAAAAATATTTTTAAAGGGTCAGAAAAAGATGTCAAATATCTTGTGCTTCACAAATTGTGAGATGACTTACACTGAACTTTATGTGCTATTTTAGAAAGTACTTTGGTAGTAACAGAGTGCTGAGGGAGTTACTAAAAATTTTTAGTGGTAAAGGATTTAAAAACAAAGTTTTGTAAATCCCAGCGATTTGGGAGGCTGAGAATGAAAGATTGCAAGTTCAAGGCCAGCCTCAGCAACTTAGCAAGGCCCTAAGCAATTTAGTAGGACCCTGTCTCAAAATAAAAAATAAAAAGGGTCAGGGATGCGGCTCAGTGGTAAAGTGTCTCTGGATTCGCTCCTCAGTACTGAAATAATAATAAATAAAAATCATTTTCTTTTTTAAAGAAACTGTTTACTCGATGGGTTTAACATTAGGATGACTCAGATTGTGTCCCTTTACATTTGAAGTGGGCCTTCTATCCTCTTTTGGGGGGCCCTGACCATTTGGAACACCAAGAATTGATTGGTTGGGAGTTTTGTATTAAGAATTTTGAAAACAAAAACAGTCTTGGAAAGAACTGCTGGTCTTGGCATGAATGTCTGCCCCATCACTAGTGTGAGTCTGCAGAGAGGTTTTTCCTCAGTTACGGTTCAGTATATCATCTTCTTGTCTATTATTAATTTGTTCAGAGTTATTTTGACTTTTGTCATATAGCCAAATAAAGGCACTGTGGTTTAAAAAAAATGCTTGCTACTCAAGAACTTTTATATTCAGAAAGCACTTCCCATTTTAGTTTTTTGTTGCCTAAATGTTTAAAAACTATTCTGGGCCGGGTGTGGTGGTGCATGCCTGTAATTCAAGCAACTTGGGAGGCTGTGTCAGGAGGATCGCAAGTTCAAAGCCAGCCTCAGCAACTTAACGAGGCCCTAAGCAACTCAGTGAGACCCTGTCTCTAAATAAAATACAAAATAGGGCTGGGGATGTGGCTCAGTGGCCGAGTGTCCCTGAGTTCAATCCCTGGTTCCAAAAAAAAAAAAATTATTCTGGGACTGGGTATATAGCTCAGCACTAAAGTGCCTGCCTAGTATATGTAAGGCCCTGGGTTCCATCCCTAGCACTGCAAAAACTAAAATTAATGAAATTAAAAAATAAAATTAATTAAATAAAAAGTACACATACTGAGCTGGGTATGTGGCTCAGTGGTAGAGCAGTTGCATTCGCAAGGCCCAGCATTCAACCCCCAGCACCACAAAAAAAGGTTAAAAATTGTTCTGAATGCTCCTATTTTCAGAAAGTACCTTACCATTTCATATTTCAAAAATGCATTTTTGTTTTGAGGATTCTAATATTCTAGTACACAGGAGGAGCCTAGGAAGTGCTGAATGAAATAAGAAAAGTAGACTCCCTCCCATAATGAGGAAGAAAATACCCAAGGGCATCCTATATGAGGTTCTGCCACCCTATCCTACTTGAAAACCACATCAGCCTGCCCTGCCAAGAAATGTCACCACAGTTCTACACATGGAAAGAGAAAAGGATTAAGGCTGGACTATAAAATAGAAAGTGGGGCTGGGGGTATGGTCAGTCATAGAACAATTGCCTAGTATGTTTATGAGACCCTTGGGATCAATCCCCAGCAGGGCGAAAAAAAAAAAAAAAAAAAGGAAGAGGACCAGACTCCTGAGGAACTACTGTCTCCTCTTCAACTCCTTACTCACACGAAGATATCATCACGGTCCAAGATGCCACTCAAAGGATCCTCCAACTGGTAGAGCTTATAGAAGCGGTGACTGAAGACATCAGCCACTATCATCTGGGAATGGGATTGGGGATCTGGTCAGTCTGCAAGCCTACCAAGGCTTTCTGCCTCCCTGCTCCTGAATCCCACCCAGCCTTCCCCTGTAGAATCTTACCTTGTCTGGCGCTATACCTGTGTGTTTGGACAGAGCCACACACAGATCCGAGATATTGCCTTTCTTGGGGACCACAACCCGATGCTGAGAGAGAAATAGCATCCACAAAAAAATCAAAAGGGCTTGTGCTGAGTACAGGAAACTTTAAGGAGTGACAAAGTAATCACATTCTGACTACACGTCCCTTGTTGTGTCCCTACTCCCCAACACACCTGCTCTGGTTTACGGCGGGGATCCATGGGGACAAAGAAGACCTCCAGGACCCTCTTATGGCAGACAGGCAGTGGGACGCTGAGGTAGCAGAAGGGGTCAAAGGTCACAGACACATTGCCACAATCGGGGCACACCAGTGTGGACTTGAAGAGGCCATGGAAAGTGTCCACGATCACAGAATCATTCCGCCGTTTGTGGTTCTGCCAGGCCTCCTGAGCAACCTCCTGTTGAGAATGTCATGGTGGGTTTGAGGCTTAGCAAGGGCAGGGGAAACCCAGAATTTGGAGATGAATTTGTGCAGGGTTAAGGGTAAGCACACACAGTCCAGTGGTAGAGCTTCAGCTAGGAATATCTGGAACCCATGTTCAGTCAGGGTTTATGTGGGGCAGGCGTCAATTCTTTTTTTTTTTTTTTTTTGGTACCAGGGATT
The DNA here is from genome assembly GCA_020662805.1 of Glaucomys volans. Taxonomy (NCBI): domain Eukaryota; kingdom Metazoa; phylum Chordata; class Mammalia; order Rodentia; family Sciuridae; genus Glaucomys; species Glaucomys volans. The sequence continues at coordinate 64,517 of JAJEJO010001253.1, forward strand.
GAACCCAAGGGCACTCCACCACTGAACCACATCCCCAGCTCTATTTTGTATTTTATTTAGAGACAGGGTCTCACTGAGTTGCTTAGGGCCTCGCTAAGCTGCGGAGGCTGGCTTTGAACTTGCGATCCTCCTGCCTCAGCCTCCCAGGTACTGGGATTATAGGCGTGTGCCATCGCACCCAGCAGCAGGAGTCAATTCTAAGCTGGGGGTGGGGACAGAGGTAAACCTGGGAGTGACGCTAGAGGTGAGGTCAAGGTAAAGGAACTTAAAAGGCAGTTGCCTTAATGACTTTAACTGGACTTTCACGATGGTGTACTTTCGGAAGTAGCTTACCTGATCTGGCCGCCCAGCTGCATCACACAACTCTACATATTCCTTCTTCTTGACCCGATTGAGGTCTTCATGAAGCCCATCCAGGAGAAACGACAGCAGCTCCTGTGAGTCATGTTGCTGATAGCCCAGAAACTGAGATGCAAAATGGCCAACCTTGTTCTGAGAAGATGGGCAATGCAGTCAGAGATAAGAGGGAGTTAGGAGAAGAAAGAGAAAGGGGGGCACCAGAGGTGGAGTTATACCTTGAACACATTAGGCACGATGGAACGATGGTAACCAGACCAAGCCTGTTTTACCAGGTCTGCATAGGCTTCTGCGAGCTCACCCTTCATGCCCAGTGGGTTGCGGAAGTTGAGCTCCTCCAGGTAGCGGTTGTTGAGGAAGTACTCTGTGAGCTGTGGCACATTGCTGAGACACTGTGGGGGAAGAGTAAGTTGAATAGGCAGAGAAAAGGAAGCCAGGAGGGAAGAAAAAGGGAAAATGGGGGAGATGAGGGGGAAAGAATTGGGCAAGAAGGGAGCAGGCAAGTCATGGGGAGATGCTAGTGTTTCCACAGAAGGAAAAAGGTAACAGCAAAATAAGAAGAAAAGGAAGAGCAGGGCTGTGGTTGTAGCTCAGTGGTAGAATGCTTGCCTAGCACATGTCAGGCACTGGGCTCAATCCTCAGCACCACATAAAAATAAATACAATAAAGGTATTGTGTCCATCTACAACTAAAAGATATATAAAGAAAAGGAAGAGCAGAGAGCATGTGGAGGGAAAAGGTATTGATACTTTGGAGCAAATGTGAGCATGTCAATTCAGACTCCTGGGGTCTTAGTTTCCAACTTGACCCCTTGCCCTGCAGTCCCCCTGCCCTATCTCTGTCCCCAATCCCAAGGTCTTGAAGTCCACCCCTAGGGCTGTGGCAGATACAGCTCTAATGGCCCAACCTGCAGGGCTGAGTTCATGAAGCACGTGTTGCCGAGATTGGTGAGGCCACAGATGCCAGGCTGGCCCTGGAAGTCCTCATCCTCTTCCGACACACTGTTCCTGGAATTGAATGAGAAATTCTATCAGCTGAGGGCCTACTACTTGTGGGTGCACTGTATTCATAGTTTCAGTCAGTCTGCCTATTGTGTGATGCCCCTGCTCTGGACCAGACACCCCACAAGCTTACATGACACGTAGCTGTGCACTGGGCCAAGTGCCATCTTTGTTTCGGGTCTCCATGATGACCAACTGAATAGGAGGATAAAGACAAGGAGACATTAATGGAGGGTCTTCCCAACCTCGACATGAGCACTGCCAGGTAAATCCATGTGCCAGACCACCTGAGTTGAAAAGCCCTCCCTACTTTTACCTGCCCAGTCTCGATGGCAGCATCAAGCAGTGTTATGTGTGTGTTGCACAAGCGATCCAAAGAGCCTTCTGCATTCTTGATCCAAAGGCGCGTGTCCTCCTGGGGTTCAACCAGAAACTGCTCCCGAGCTGTGCGTAATACTAGATCTTGTGGAGATGATGAAACATATTCAAGATATTCAAAGTCCCATGATAATCGTCAACCCATCTTGGTAATCTTGACCCATCCCCACTGACCTCACATACTTGGTCAATACCTTGTGCCCCCAGTCAACCTCTAAATGACTGACCCACATTCAGGATTTGAAACCTCCAGTAAATATCCTCAGCCACACCATCCACACCAATGGAATGCAGTTCACATACCCTCAGGACTCTAGCAGACAGCCCCCAGTGCCTCCGCCCACCTTGGCCAATGCCTTCATGGTCCCCAATAGCCTGACTGGTGCCTTCTTAGTTGGCAACAGCCTAATTCCATGTATCCTCAGTTTAATGAATTGTGACCCATAGCTAGAAACTCCAGCTTATCCCATGACCCTCAGACTCACCCACGGAATCAGAGTGGCTGAACTGAGCAGTGAGAGCTGTGTCCATATCACTGTGCTGGACAAGCAGCAGCTCTATTAGGTACACTTCCACCTTCTGGATGTTGGGCAGCTGTATGACCTGTAAGGGCAGAGAGGCAGACACAGATGTATCTATCCAGCAGATATGGACACATGTGTCTGGACCCATCCTGGGCCTACAAGGCTTTCCTCCAACCCAATCTCCCAGGGAATCTACCCCACCCAACACCCTCCCCACTCATTATACCTTGCGTTCAATAGGTGGCTGGCCATGCTCTATGCCATACCAGCTGACCAGGCAACGCCAGGCAGCTGCTGGGAGCAGCACATAATCCTCACCCTCCACCAGTCCCTCTTTGAGGCGCCAGTTTATCTGATCTGTAGGGTGGGGTGAGGGTATGAGGCAAAGGGTGAATCAGGCAAGAACTAATAACTCTGGCCATCTCAGCATTGACCTAGCAGAGAAGGGGCTAACAATCATCCACAGTGACAGAGGGGAGACGAACTCCAGGGAAAGGTTAAGGGGGTGGGGGAAGGCAGGGGCCTGGTACCTTCAAAGAGCTCAGCATTGTTGATGCAGCCAGGAAAGGTGCTGGCATCCTGGTCCCCTCCCTGCACGTACACCTCCCACTGTTTATACCAGCGTTGCTCCACAAGGAACCTGGTACCCAGAGAAGCAACAATGGTATCATGTGATTATTGGAGGGTTAGTTATACAACTTTCCATGGCTAACAAATTTAAACTATCAACCCATTAAAATTCAAGGTGAAAAGTTTCAGCAGTATATAAAAAGTAAAAAGCAAAATTTATTCAGTGGAAACTCACATTTGGATATTAGATTAGCCAACTTCTTAGGATACTGAATGAAAAAGACAAACTGTACTGAATAATGTCAAACAAACAGACAAAAACTCACAACCACAGTGCTGGGAAACATGAAATTTTATTATAGAATAAAAGATAATTAATTTGTGGTAGTCCAAGGGATAACACTGTTACATTAGGCTCAAAATAAATCATTTGCATCTAGTGTTAGAGTTTAGCCATTTGTAGGGTATATAGTATTTTTAAAAGGCTAATCAATGGAGGCAAAATTCTTCAGCTAAGAAATGGATTTGACTAATTTTGAAAATCTGCTCAGAAACTGAAAATCAATTTAAAATGCTAAAAATAACCACAAGGTTGTTTTTGGCATATTGCCATTTTTCATGTATTTAAGATTTATTTTGGCTTTTCCCCCCCAGAGGTAAAATGATACATTTTATTAACTAAAATACATTTACAGGTAGAAAATCTTAGCCATTGTTCAACTTTGATTTTTTAACTTTCAAAAACTGAGACAATATTTATACATCTTTTAAAATTTTTAGCTGTAGATGGGCACATACCTTTATTTATTTTTATGTGGTGCTGAGGATCAAACCCAGTGCCTCACACGTGCTAGGAAAGCACACTACCACTGATCCTATAGCCCCAATACTTATATAGGTTTATGGGCTACATCTTTATGAAAATTTGATGTATTTATATGATGTATAATGATTATTAGCTTTATAATAAATTTTTGAATTTAGGACTAGTTTTCTCTCTTCTTAAAATTGTGGTTAAAAAGCCTGGTACAGTGACTCACACCTGTAATCCCAAGTGATTCAGGAGACTGAGGCAGGAGAATGGCAAGTTCAAAGCCAGCCTCAGCAACTTAAGCAAGGCCCTAAGGACCTTAGTGTGACCTTGTCTCAAAATAAAATATAAAAAAGGCTGGGGATGTGGCTCAGTGGTAAAGCGCCCCTGGGTTCAATCCCCAGTACCCCCCAAAAATTGTGATTAAAAAGAACCCACTTAACAGAAAAAATTCAGTATCTTCCATCCTCAGTCCCCCCCACACACACACACATACTCACTCACCATCTTAACAATTTCTTCATGTGCAGTTCAACTATCTCTTTTAAATGAGAAAGCTATATGCACTCCAAGGATAAACATTTAGGGTTGTGCTGAAATCTTCCTATAAAATGCTGAGAAATTCTAACATCTGTAAAATACTCGATGTATATTAAATGTTAATAGATGATGACTGTTATTGTTCTGATTCCAGGGTTTGGACATAAAAGCTTACAGATACACATACATCGCACACACACACACCCCACTTTGCTATGAATTTTCCTTTTTCTTTTTTTGGTACTGGGGTTTGAACCCCGGGGTGCTTTGTCACTGAGCACCTTACCCAGCCCCCCTATTTTTTGAGACAGGGTCTCACTATGTTGCTCAAATTTGCAATCTTCCTCCCTCAGCCTGAGTCCCTGCTTTGAATTTTCGATATAGAAAAGGCTGTCTCAAATGTTTTAATAGCCTCACTTTTTTAAAAAAACAGCCAAAATTATGAAATATATATAACATTGTGTTAGTTGCCTTTCCAGCACTGTAACCTCATAAATGTAATTCTTTTTTGTTCATTTGTTTTTGGTGCTGAGCATTGAATCCAGGGTCTCAAGCATACTAAGCAGGTGCTCTGCCCTGAGCCACACCCTCATGTCAAATATGATTCTTTAACATGTTAATTTTCCCTTGAGAAGAGAGGTGTAGGGATAAAGGGACAAAAAAACTTGGAATAGTAGCGGGGCCCCAAAGGTGCTCTACCCCTGAGCTACATGCCCAACCCTTTTTTCAGACAGGATCTCGCTAAGTTGCCAAGGCTGGCTTCAAATTTATGATCCTCCTGCCTCAGTCTCCCAAGAAGCTGGGATTACAGGTGTGTGCATCCATGCTGGGCTATTAATGTACATTTTAAAGTCACAATGAGTTGGGTGCAGGGGCACACGCCTATAATACCAGCTGCTCAGGAGGCTGAGGCAGGAGGATCACAAGTCCAAAGCCAGCCTCAGCAACTTCGTGAGGCCCTAAGCAACCTAGCAAGATCCTATCTCAAAATAAAAAATAAACAATATTTAAAAAGAGCTGGGGATATGACTCCATGTTTAAGTGTTCAATCCCTGGCACCGAAATAAATAAAAGAAAAAATAAAAACTTGGAATAATGACAATTCACCTGATAGGCAAACATTTCTGTTAAGTTTTCTTTGCTGGTTTTGTTTTTTGATGCACTGACCACCCCCCAGACCCTGCTAGGTCACTCATTCTGGGAAATACAGCCTCCTACCACAGAGCCCCCAATCTCCCACCCTATCCTGCACCACACAAATTCACCCGTTGGGGAATTTACTTGCCTCCATAGTCAGTCTATGAGATTCACTTTTTTAAGAAAGCTAATTTATGTTTAGTGGTACCTTCACTGCAAAGGGAGGCGATGCGCAACTTTTTAAAAGCAGAATTTTTAAAAAAAATTAACACTGAAATAATTCTTTGTAGCAAAACTTCCAACCTGAATTTTTTAAATTTTATGTATTTTTTGTTGTTTTGTTTGCTACCAGGGATTGAACCCAGGGTGTTTAACCATTAAGTCACATCTCCAGCCCTTTTTATTTTTAAGAAATTAATTTGTTATATTTTAATTGTAGGTGGACACAATATCTTTATTTTTATGTGGTGCTGAGGATCAAACCCAGGGCCTCACATGTGCTAGGTGAGCACTCTACCACTGAGCCACAACTCCAGCCCCTTATTTTTTGACACAGTCTTGCTAGGTTGCTTAGGGTCTCACTAAATTGCTGAAGCTGGCTTTGAACTTAAGCCAGATCTTCCTGGCTCAGCCTCCCAAATTGCTGGGATTACAGGTGTATGACATCATACCTATCTCTCCAATCTGAATGCTTTTTTTTTCCCCTTTGGACTGGGGATCAAACCCAGGGGCATTTAACCACTGAGGGACATCCCCAGCCCTTTTTTGTATTTGTTTAGGGCCTCTAAATTGCTGAGTTTGGCTTTGAACTTGTGATCCTCCTGCCTCAGCCTTCCAAGTCACTGGGATTACAGGTGTTCACCATCGCGCCTAGCTCCAACCTGAATTTTTAAAGGCTTCATAAAGGACTCAAGTTTTGTACAAATTTTCACAAAATATCATTACCATGCCATTCCAACTTAAAGACACATAAAAAAATAAACCCAAAATGGTGTAGTATCTCAGATCAGGATGCCTCACAATCTCGCAGGCCAGGTGGCAGTCAAGACAAAGGTATCACTGTCTGTGCCCAGAGCACTCAATTATATTAATTATATTTACTTCTAGGTATTTCATTTTTTTGGATGCTACTGTAAATGCTTTTTTTTTTTTTTCTTTTTTTTTGGAACCAGGGATTGAACTCAGGGACACTCGGCCACTGAGCCACATCCCCAGCCCTATTTTTTGTATTTTATTTAGAGACAGGGTCTCACTGAGTTGCTAAGGGACTTGCTAAGTTGCTGAGGCTGGCTTTGAACTCGCGATCCTCCTGACTCAGCCTCCCAAGTCGTTTGGATTACAGGCGTGCGCCACCACGTCCAGCAATGCTATCTTTTTAAAACCTAATTTTGAGGCTGAGGTTGTGGTTCAATGGTAGAGCGCTTACCTAGCATGTGTGAGGCACTGGGTTCAATCCCCAGCACCACATAAAAAAACTGAATAAACAAAATAAAGGTATTGTGTTCATCTACAACTAAAAATATTTAAAAAACTGATTTTATAATTTCTTATTGCTAATATATGAAATACAACAAATCTTACTAAAGTCACTTGTATTTGTGCTTTCTCAAATTTGTTAAAATAGTATGAAATATGTGCTAATGGGAAAACTTTACTAAGCAATTCTTTATTTTCTGTCCTGTCGTTTTCTCTTGGGTCTGGAAAAAATTTGTTACTCTGGTTAAGCTAATAATTCACATAAATGGTTAATCATATGAGGTTTGAAAATTACAGAATATAGAAATATAGATATGTTAAGAAATTTGATTTCCTGTGGGTGTAGTGGTGCATGTCTGTAATCCCAGCAACTTGGGAGGCTGAGGCAGGAGGATCACAAGTTCCAGGCCAGCCTCAGCAATTTAGCAAGGCCCTAAGCAACTTAGTGAGACCTTATGTCAAAATACAAAATAAAAAAGGGTGGAGCTGTGGCTCAGTGGTTAAGCACCCCTGAGTTCAGTCCCCAGAACCACCCCCAAAATGTGATTTCCTACTTGTTTATTAAGAGGTTAGTTTATTAGTTTATTCCAACGGTAATCATATATAACATCATTGTTCTACTAATGTTTCTGTATATCCATATAGGCCTAAATATATAAAGAAATATTTAAAAATATATCATCCCATGAATAATATACCAAAGAAGGAACTTTACAATTTTGGTCTTTTGTATAAAACGACATTAATTTGTGCCCTGATTAGAAATTTTTTATTCACGAACTATTCTGTTAACTTTGGTGCTTTTTGACATACTTTTAACTCATTTTTTTTTTTTTGAACCAGGGATTGAACTCAGGGACACTTGGCCACTGAGCCACATCCCCAGCCCTATTTTGTATTTTATTTAGAGACAGGATCTCACTGAGTTGCTTAGGGCCTCGCTAAGTTGCTGAGGCTGGCTTTGAACTCGCGATCCTCCTGACTCAGCCTCCCAAGTGGCTTGGATTACAGGCGTGCACCACCACGCCCGGCTTAACTCATTTTTTAATATTCTTTGCTTTAAAAAAAATTAAGCTCCTGGGGCTGGCGTTGTGGCTCAGTGGTAGCACGCTCGCCTTGCATGTGTGAGGCCCTGGGTTCGATCCTCAGCACCACATAAAGATAAAATAAAGAGCTTGTGTCCATCTACAACTAAAAAATGTTTTAAAAAATTAACTAAAAAAAATTAAGCTCCTAATAATCTTTGTCATTTATCATTGCTTTTGTGAAAAATGACATTTAATATAGATACTTTTTTAAAAGATGTGAGTTTGTGAATGACAATTTTTTTGATTTTTTTTTTCTTTTTTTGTACCAGGGATTGAACCCAGGGGCACTTGAACTACTGAATTCCAGCCCCAACCCTTTTTACTTTTTATTTTGAGATAGGGCCTCACTAAGTTGCTGAGGCTGCCATCAAGCTTGCAATCCTCCTGCCTCAGCCTCCCAAGTTGCTGGGATTATAGGTGTGTGCCACCATGCCCAACTATGTCTTATCTTTTCTAACTATTTTTGTCTTTCCCAAATTCAGAACAATGACATTGTTAAAAATGTTCTTTAATGACTAAACTGTCTTTGGAAGATAAAACATTTGTTTCATCACCCATAAAAGGACAACAGGAATCATCATATCTAAAATTCTCCAAATTTTAATTAACTTGAAATTGTTATAAAAGTCCTCATTTTCCAATTTAGTATTTTACAAAAAGACACAACAAAAAGAAAGTTCATCTTCCTAGGGTACTTAATCACATAGAATGAGATATACCTAAACATAACCTTCTAAGAAATTGTTGTTGTCCCTTCATACATCACTATCCATTGCTCCAATGCTTTAAACCCAGCCATCCTCCCCTTCCTTTGCCTGAACAAGAATTCTGTGATTGCTTACCTTTGTTAGGAAGCTATGAACCCGTGCACAGACCTGCAAGAGACTCCCTCAGTTAACCCTGATTTAATTATGTTTGCAGATGGTTCATTATCAAAAATAAAAACTAAAAATTCCCAAGGAAGTTTACTACTAGATTGAATTTAGTCTTAAAAATATAACCTCCCAGCCAGGTGTAGTGGTGCATGCCTGTAATCCCAGTGGCTAAGGCAGGAAGATTGCAAGTTGAAAGCCAGCCTCAGCAAAAGCAAGGTACTAAGCAACTCAGTGAGACCCTGTCTCTAAATAAAATACATAATAGGGCTGGGGATGTGGTTCAGTGGTCGAGAGCCCCTGAGGTCAATCCCTAGTGTGTGTGTGTGTGTGTATAATCTCCCAGAAATTATACCAATTCATATGCCCAATTAATTACCCTTTTCAGATCTGCCAGCTGACAGAGGATGCAGATATAAATACTGACTCAAGGTGTTATGATTTGGGGTTAGTCCATGACTTCAAAACACTTATTTATTTTTTTGGTACTAGGGATTGAACCCAGGGGCACTTGACCACTGAGCCACACCCCCAGCCCTATTTTGTATTTTATTTTGAGACAGGGTCTCACTGAGTTACTTAGGGCCTCACTAAGTTGCTGAGGCTGGCTTTGAACTCGCAATACTCCTGCCTCAGTCTCCCAGGTGCTGGGATTACAGGCATGCGCCACAATGCCCAGCTTCAAAACACTTCATAAATACTTATTTCCTGACCACTGCAGCAAAATCCTATAAATGGAAGGCAAATTAAAGAACCTCTAGATGCTTTGCTCTTACCTAAACAGGCATTAAAATGTAGTTTAGCAAAAATGTTTCTTGATAATACCCACAATATGAGAAACAATCTGACTTCAATACTGAACCAATATCAGTATGGTCATTTTGTTTAATAAGGTGAAATTCATGTAACATAAAATTAACCCATTTTAAATTGAACAATTCAAAGGCATTTAGTACATTTACAGTGCTATGCAACCACCACCTGCACCTGGTTCCAAAACATTTTTATCACTCCAAAATTACTGATGGGGTAATTTTAAAGGTTATTGGCAAGGATGACAATTTCTTGTTCTAACTACCAATGACATAATCATGACATGGCTATAAAGATCAAAAGGAGCAAAGACCAAAGCCTTTAGGCCCTTTTGAACATCTCCAAATGGGGTATAAAATGTTCTGATTGTTTATTTTCACAAGGGATTGAGGCTTTCTATTCCTTTTTGGAGAGCTATGATGTAATGGTACAAAAACATTGCTTGATTCTGTACTGCCAATTTGGTGAATCTCAACTTGTTTCTCTAGTAACAGGGATACATATTTCACTATTATTTTTATTAAAGAACTCTTCAAAGTAGGCAAACCTCACTGGAATAGGCCTTAAGAATTGTTTAAAGAACAAGAGTTCAATATGGCTGGCTCTGGATGGAGAGAAGGAGGGGGTGTGTCATCAGAGAGATTCCAGAAGAAATCAGAATGGAAACAGGTAACCAGCCTCACAAAGCCCTGCAGGTCATTGTCAGCATTTTAGCATTTACATTGAATAACATGGGAAGCTGCTGGAACATTTTGGGAAATGAACGGACATGATGTGTTTTTAAAAGAATTACTGTTTATGTGAAGAAGAAAATGGTGCCTTCAGAGTTAAAAAAAAACCTGGCAGATACTACCATAAAGTGATCAAGGTTAACACCATTAATGTTATATAAATAGCATGTATTACCTGATATAAGAGCTCACAGCATGCATCCTGTGTAAGTTCATGTATAAAGTATGATTTCATAAATATGCAAAGAGAAAGCTGACAACAAATACTATTTAAGGATGCATACATCCATGGGAGAACATTCAAGAAAAGGAAAAGAATCAAAAATTCAAAAACGTATTTAAAAAATTCAAGATAAGCCCGGCGCAGTGGCGCACACCTGTAATCCAAGCGACTTGGGAGGCTGAGGCAGGAGGATCGCGAGTTCAAAGCCAGCCTCAGCAACTCATTGAGGCCCTAAGCAACTCAGTGAGACCCTGTCTCTAAATAAAATACAAAAGAGGGCTGGGAATGTGGCTCAGTGGCCGAGTGTCCCCGAGTTAAAAAAAAAAAAAAAAAAACTTCAAAATAACAGTTTCTCATGGAGCAGGAAGAATTTCCATCTGGAAAGGGCACAGAAGTATTTCTTAAGGTTACAGTTTGTGAATCTCTTAACCTAGGTGGCAAATTCACACATTTTTATTTATTCTTTTTACTTTGAAAAAAACTCAGAAAAATGGCAAAAATAATACAGATTTCCCATAGGTCCTTCATGCAGACTCCCCAAATCTAACATTTTCCTATTTGCTCAATTGTTTCTATGTATGCGTTTCTGGTATTTTATTTATTTTAAAATTGACAAAAATTATGTGTACTTCCAGAATACAGCATGGTATTTTGATATATGTATACATCATGGAATGCCTAAATCAAGCTGACTAACATATCCACTACATCACATACCACTTTTGTGGTGAGAACATTTAATATCTATTCTGAGCCATTTTCATGTATACAATATATTGTTACTAACTATAATCACCATATTTGTACAACAGATCTCCCAAATGTGTTCCCCATGTCTAACTGAAATCTTTCCTGTGACCAACATCTCCTCAAATTCCCCCCTCCCCCGTACATGCATTTATACAAATGCTATTTTTTCAACCATTTGAGAATAATTTGCTCACGCGATGGTTCCTTATCCCTGAAATTTTCAGTATGCATTTCCTAAAAACACGGATATTCTTTCATAAACACAATAAAATTATCACAATGGAATTAGCAACACTGTCTAATCTGTCCACTTTAATCAAATGTTACCCATTTCTCCATTGAATGTTACAGCGAAATAAAAAAAATGAGAAAACCCCTGATTTTTAAAATAATTTATTTATTTTTCCTGTTCTAGGATCCAATCGAGGATCACATGTTGCATTTAGTTATCATGACTTGTTAAAATGCATTAATTCCTTCAATCTGGGACAGTTCTTCAGCCTTTGTCTTTCATGACCTTGATATTTTTGAAGAGTACAGAGTTTATTTTAAAAGGACGTCCGTCAATCTGAGCTGTGTAAACATTTCATACTATAATCTTTGTAGGGTCTTACGCCTTTAACAATTAAAAAGAGACGCAACTCGGCGAGAAATAAAATGAACCAGAAGCAGTAAACTTCAAGCAGCACTGATTAGAAAGGAAAAAAATCTGTAGAAAAAATCGATTTATCAGGGTTTGGTCTGTCTTTTTAAATAATGATTTTTCTCCTGATTATAAAAGAAAAAAATACTAAAATAAAACAAACTTAACATCGAAGGCCCCACCAGTGCTAATCACCTGCGCTTTCTCCCGTCCTAGGAAGGCCTCCGCCAGAGTAAAAAACCCCCATCGCGTTACAAACTTTTGCTTATTCGCAGGCGCCATTTTCTGCCTTAGTAACCTCCTCTCCACTGTCTTTCCTTGGCCTCAGACCACGCCCCTCAGCCCACTTCACAAGACTAGCCTCGTTCCCAGGGGCCGGGCTCCTTACCCACGCAAGCGCTTGCTCTCTCCCCAGGCCCACAACTATTTGCTCCGATTCTGCTCTTCAGCTTACGTCACAAGGCTCCCCGCGGTCGCGGGCGTCCCGGAGCAATAGGAGGCTGCTCCTCGCGGCAGACACTGCATTGCGTAATGCAGGCCACGCCCCCGGTTTACGTTACAAAGCCCGCCTCCTTCCCAGGCTCCAGGTTCCACGACGCAGGCCCCAACCCCCATGACTGTTTCCTCTCAGACCCCGCCTCCACCACAACAAACCCCATTTTGTTCTCAAGCTTCAGACTGCACCACACAGGCCCCGCCTCTTTCCCAGACGTTGCGTTTCATTCACAAGCACTTCCCCGCCCCTCTCGCCCGCTGTCCTACCGGCCCCTCCCCGCAGCAATTCTACAGACATCAGCTTCCAAGTCCCCCGCGGTTGCCAAGGTCCCCGCCATCCCCTCAGCCAAGGCTTCGCTATAACCCAGCCTCACCAGCTTTCGCCGGCCCGCAGTGGACGTTCTCGCCCACTCTCGCCATTCTCGATTTGGCGCCACTGGTCGTCCAGACCAGGGATCGCCTCATTCTGTATTTCTCTGTCTTCAGCCGCCTCCGCGACGGCAGCTGCGGCCGGGTCCGCTGCGACCGCCGCCATCGCCGTCCGTCCTCTTCTAACTGCCAACGCAACTGAAGATAGGAAGAGGACCCTCAACTGCCACTTCCGGATTCTGATCCCGGAAACGGAAGCAGAGCCCCCCAAACAGTCAGGGGGCTACTGCCATCTTGGAAATGGGCCCCTCGCTCGGACGCATCGAAGGGCTAGGCAGGCATTGGGCGGTGGGCTGTGATCTCTGCAACCCATACACGGGGTAAAACCTCCAGTTGGCAACTAGGAAAGACAATAATGCCTTCTGGAATTCTAACGCCATGTTGTTAGGGCAAAAGGTTGCCTTGGAAGGCGGAGGTTGAGTTTCCCATGGTGGGCAAGGACATGTTAATGAGTGCTCAGGAAATCACAAGGGCCCTGGAACTTTTCCTGTCTGATTCTCTGTTGAGTACTGCGGACTCCTATCCTGGGAGTGGAGCTGTGATTAGCCTGTCTAGAATGTCCTCCTTTCATTCTACAACCCTTCTCATCCATCAAGACCCAATGCAAAAGAGGTCTCCTCCAGAGAGCCACTTAGGCCTGCAGGCCATTTTTTTCCCTTCCTGAACTAGATTGATTAGATAGACAAAAGTGATGAAGGCAAGTCAGCCCCAGCCTCCTATTGTGTGTTGGAGTCACAGCAATAACAAGAAGTAGTCTGCCCAGTTTAAATATTTTGTTGGATTTAAATAGTAGCCTCAGGCAGCAAGTACTATCCTTTGTCCTCCATGGACAACAATGGGGGTAACTGAGGGCCAGAAATGTTAACACACTTGTCCCCAGCTAGTAAGTGCTGGGAGTTGTAGTTCCAACTCAGGAAATTGGTTCCAGAACTGTGACCTTAAAACACCAGGCCAGAGATTCTCAAACTGTGCTCCAGGGCTTTCTGCCTAGGAAACCCTCTGAGGGGGTTCACAAAGTCAAAACTATTTTCACAATGCTTTTTCAGTCTCTTCTCACGTTTTGTGGAATTATCCAAAGACTACCTGATGATCTAAACAAAGATTTTTAGGTGTCCTCAATATTTTTAAGAACATAAAGGGATCCTGAGGGGAAAGTTTGAGAAGCATTGTGCTAGGCCAGTTTTCTCAACCTCAGCACTACTGTCATTTCTTTGTTGTGGGGAACTTTGCAGGCTGTTCAGCTACATCCCTGACACTACTACTAGATAACAGTAGCACCCCTCAGGACAACCATGTTTCTCCCTCCAGATATTATCAAATGTCCCTGGTTGAGAAACACTATGCTAGTTTATGCTACCTTTTCTTCTGCTGGGGCTCCCAGTTCTACTGGCTGGTGGTTGACTTTTTTCTCCGACTCCCTACATATTACCTGCCTATCTGCTGTCCCCACCCGGCTGTCCCAAACTCCCCCCAAGACAGGCTTATCATGATTCCCCGACTGTTTCAGTGATTTCTTCATTATTACCCATTCACCAGAGGCCTTTCCACACTCCTAGGCCCTGCCTTTCCACACTCCTAGGCCCATATGCATACAGGTCTGTCTCCTTGCACAATTTCAACCCTCCTCACCTCCACACAACTTCATAATTTACCCCATTTTTAGTTAACCTCTGTGGGGCAGGGATTGATCTCTACAACCCATACACCATTCCAGCCCCCAACCAAGACCTGCCACAGATAAGTGGTCACAACACCCTGAGAGTTGTGTAAGCCTTCAGGAAGAAAAGGGAGCACTCCTTTCACTTGGGGGCCCCCAAAGAAAGTAGCATTTGAGTTGGATCTGGCACATAACAAAAAAATTGTTCTTTAAACCCAACTGAATCTTATCAAATTCACTGAATCTGTCCCTCTGCAAACTGCCACTCCTTTCACCTGAGCAACCAGGTAAATCTGAGGCCTTCCTCCCCAGCCCTATACTGTGTTATTTTTTTGTGGTACTAGGGATTGAGTCCAGAGCCTGGTATGTACTAGGTAAGAGTTCTACCACTGAGCTACACCCCCAGCTCTAGACTTAGTTTCTTTACCTTTCAGAAACCAAACTCTGCTCATACCAACAACCTACTATTCCTAGAGAAGTTGGGTGAATTCTAGTCCTCTTAAGTCCGGCCTGGCAATCTCGTCCCCCTTTCCAAGGGCCTCATTTTCTCAGCCTCCCTTGCTGCCACAGGTGGCCATGTCATCTGATCCTCGCTAAGAGATGGATGGCACAGGAAATCTGCTGAGGAGCTTGTGAAAATTCCAGCCCTGTTAGAAGAAAACAGGGTGTCCTGTTTTCCAGGCTGGCATTCCTATCTCTGGGGACATGGCAGCCATTGTGGCACCATGAAACTGCAGGCTGAAATACCATCAAAGTGCATACAAGGACAAAGTGGGGTGATTAGAAGTCCGAGGTCACAACTACTGGGTTTCAGGGAAAAAAAAAAACACTTAATTACGCTTACCATTACTTGCAGCATTTGCCTGTCCTGCCCACCCCACCTCTTCAGCCTGTTGTCTATTGACTTCAAGATTTTTGGGATGTGGGCTAGAATTCACAGAAGAAACTGAGGAAATTAAAACTTCAACTATCCCAAGGTTAAGTCCCAGGCTGTGACCTCTTCCCAAGTCTCCTCACCCATGCCAAGTTTCCACTACTTCTTGGACACCAGTAATCCAAACTTCCAGGTCTGTGACCCCACTCCTGAACTTGATCCATGTATTAAAGTATTCCTCTACCTACTCAGCAGCCCAACATCTAGCCTTCTCTCATTCCTTCTCCAATCAGTTCTGGTCAGGTATGTGGCAGTCATATTGGTCCTCTCTACCTCATTCATACACCATGGTTCAATTGGGCCTTTTTCAGTGTCCTTCGAACAGCTTCTCTACACCGTCCTGCCTCCACCTGTCAGGCTTGCTCTTTTTGCTGGATATATCTAACTCTTCTCTCTGCTCTATTCTCAGCCCATCAACACTCTTCAGCTTGCCCTACCTGCTTCAACTGGATGTTTCACCACTATGTACAATCCCTCAGGTCTTTTTCAGTCATGCCATGTCCCTGGCCCACTCCCAATGCTCTTAGGTGATGGGGACCAGGTATGAATTCTCCAAGGTTCCAGTAATCACACCAGCTTGAGCCCCCACCCCTTTACAGGGATTTGCAATCAGGCTTTTCACTTTAGACTTTTTAATATTTCATACAGCGATTATGGTGCATTCAGGAACCCAACCCCCCAAATCCCACTAGGAGGGCTCCCACCCTTGCCCTCCCACCCCGTTTAAGGGCCCCAAGGGCTTAGGGTAGAGGAAGGGGAGGTAACCACCCATCCAGGGAGGACCCTGGAGACTGTTCCTGCCCTGTCTCACCCTCCCAGGGGTTAGGGAGCAACACCTGGGCACAAATCCCAAATGTGTCCCTCTGGCCCTGCTTGTGCATGTGTACACACTATGGCTCCTGGCTGAGTTGGTCAGTTCCTTCCTGGCAGGGCCCCTACTCAACAGCACCGAGTGGGACAGGGCAGGAGGTCTGGGCTGGGGAGACCCTGAGAAGGAAGGAGGCCCGGCTACAGACTGCAGGAGGGAAAGAGTGGGACCCCCCACACACACCTTGTCCATCTCCCAGAGTCTCTGGCAATTTACAGATCCCCCTGCAGCTGGGGATGGCAGGCAGGGGAGGAAGGCGAGTGGCCAAGGCATGCTTTCCCATAGCCGATCCCAGGGTCTGGTGATGGTCAGGGTTCCAAATAGGGGCTGTGTCCCTGCCTCTCTGAAAGGCTGGGACTGGGGCTTCATTGCACAAAATACTGTGGGAGGGCCTCACGCAGGTGGTGGGGCCCAGCCAGTCTGTATACAGAGATATTGCATTTAAAAAAATGAAAACCTCATTTAAAATAATTAAAAAAAAACAATGAATGAAACGAACAAACAAACAAAAAAGGCCCACACAACATGAGGCAGGTGGAGTAGGCAGGAAAGCAGGTAGAGAATGCCTCAGACCCAAGGCATCACCACCTTCTTGTCTGAATCAAGAGCCCCAACCTGGGCTAGCTCCGGACCCCTGGCTGGCCATGGGGTAGTGGTCCTGGGGGAGGGTATGACGAGGAGGGGTAGGCCTGGCCTCAGTGTGGGAGGCTGGCACGGCCATGCTGTCCGCCGGCAACTACCAAGACAGAGAGAGAAAGAGGGAAAGAGAGAGAGAAAGAGAGAGACAGAGACAGAGAGAGAGAAGAGAGAGACAGACCAAGCAAAGGAGTGATGAGAGCTTTGTTAGCACCCAGCAGACAGGCCAATGGGTGAGTTGACAGGCCAATGGTCGGGTGTTCGGGCAGGTGGCAGGAGACAAGTGGGCAGGTGAGCGTGGCTCAGGCAGGTAGGCAGGCAGCAAGCAGGGAGGATACAGTTGGGGTCTGCCCTGTGAGGGGTGTGGCATCCCTCCAGCCGCTGCCTGCTGGGACCTCGGTCTGTGGCTTAGAACTTGGCTTAGAACTCGGTGTCCACCACACGGAAAGCTGGCCTGCCTGCAGGGGAAAGCAGAGCAATGGCTGTCGGTGGGCAAGCAGGTAGGTGGGTGGGGTGGGGGCAGAAGAAGTGCCACACCTACCTGAGTCAGGCATTGATGAGGACCGAAGATTGGCCTCCTTTTGTAGCTGGATCTCCTTTAGTGCAAATATGGAAGTAGCTGTGGGTATAAGAGATACTTATGTAAGGGATAACCCATAGGGCCATCCAAGATCAGCCCCCATATGGTCCCACTGAAGGAATTAGACCAAGTTGCCCCTTCTTTGAGAGGCCTGACTCATTGAATAATTCCACACAGAAACCAGCTACAACAATGGGATATGGATTATTGCACATCACAATTATTTTCAAGTGTGATAATGGTATTGCAATGACTACCTGTTAAGTCCAGGTGATGGATGGTGTTTTAGGATCTGATTTAAATTATTATTACTTTGGTACTGGGGATTGAGCTCAGGGACCCTTTACCACTGAGCTATATTTACAGTCCTTTTTATTTATTTGGAGACAGGGTCTCACTAGGTTTCTTAGGGCCTCACTAAGTTGCTGAGGTTAGCCTTGAACTTGTAATCCTCCTGCCTCAGCCTCCATAGTCACTGGGATTACAGGTGTGTGCCACAACATCCTGTGTGATTTAAGTATTAATCCAGTCAAGAAACAAGAAAGTAGGCCAAGCCGGGCGTGGTGGCACACGCCTGTAATCCAAGCTACTCGGGAGGCTGAGTCAGGAGGATCTCGAGTTCAAAGCCAGCCTCAGCAACTTAGCGAGGCCCTAAGCAACTCAGTGAGACCCTGTCTCTAAATAAAATACAAAATAGGGCTGGGGATGTGGCTCAG
The DNA here is from genome assembly GCA_020662805.1 of Glaucomys volans. Classification (NCBI taxonomy): domain Eukaryota; kingdom Metazoa; phylum Chordata; class Mammalia; order Rodentia; family Sciuridae; genus Glaucomys; species Glaucomys volans. The sequence goes on from JAJEJO010001253.1 coordinate 82,747, forward strand.
TGGCCAAGTGTCCCTGAGTTCAATCCCTGGTTTAAAAAAAAAAAAAGAAAGAAAGAAAGTAGGCCAACTGTTTTAAGTAAGATAAATTTTTTAAAAAAATCTTTCATAGATACATGCCCAAATTAAGGATAAATATGATGTCTGGGATTGGATTTGATTCAAAATAATCAGAGGGAAATAGAGAAAACCACATTGGCTGAGTTGATGAGTTGGTACAGTATTTGTGTGGACTTATCATATGGTGTTTTTGGTTTCTGTTTTTGTTTTTTAGCAGTATCAGAGATTGAACCCAACAGTACTCTACCACTGAGCTGCATCTTTGCTCTTTTAATTTATTCTTTATTTTAAGACAAGATCTTACTAATCTGGCCATCCTCTTGCTTCAGCCTCCCAAGTAGTTGAGTACACTACCATACCCAGCAAAGGTTAACAAACATTTGTTGGGTTTAAATGAATTTTCTCTTTTTTTCTTTAAAAAAAAGGCATTAAGGGCTGGGGATATAGCTCAGTTGGTAGAGTGCTTGCCTTGCAAGCACAAGGCCCTGGGTTCAATCCCCAGCACGGGGGTGCGGGGAGTGGAAGCATTAAAACAATGGTCCTGCTGATTACCCCAGCTACTCTACTTGGGAAGCTGAGGCAGGAAGATGACAAATTCAAGGCAAGCCTGGGCAACCTGATGAGACCCTGTCTCAAAATTTAGAAAGGGGCTAAGGTTATAACTCAGTGGTAAACTGCTTATGGGTTCAATCCCCAGTGCCACAAATGAACAAACAATGGTCCCTTTTAGGGAGGGGTCGTGGAATAACGAAGATGATGTGAGGGAGCTTAAGGGAAGTTTCTATCTTTATTTCTTGACCTGTGTGTTTGCTATATGGGTATGCTTAGTATGTGAAATTTAACTGCACTGCACATGTGAGCTTTGTGCATTTTTAGCACATATATAAGGAAATGTCTACTTAAAGTAGAGTGATATTGCCTATTTCTATGTACTGTATGTTTGAAAATTTTTGTGAAGGGTAAAGGAACTGAAAACCAAAAGGTATTTTTAATAAATACAACCCACTGCACATATGAGCAAGGATGTCTCCTTACAGATAGCACAACTAGAACCCTACACAACCAGCTCAGCTGTCCCAAGCAGTCCTGTTCCCCACAATCCCTGCCCCAGCTCATCCATTCTCCAGCTCCACTCACTGTCAGGAAGTTTGTGGATCCGCTCCCCCAGGCTGAGAAAGAATGGATGTTTCATGGCATCCTCTGCGGAGATCCGATTGCGACCCTCAAACTGAGTTGGGAGGAAGAGGGTGCATTAGTATTTTCAACAAGAAGGTCTCTTCCTGCCAACCTCAGAGCCCCTGGGGGTCACTGTCTCCTCATACCTATAACCCCCCCACCCCCAAGACTGGTCCAGGAAAATGGTCTCACCTGCAGCAGCTTGGTGAGGAGGTCGGCCCCATCGCTATCAAGTCTACCACAAGGACAAGGGAATCTGTTTTATATTGAGTTTGGACACTCTGATCCCTAATGCCCACCCTACCCACCAGTCTCACCGGGGTGCATGGCTCAGAAGGGCCTCAGCTCGGTACTTAGGGTAGTTGTATGTCTTGAACTCCTCATTAGACAGGATGCCTGGCCATGTCTCCTCAGTTGGGGTTCCTAACAGGGAGGAGGAGGTTTGATTCCAAACATCTCACATCCTCCCTACATGTGCCCATACCTCCTAGGGCGCATGCCTGCTCACCCAAGATGCGGAAGATGAAGTGCAGCTGTTCCTCCACCGTGGAGCCCGGGAAGAGGGGTCGGCCTGTGGCCATCTCATAGAAGATACAGCCCACACCCCTGGGCAGGGAGGGCACAGTGAACAGGGAGGCAGTGGCTGGGTGGTTTGGTCACAACAGCCACCCTCTTCACCACCTGGCCCTACTATACTTCCACCTCTCCTCACCACATGTCAATCTGGGTGGAGTAGTCCGTGGATCCGAGAAGAATGTCTGGGGGCCGGTACCACAGTGTCACCACCTCATTGGAGTATGTCTTCGTTGGGATTGACTTGGCACGGGCCAGGCCTAGGAGGCAAAGGGGCAGCTGGAATGAGATCATGGGCAGAGGGGAAAGTGTAATTGGGATTGAGGGTGCCCTAGGCAAAGTTTAGAAAGGCTGATGGGAAATGAGACTAAGTAGCCATGGGGAAAGGGAGTGCCCGGAAAATAAGGCTGTGGAATCAAGAGGAAGAAGGGGGAGGCTGGCGGTACCAAAGTCAGCCAGCTTGAGTTCTCCCCTCTCGTTGATGAGCAGGTTCTGGGGCTTGAGGTCTCGGTGTAGCACCTTCTGCCGGTGGCAGTAGGCCAGGCCACGGAGCAGCTGGAACAGGAACAGCTGGGGACCCAGGAATGGCAGGCAGAGGTCAAAGGGTATCCACCAGCCCAACCCCCAGCAGGCACGTACTGTTCCCTCCCAAGCACACTGAGCCCAGAGCCTTTTTAAACAAAAGAGGACGACACCCAATGTCAAGCATTCCCAGGAAAAAAAGTCAAATGGGAAATGGTCATTCTGGAAGACTTATGGGGTGGGGTGGAGTGGGTGAGTGGGGTCCCCCTCCTGCCCCTGCTTCTTGTCCCACACCCACTTTCACGTTGTGCATATTGATGACATTCCCACAGTCATCCAGGTACTGCTTCAGGTCCTTGTCCTGAAGAGAAAAGAAGCAGTGTAGAACAAGGTCACATCCAGAGGCTCTTGGCCATCTCCCCACCTCCCTCCAGGACCCACTGCCACTCGACCTTACCAGGTACTCAAAGACAAGGGTGAGGGACTTCTCCGTGTGGATGATGTCATGTAGTGTAACGATGTTGGCATGCTTGAGGTCCTTGAGCAGGGACACTGCAGAAAGCATGGGAATGAGATGGAGCAATTGTTAAGAATCCCAATCTCAGGACAAAGGTGAGGACATGGACCAGATAGGGATAAGCCCAGGATTTCCTTCATTCCCCATGCAGTTTGAGGTAATATCTTACAGCAACTGACTCTAACCCACCTTCTGCCAGGAGGGTAAATTGTCTCTGTGTTCTAGATGTGGAAAATAAAGCTCAGAGACCCAGCACAAAACAAGAACCTTTGATGGCTGCTCCAGGTTTATGTGACACTAGGTTTTTACCATCTGATTTTGCTTTCTGAGAAGGGACTTGCTCTAACCCTCAGTACACAGGCCTATAGCACAGTGTGAAACTGAGTTTGCACACTCACTTTTAGTACAATGCAAATCCATTCCACGTGCTATTCTGAACACTTTAAGGGGTACACTCAGAACCGAAGCAAGCACCATGGTTTGCAATTCACATTCCCTGGTTCATTTACAGATTCCTAGTTACTCTATTACCTGGATATATGGGTGATGGGCATTCTCATGAAGCCCAGAGCATTGGCAAGGATGTTTTCCAGAACCTCTAGTTTCTGTCCTCACCATAGAGTGCTTGTATGCCATGGGGAATCAGGAAAGTTTGAGCCAGATGAGATGGGGTCTGTACCTTCCCGGATGGCGGTGCAGGGTGCCCCCTCTTCATGTTCCAGTCTGATTTCCTTTAGTGCCACAAGGTTGTCTGTGAGCTTGCTTTTGCCTTTGTAGACGGTGGCATAAGTACCCTGGAGTGTGAGGAAGTGTGACAAGAGAGGTGCGATGATGCTACAGGGAGTTTCCACTGACCTCCATCCCCACCACGGACCTTCTGGCTGTCTCTCACCTCGCCCAGCTTGTCCAACTTGATGTAGGTCTCCAGTTTCCCAAAGCCGATCTCAGACTGTGGGATGAAGGAGGCAGGTTGAAGCAGGCCCAGGGGAAGGCACTAGGAGAGGAGAAGCAAGAGGAGGAGAGAGCAGGAACAGAAGATGCTCACCAGGCTGACGCGGCGGAGGCGGCGGCTGAGGGGCTTGTCAAAGATGGGGCTATTGAGGGTCAGCTTCTCAAGGTAGCCCTCAGGCAGCCGGATGTCAGCTGGGAGCGACAGGCGCTTATTGATGTCCTAGCAGGCAAGATAAGGGAAAAATAGGACCATGAGCTCCACTTCCCCAGACCCAACCCCTTTTCCAGTTCCTCCATTACCGAGACAGGGGATTAAGCACCTCAGTGGAGATCTTGCGTGGGGGATGGTTGCGCATGCGCACTCTCACTGGAGACTGCACCTCATCCGAGGATGTGGCTGAAGCCTGGTCACTCTCCCCATCTGACCCCATCTTCAAGTCCTCGTGCACAATCTCTGGTGGTAGGGATCGGGGAGAGCAGGCCAGGTGGGATTAAGATCCCCCCCCACACACACACACACAACGCATTTCCCTCATCATACCCATGTATGCACATGGCCCCAGGACCAGCCTTGAGTCCCTCAGGGAGAGGGTAGTGGAGCCCAGGGAAACACAGGTGGGCCCAGAAGAGGTTGAACAGGGTATGGGGGGGGGTGGCAGGCAGCAATAGTCACCTAGTGGAGCACCTCATTCCAAGGGTGAGCTGAGACTGCGGCTGGCCCAGGGCCAGAAGGCAGGTGGCAGCAGAGGTAACCAAGGGCCCTAGGAAGGCAGGCCCAGGGCAGGCAGAGTGCCAGGAGGCCTGAGGGCTATCATATCACAGAGTGCAGAAGGGCAGAGGGAGTCTTGGGGCAACTTTAATAGGCAAGGTACCCTTTCCCCTGGAGCATGGACACAAAGCCAAGGAAAGGAGCACCAATGGACAGACAGAGTGTGAAAAAGATTGGTAAGGGAGGGGAGAAAATGAAGAAAGGAAAATGAAAATAACACAAGTCTAAGAAGAACTTGGCTGGGAGACAGCACCTGGGGACTGGGGGCAAGAAGTAGTAGTCAGTGGACCGACCTGGTGCAGAGCTAAGTGGGCCCCGTCCAGAGCGAGGTTCCCCAGGGGCAGCACGTGTTGGAGCCTCTCCAAGGTCACTGCCACCACCACCACCACTCTCATCCAGGCCTATCTGCTCAGGGGCACCATTGGTCTTATCTATGCCTCGGCCCCCTCGGAGTGTCATTGACAACTGCCGTTTGATCTTCTTCATCCGATCCATGGCGACCTGAGCAGGGGACATGGATAAAAATGAGTTCCACATCAGCATTTGCTTGACTACCATGGGCACACTAAAACCTATGACAACCTATTGCAGAGCAGTGACACAAACACTCCTAAGTAGCCCACCTGAGTATTCAGAATTGGGTGGCTGGCTGAGGGCAAGGGCCCACCCAGTAGATTGGTGGTCTCCACAGTGGCAACCTCACTGTGGGAGCAGAGGACTCCACAGCAGGCAATCTCAGGTGCAGCAGTAGTGATGGACCCAGCCACAGGTGGGACAAGGGGCTCGCTCAGAACTGAGGGACTAGTGACACAGCCCCGGGTGCGCCCATAGAATGGCATGTTCCGCTGGCACCAGCCCCACATTGCCCCCAACTGCCAAGGCAGAATGCTCCCTGTGGCCACAAGGACGCTCAGGCCTCCCCTAGCAACCATTGTCATGGTGACTAGTGGACTACCCCATTGCTCTACCCAGATACAGGGTGGGGAGTTCCTGTCCAGACCCAACCACTGCGTAGAGTTGGGAGGGGGCATCTACAGGGTACTCTGAGGACAGTGCACTACAATTGTCCTCAGAGCTGCTGGAAAGGTTCAATCCAGTTAGGACCCAGAGTATCCAACCCAGATTTTCACAAGCCAAGTCACTTTTCTCCTCTGCTAATGTACATTTCCTTTACTATCCCAAATAAATAAATACCTAGTCCTCAATGTGGCCCACCTCATTTGCCCCGTTACCCCTCTGGCCTTAGCTCCCCCTTGATCATTCCTAGTTGCTATTATACAACCACACTCAGCAGAGTCCTACCTTAGGGCATTTGCACTAGTTGTTTCTGGTACCTAGAACATCTTTCATCCAGATTGTGAAATAGTTCACTCCCCGCCCTCTTCATTTCATTGCTCAAATGTCGCCTTTTTCACAAGGCCTCCATGAATAACCCTATTTAAAAATCTCAACCATCCCGAAATTCCTCACCTTGCCAGTGATCCCCCCAGCATTAATTACCTCCTTAAAAATTACACCATCTACTTATTGGTTTCTTTGCTCTTTACTATCTATCTCCTCACCACTACTAGATAGTGGCACTAACGGTAGATTTCTGTCTCCTTAGGTCACACATATATCCTGAGGACCTGAAATAGTGACTGACATAGAGAACATGCTCATAAAGTACATAACCAACCTCCGCTGAGGTGGTGAGTCCCTGCTACTCATGAACAACCCCAAATAAGTCATCCCAGAGATGCTGGTCCAGGAATATGACCTAGATGGGCTGCTGGAGAGAATAGGGCCACCAAAAGGTTTAAGCTTCTTCTGCTTCCTCCTGGGCTCTGGGCCAGTGAAGAGGGGGAAAGACCTGGCCCAGGAACCATCTGGACTCACAGCAGGGACTAAGATGGCCCCGGGCCCAAGGGAAGTAGAGCTAGATAGGAGGTCGAGGATGAGGCTGGGGCTGGATTTGAGAGAAATGGGTCATCTGTTACCTTGAAATCAAGTGCTTAACCCAGCAGCTCCCACCACTGCTTCTGCCTGTCTACATTCACTGCCATCAGGAAGGAAAGAGGGTCCAGCCTAGCAGAAAGACCTCATATAGAAGATGAGGTCCAATCAGAGAACCAAGGATACTGACAACAAAATCCTGAACTGGGAGGCTGAACACTGGACCTATGACCAAGAAAGGTAAATCATGGCCAGCTCCCAAAAACTACCTTGTGTTCCCATATGGCATGAATACCCACTGCTTTGCATGTGGTGACAGGGAATGGGGGAGCGGGTTAGAGAAACTCTAAGTAGGGCTGAATGGAAAACGGGGAGGGAGTCAGGAGCAGCCATGACTTCTGGAACTCTCAAGGGCTGTATATGTTATAGAGTTCCATTTTTGAGACTTTAGGAAAATGTGGTAGGAAATCTGTGTATCATGCAATACTCCCAGTGGTGAGGTTGGAGAAGCTGAGCAAGCCCCTGTGAACAGATACTTCAAAATTTATATGCAGCAAAACTATTAATATTATCATTTCAGTTTTGTGGACCTATAGATTTTAAAGTAAGTGAAGAAGGGAGCAATAAACTAGATATACAACTCTACCCCTTAAAAGGACATATGTCCAGGGGGCTGGGGTTGTAGCTCAGTGGTAGAGTGCTTGCTTAGCACTTGTGAGGCACTGGGTTTGATCCTCAGCACATACAAATAAATTAAATAAAGGTAGCGTGTCCATCTACAACTAAAAATATTTTTTAAAAAAAGGCACATATCCTTCCTGACCCTCAAGGACACACACCCATCCTCAGACTATTTTCATACCCAAGGATACTTCCCACCTCATAACACATGATCCATTGAGGACACAGCTATTACACTCTATTACTCCAATAGTCACAAACCTCCTCATTCTGACTCTCATGGGCACATACCCTCAAGAAGGTCTCACTACATCTTAACTCCCATTAGCACCCATGATTTCCCCTTTTATCTCTAACTTCCCTGCAGTACTCAAAACCCTAACTTATTGCACTGAACACTGTTGGCATATGCTGAGCCCCTCTAAGTAACTTTTGCCACCACATTCTTGGGCCCCTCTCTGCCCCCGTTGCCTTTTAGCTCCTTCACTTCACAGTACTGATCCCCCATTAATGTATGGTTCCCCCCTAGATTCTGGCCCTCACTAACATGCACTTGGGACACGCTACAACTGACCTGAATTAACATTCACTGGTCCTTCACACTGCTCTAGATCTCATTACCACAAAGTGAACACTGAAGATCCCTGATCGGTTTTTGCCCACACTCAGGCCCCTTCACACCTATTGTTAACATAGGTTCCGTCCCCGTCGTTCCACTACCCTATCCCCTCCATCAGCACAAACTGGACCTTCACTCCACCCTGACCCCTATTAGCACACACACAGACTTACAAGTCCTGCCTCCCCATTAGCACATCCTGAACCCTTACTAAGCCCTATTCCCCAGGGACACACAAACACACTGTTCTGTAAATGGTCTGACCCTCATTAAGTATACACAGCTCTCCATTCAGCCCTGACCCCCATTAACACACACACTTCAGTCCTCCATGGCTCTAATCCACTTTGGCACACCTACACCATCACATATTCCTGTCCTTTGCTTCAATCCCTCCACAGTTTTAACCCTTGTTGGTTCACACTTGGGCCTCTTCATAGCACTGCTCCCCCTATTACACACTAGATCCCCTCCACAGCTCTACTACTGAGGTTCCACCGAACCTCAATATACTCCAGTGCCGCACCAACATGAACACATTGTCTTTACAATGTACTGACATTCCTTAGCATATTCCAGATCGCATACTGCTGACTCTTCCCCATGGTACACATGTACATGTCTCTGTGACTCTAAATCCACATTAGCAGTCACTAAAACTTCATATACAGTATTACCCTGAACCTTCTGGAGTCTCATATTCCCTGTCTTTGTGGACTCACACCTCACTTTGACCCTTAGTGTGCTGAGCTCTACAGTACTAAGACACTTCCCTCACCATCACCCTCTTTCACACATATATACGCAATTCTGATACCCATTAACTTCCACCATCCTGCCCCCATTACACACCCTTGGCATATACTGAGTCTTACACTACCCAGATCTTTATTACCACATGCATACACCCTTAAGGCCATGACCCTCTTTAGCACGCACTGGACCCTCAAGTCCTCCAACCATCTGTCCCTCCATAAGCGCACCCTGGACCCTCACACTCTGCAGCCTCACCATTGACAAACACACAATACCATCTTGACCCTTATCACCATACACAGGGCCTCTTAGCCCTGATCCTACTGCCACACTTTCTGGTACTTCTACCACCCTATCGCCTATTAACATACACTGGGCCTCTGCAGCTCAAACCTCCATTAGCATGTCCTAGAATTGTCCTGACACCCTATCCCCTAAACACACTATCAGAACCCTCAGGGACTCACAACCCTCTTCCATTAACACACACTAGGCCTCAAATCTTACATGCCCCAACCCCTGCCACAGCTCAGGCCTCCAATGCCAAACCTCGAGTCTTTCGCTACTCTTGTCACCCATTCCCACATCCTCTGGTCCTTTGATCACCTAGCTCCCCCTTAGCACCCACAGCACTTCCCATCCCCAGCTCCCAGGACGGGCCCAGGGCGGGGCCAAGGTCAGGGAGGCCTCAAATGACCCCCGACCCTGATGCATTCTGGGAAATTCGCTGGGAAAGGGGACACCTGCCAGCCCCGCAGCCCAGACCCCGGGGCACCGCCCGGTGTCTGGGTTTGTTCTACAGGAGCAGCCCCCACCCCGGGTCTCGGAGACGCGCTCACCGGCGGGGGCGCGCGAGCAACCTCAGAGCCTCGGGGCCGGCGCGGTGGCGCCTGGGGCGGCGGCCCAGGATGAGGCCGCGCGACCTCCTTCTCCTCCAGTTCGCCGCAGGCGCCCGTCCCAGTAGTCTTCGGCCATGGCTGCTGGGCCCGGGCCGCCGCCGGCTGAGGAGGAGGAGGCGGCGGCGGCGGCGGTGGCTGAGGCGGAGGCGGCGTCCCGCTCAGCCGGCCATGAGCTTGGCCGCTGCGGGCGATGCCCCCGGGCTCGTTGGCGCCCGCTGCAATCCGAGTGCTCACTGCGGCTCGCGGCTCAGAGCCGACTGCTCGCGGAGACGCCGCGGATCCCAGGGCCGAAGAGCCAACGGCCCAACCGCCGCGCGCGCTGCGCTCCACGCATGCGCACGCACGCGCTGGAAAGGGTGAAGTGGGAAGGAGGGGACTCACCTCTGACTGCCTGTACCAAAAGACGCGTCCGCAGCGGGAGGGGGCACGGCCATTGCGCGCCCACAGGGGAATGTGGCGCCGGCCCTGGAACGGCGCCAGGGGTAAATGTAGAGGTTTGGTACTCGGTTTCGATCTTTCCAGAGGTTTTTTAACGCCGAGGTGAGCAGCAGCCAGTGGCCAGGCTGCTGGTCACCACTCTGTCCCCCTATTCGGTCTCACTTGGTACAACCCCATGGTGGCAAACGGGACTTTTACAAGGAGGAAAAAAGATAAGACAATTAGTTCTAGTCCCTTGAGATGCCCCGGGAGGCAGGAATTTTAAAGGTTCAAAAGAAGATGACTTTTCTAAAAGAGGTGGCCTGGATAATCATTGGCTTTTACCACCTTAGATAGGACAGCCTAGCCCCGCCCTCCCGCCCCCCCCACCGTTCATTCCCACTGTGAACGTGTGCGGCCCCGCCCTTTGAGGTTGTCGCCCAGCCAATCGGATTTGTTCCCTGTGGTGAGGCAGAGCAAGAATGAAGGGCGTGGCTGAGCTGAAGAGGCGTGATTTCGCCTTTCCTCCTTGTCGCCCCTTCTCCTCTGCCCGATTTTCATTGGTTTTCGCCGTGGGGGCGGGGAGATCCTTTTTGTTCTATACTCCTAACTATAGGCTGAATATTCCGCAAGGTGACTGGTCCAAAGAACGTTCAATCGGGCACCGTCCCGCCCTTAATCCTTCCTCTCTCCAACCTCTTGGGGTGGAGCCTACACTGAGAAGATGGACCTTTAGAGGGGCAGGCTCCACTACTGCGCAAGCTTGGAACTTTGGGTGGGGCGGGGCTTCTTCCCGTCTCACGCAAGCGCATGCACCCTGAGTTGCTTTTTCCAGTACAACTACCTCTTCTTGTCTGCCACAGCACTGTCCGCAGTTCCCCTCCGCGGTTTTATTTCTGTTATTTACTGTGTTCTTTTGCGTGCCAGGTACTGCTAGGCATACCTAATCCCTCCTCTCAACCTGGAAAACCAAACTATCCCTAAATCCAGCTCAAGGGGCGACAGCCTTGGTGGGCCTTCTGGAACTTCCTACACTGCTCCCCAGTTGAAAAGCAGACTGTCTCTTGTGAGCTTCCCTTTACAGCCACCTTGATCACACCAGTTAGGATTTTCAATATGGTTCAAGTTAGCAAGGACTTCCTGGGCCATGATGGAAGTGGAAATATTTACAAAGACAGGTCACCGCTGGATAGACCTCATCTCCTACCCTTTTTCCTCTCACTCCAGCCATACTTCCTTCTCTGTTCCTGTATAAGGCAGGCACAATCCAGGACTTTGCACTGACTAGAAGTTCCCTTTGCCTGGAATGCCCTTGCCCCATACATCAGAATGCCTCATTCACTCCCTTCTTCCAAATCCCTGAATCAATCACCTTCCACAGGATGACTTCCTTGATTACCTATTTAAAAATCCCTGCCTGCATCCCCATAACTCCATATCCCCAGACCTGGCTCTATTCTTCACCTTTCTAAAGCACCAGCTTTTTCCCCACCTGCAGTACTGGGGGGGAACCCAGGGCCTTGCACAAACGAGGAAAGCCGGTCTGCCACTGAGCCACATTCCCAGCCCCAATCCATGTCTAACAAATTTACTTATGCTGTCTATTCTGGGTTTCAACCTAGCAGAACATAGATCCCAGGTCAGGGTTTTTAAAAAATTCACTGCTGTGTCCCATATGTGTGCAACAGTGCCTGGCACACAATTGGTACTAAATGTTGAATGCCTGAATGGCAAATAGTTTCAGGAAGACAGAAGAGACAACCTAGTCCCACCCTGTTGTCTCTGCTGGGTGCAGTGACCTAACTGGGGCCTTCTGAGCCCTGGTCTCCTATGTGGCAGGTTTAACAGTAGACAAACACAAGAAGTAAAATGGTACCTGGGAAAGGTACTAATGTGCAGCCAGGATTAATGGCTGGCTTTGATGAAGGGCAGAATGTCAGGTATAAGGTATCAAGGGGATCAAGAAGTTGTAAAAAGCACTGGAGAGCTGGGTGCAGTGGTAATCCCAGTGAAAGGAGGCTGAAGCAGGAGGATTGCCAGTTTGAGGCCAGCCTCAGCAACTTAGCAAGGCCCTAAGCAAGTTGGCAAGGTTGTCTCAAAACAAAAAAATCTTTTCAAAAAGGCTGGGATATAGCTCAGTAGTAAACTGCCTGAGTTCAATTCCCAGTACCAAAAATAAATAATAAGTAGGGCTGGGGATGGATGTGGCTCTGTGGTTAGGCACCCCTAGGTTCAATCCCTGGTACCAAAAAGGAGGTGGGTAACTCAGTGATAGGTGCTTGCCTAGCATGAGCAAGGCCCTGCATTCATCCCCTGCACCACAAACTAAAACAGGAGCTGTAAAGACAACTTGAGAGTTAGGAGTTGTAATGAGGGGAGGGGTCCAGGGAACTAGATGTGCAGGGTATTGAAAGTGGGACAGTAGAGAAATGGGGGAGAGGAATAAAGCATGCATGCAAGCCTCATCTGTAACAGGAGACAGTGGGCAGATGTGTGGAGTGCCTGCAGTACTATGGAGTAGTAATATTGAAAAGGTGCTTGTGGTAGCAAAGTGGTAGCAAAGTCTCGCCACTTGACCTAGGCAGCTACCACCACCACTAAGCTGACACTAGATGTAAAGTGCTACCGTTAACCCCAGTGTTCTGATGAGGACTAAATGGGAACTATGGAAGGATGAGATCACCCAAGCAGATCAGGCCAAGAGGAAAAAATGGTCATGAGAAGGAGATGGTCCACAGTACACACTGTGCCTGCGGCTAGGAGCTGGCCCAGGAGGCAGCAGATGTGGGGACAGGCTGTGATGGGAACCTAGCCAGGTTCAGGAATATGTTATTTCCAACACTCAGTTAAGTGGAAAAGTGAGGGGTCTTGTTTCTAAGTAGGACAGAGAAACTGCTTCCTGAGGGAAAGGGACAGACACGAGTGGTATCCTTACGAACTAGGAGCTAGTTCCAATAGAGGAAGGTACCTATGTGGAAGTGGCCAGCCAAATTGGTGTTTTCAACTGTCTGAAGCACTCAGCCAAGACCAAGGCCAGAATATGGTAGCTCTGCAGTCTACAGTCCCAGTGGGGGTGGGAGTAAGCCTCCTCCTGCCTGCTGCATTAACCAATGATTACCTCTCTGCCCCCATAGCCAGATCTCCCCTCGAAGACAGGAAGCCTGAGCACTCTCAAGGGGTATATAGGCAAATCTGGGCCCAAGTGGGGCAGGGTGAGGCAGAAAAGGGGCTTTTCCTAAGTGTTCTCAAATACTTCCATAAAAACTGCAAAGTATGTCCAATGGCACTGACATTCCTCAGGCCAGCAGAGCCATTCAGGCTCCTTGGAGCAGGGAGCTAAACTAAGGTCACCAAAGCCATTGCTGGTGCCACCAGGAAGGCCTGTCCAGAGTCTGAGTGCTTTGAGCCAGATTAGAAGGGATCTATCCCAAGGACATAAAAATTCACATGGACTCAGGTACCTACTCTCTATGGCCTCAATGGTGCCTCCATATTTTCATAAGCAGAGAAGGCAGGAAGAGGTAGCAACTTTTACATTTTCTCTGCCAGCAAATTGGCAGCTGGGGGTAGGGCTGAGCCCTTTGGGCTACCATCAGAACCAAATAGCTCCAGGAAGCCGCTCCTTCCCTGGAACCAGTAGGGCAGGCCACTTCTGGGTTAATATCTTTTTTATTAGGAGTCAGGTTCCAAACAAGGTAGAAAGCAGTGGCAACTGGGATTCAGGTAGGGGGTGAAGAGGAGATACCAGGCTTGGCCAGTTGGGCCACTGCCAAATGGGAACCCAGGGATGGAAGGGACCTGGGGAGGGGGAACTGGGGCCAGCCTAGGTGAGTACACGCGGGTCAGCGGATGGTGTATCGTACATAGGGGACCTCGACGTCCTCGCCGCTCTCGTCGTTGCAGCACAGCTCAAGCACCAGCGCCCGCACATGGCGGCCCAGCTTTCGCTTCGACACACGGCTTACGATCTCTGTCATCCTGGGAGTGAGCGTGAAGGTAAAGGGTCAGGGAGGCAGAAAGCAAGAGAAGAGGGGAAGTAAGTGAGGGCAAAGCAGATGAAGGGCAGTGAAGTATCTCAGCAGAGCTGGGAATGAGTATCCCCAACAGACACAGGACCTCCCCCACCAGCCCAGCAGCCAACTCACGGCTGATCCAACCGTTCCTTGAGCTTGGCAGCTGGCATGAAGAAGGAATAGAGCATGGACACACCCTGGGACAGCATGGTGATCTCTAATTTGTGCTCTGTCTGGTGGGGTAGGGGACAGCAGTGTCAGGTGACAGGCAGGCCAGCAAGTCACCTGCACACCCCATCCCCCGGAATGATGAAAGAGTAAAGGCCTTACCTTAAAATAGTCGAGGAACTGTTTGAGGGTCATCTCCTCACCGTTAGGCTGCAGCCCCTGTACCTCAAAGCGATCCCACAGTGTCCACTCTTGGTTATAGTACTGTGGCACAAGGAGGAGAGATTAAGATGAGAGTAACCCAGGAGGTCCAGCCCCGGTCACCTTCATCTCCTTACATTCATGCAGTCCTCTTAAGTCAGATCACAACCCTCATTTGTTCAAAACTCTTTCATGGCCCTGTGTCACTCTGAGTAAGCCACGAAACTCTTTTGATGACTAACAAGACCCTATGCCACTGGAACACTATATTCTTATCTCTTACCCACTTCATCCTCTGACCTTATTTCCCCCAACTCGCCAGGCATACTTCTTCTTCACTACCCTTGCAAGGACTGGTCCCCAGCCTCCACCAAGGACTGCATGGCTTATCCCCTCACCTCCTCAAAGTCTGAGCTAACATCAGTTTTCCCAGCAAGATCTTTCCCAGCCATTCCACATTTCAAACCCCAAACTTCTGGCTGGAGCTGGAGCTGGAGCGTAGTGGTAGAGCACAGGCTTAGCATGCAAGGCTCTGGGTTTGATTCCCAGCACCAAAAAAGATAAAATACCAAACCTATTCCCTCAACCCCCTGGTACTCTCAAGCCTCTCCTTTCTTGTTTTTCCTTTGGGAGTTCCAAAATCATTCAAATTGATATTTATATAACCTATTTTATGAATATAACCTTAGCACCTAAAAGATGACACGAGCAAAGTTGGTGCTCAGTAAGGATTTGAATGAATGAATGAATGAACCAATCAATCAGGGGAAGCCCTTAGTACAGTATACATCCAGAAAATGTCAGCTGCTATTATTAGGTACTTATTAATAATCTCTCAGGGGGCTGGAGTTGTGGCTTAGTGGTAGAGTACCTGCCTAGCATGTGTGAGGCACTGGGTTCGATCCTCAGCACCACATAAAAATAAATTAAATAAAGGTCCATCAACAACTTAAAAAACATTTTTTAAAAATAACCTCTCAGGGCAGAATTCATATATCCCATCTTTCCTGAGGGTGACCACAAGGAGGGAAGTAGACCAGTGCTTAGCAAATAGCAGGTACCTGAACAATGCGATTAATGAAAAAATGAACAAGGAGTGCACAAAAGGAGCAGGTACACTTCAAGAGAAACCCTGACCCAGTAACAGGGTATGATGAAAACTAGAGCCAGCTCTATAGAGACACATCCCATCTCCTGATGCACGCCCTTACCTGGTGACGTGGTGCAGCAAGGGGTTCAGAAAAGCCAAAGAAGGGCAGGGCCAAGTTGAGGAAACCATTCTTATAGGAGTCAAGCTGTCGGTGCCCCTGCACTACCTTGTACAGCTCCAGGCACACAAGGCCAACCACAGCTGCTGTGGTTGTAGCAATGGCTGGGATGATCTTCCCTGCAATCAGCTTGCTCTGTGAGATAGGAAGAGACCAAAGGTAGTGTTTAAGTGGCAAGAGGTTCAGGGTCTACAGGAAGGGATGAACTCAAGCCCAGGAAGGGGTGGAACATCAGGTCTAGATTCCCCTCACCTTGTGCCGGTCTGCAGGAGGAATGTCATAGTTTTCTGCCCGGAGATTGGATGCAGCCACAATGAAATCCATATGGAAGTTGCTGTCATCATCCTGTTATCAATAGGAAGAATGGATCAGATGAGGAAGAGGCTTCTTAGCATCTAATAACACAAGTATCCTCCATTGTAATTACCTTGCTAGACTCCCTGAGATCATAGATGGATGGCTGAGAACCACCTATTGATTCAGAGCCACATGGCAAATCCATGATCCCCACTGGCTCCAGATCCCTAGAAATCCATTCTCAGCCTATCCCCTGCCCTACCCAGGGCCCTCTCCAAGCACCTTTTCAAAATCGATAGGGTACATCTTGAATCCAGGCAGCTTGTCTGGGCTGGGCAGCGTGGCCTTGAGTTCCTCTAGACGACTGTCATCTGCACAAAGAGAAGGATGCTGTCAGTCCTTTGATCCAAGCAAGGGTCTGAAATGGTGGGGCAAAAGGTAGATATAGGATTTGGAAAGGAGAGAGATTCTGGGAAAGCAGAGGGGCAAAGCAGAGAGGCAGAGTGGGAAAACAGTACAAAACTGAAAAGGACAGAGTGAGAGGGATAGTGGCTATTCAAGAGAGATTTCTCTTTTTAAGGAAAGAAATGAAGATGTTAGGAGAAAGTGGAGATATATCGAACAGGAGAGGTATAGATCTTAAGGAAAATGATATATAGAGAGATAGGAAGACATGGAGGAGCTGGACACAGTAGCACATGCCTATAATCCCAGCTACTCAGGAGTCTGAGACAGGAGGATGGCTAGTTTGAGGCCAGCCTGGGCAATTTGGTGAGACCCTGTCTCAAAATAAAATAAAAGGGCTGGGATGTAGCTCAGTGGTAAAGTACTTGCCTAGCATGCTAGCATGCACAAGGCCCTGGATTAAATCTCCAGTACCATGAAAAAAAAAAAAAGATATGGAGAGGAAGATGGGGGGGATATATAGATGTGAATATGAAGGAAAAAGTTGGAGGGATAGATGAAAAATATGAGGAGAAAAAGGGTATATACCAAGGGTGAGATGGGTGGAAAGAAATATAGAAAGATAAAAGATAAAAAAAAGAAGAGAAAGATAGAGGGAATATATGCAGATGACGGGAGATGTTAAAGACTAGAAGAATATACAAAGAACATGAAAAGCAGATATTTTGGAAAGTATACAGGAACAGGAAAAGGGAGATGGGAGGAGATACATGGAGGGTCAAAGTAGAGGAGTTACAGATGCATTACAGATTTATATAAGGGAAGGCAGAAAGATAAATATGTAGACAAGGTGTCAGTAAACTTCAGCCCAAGTATGAAGGACTATACCACAGTGACAATGCATATGGAGAAATGGGTGGGGAGGGGGCAGAGATGTGTGGATGGGGAAATGGGGGACATGTGGAAGATGACAAAGCACGTAGATATCAAGGGAGAGAGATCACTGATAAAGACCACAACCCCTGAATGAACAGATCAAGAAAAAAGAGAGAATAAAATCTTGGCGAATACACATACAGCAAGAAGAACAAAGGGCTTTCTCCTGAGGGCCAGAGAGTGGGAAGGAGGAGGGAGAGAGAGAATCTGCCCAAAATGACCCTTCTTCATGTCATAGAGAAAGGAATGTATAAAAGAAGGTAGGGGTCAGCCTCAGGCCTGGGGTCACAGAGCCAGGGTAAGAGGGCTGATGGGGAAGCTAGACTAGGTTGGGGACAAGTAGGGGTCATAACTCTGGGCCAACTGGCTGAACACCCTCACCAACAGAAGCATTGGCGCTCTGCAGCTCCTGGTCAGAAACATGGATCTTGACACCAGACTTGGGGGTGAACTCGGGGACCTGCACAGACTGCAGGAGTGTGGCCACAGCAGCTCGGTCCTGAGAGCCCATCAGCCCATAGGTCTGGGCAAACAGGTTGGCAGCAGCCATCACATAGTCCAGATGCAGGGGCTGGGGGAAGGCAGGGGCAGGGTAAGCATATGAGCCCTGAGGTGGGGAGCCACCACACCACCTCATTTCCCATCCTCCATCTGACCCCAAGAGACCCCCGGAAGGAGACTCACGTTGTTGACATCAAAGGTGAGTGGGTGTGGACAACGTTTGGGCCCAGACCAGAAGGGGGCTCCCGAGCTTGTGAGCTAAATGATAGAGAGAGAAATTTTTGAGCAGGATCTGCCAAGTAGAGGATTCTCTGACAATCCTGACTCAACATCTTGGCCCCAATGTGCCTCACTACCCCTGACTGGGCACTTGAAGTTGACTGGAGTCAATCACAAAATACCCACACTGTAGGGTCCTGTAGATGGAAGTCCCAAAGCCAAGGTGAACCAGGGGCTTGGTTCAGCACTTACATTATGTAAGACAGGAAGCCATTTAACAAGCTCTTATTGATTACCAGGCACTGAACTAACTCAATATCAATAAATACCAATTAATCCTCACAAAATGCCCCATGAGGTAGATTATCATTGTTCCTACTTCACAGCTGAGGAAACTGAGGTGCAGAGAAGTGACTTGTCCAAGTTCAAAGACAGTTGGGATTTGAACCATGGTTCCTACAGTCCTGATGAGGCATAGGGTTTGACTCAGCCCACACCGCAGGTAAAGAAAACAGAAACCTCATATCTTGCTCCATGGAATGGGAACTGGAACAAACAGGTCCACCATAATCATTTCTCTGAGATCCCCATACCTCAAGGTACTGACCATGTAACTGGAGGGTGCCACCTGGAGAGTCCTTGCCACGTGGAGAGCCCACAACAGGCTCCTGTTGCAGGGAAATGCATGCAGCCAAATGGACCCAGCAAGTGGGCATTACCTGGTCAGGAGGGAAGTTGTGCAGCAGCTGCCGGATGTTGTTAGAGTACTGGGTGTGCCAGTGGTGGCAGGCCCAAGTCACGCAGTCAGCCCAGTTCTGTGGTCGCTGCAGCACCAGGCTGCGCTGCACAGCCTCCAGCACCTCCAACGGCTGGGTCCCCGCCAGCCGCAATGTCCGCTCCACAAACTTGGGGTCTCTATCGGGGAGCGGAGGGGCCGAGGGGCATGATTACACAGAGGCCCCAGGAGTAGGCTCCAGGGCAATCCCACCTTCTCCATGGAAAGCTATTCCCAATCCCCAGCAGTATGAGGACCAAGCATTCACTGGTTCCTTTGAAAAGTGTGCCTAGTGATGAGAGTGACGGTGGAGAAAAGACAGGATGCTTTCTTTGGCAGGCAGGGAATTGGGCAAGTGGGTATGTGAGTTACTCACGTGAGGTACTGGTTGACATTTTCTGCTGGCTGCTTGAAGAGGCCTTCAAACTCATCCCGAGCCCACTGCAGACAAAGATGAGAAAGCCCATCAGTGAATAAAGCAAGTAAAATACACAGCTGCTCTGGAAGTAGAAGTTCCCACAACCTTCCTCATTCCCCTAACCCCAGCACAGCAATTTAAAAAAACAATGTATTTGACCTGAACACTAATTACACCAACATATGTATGCAAAGAACTATGGACATAGCTCAGCAGTTAACATGCCTCTGGGATCAATCCCTAATATCAAAAGAAAAAAAATCTGTGTATCTTACTCTACATATGCTACAGCTCAATAAAAAAGAAAAATATCTACTGTGTATGGTGGTGCACATCTCCCAGTCACTCGGGAGACTAAGGCAGAAGGATCACAAGGTCTAAGGCCAGCCTCAGCAACTTATCAAGGTCCTAAGCAACTCAGCAAGAACCTGTCTCAAAATTAAAAAATAAGCTGGGGGGTGGGGGCGCTGGGGTTGTGGCTCAGTGATAGCAAGCTTGCCTTGTTTGCATGGGGCACTGGGTTCAATCCTCAGCACCACATAAATAAATAAAGGCATTGTGTCCATCTACAACAAAAAAAACATAAAAATAAAATAAGCTGAGTGCAGTGGTGCACGTTTGTAATTCTAGCAGCTTGAGAAGCTGAGCCAGGAGGATCTCAAGTTCAAAGCCAGCCTCAGCAACTTAGCAAGGCACTAAGTAAGCAACCTAGACCCTGTCTCTAACATATAATAAAGGGCTGGAGATGTGGCTCAGTGGATAAGCACCCCTGGGTTCAATCCCTGGTACAAAATAAATAAATTGTTAGGGGTGGGGATGTGGTAAAGTGCCCCTGGGTTCAATCCACAATACAAAAAAAAAAAAAAAAAAAAAAAAAAAAACCCAGGCTCCCGGGACTCAGCAAAAAACAAGACAAACGCTCCGTCCTCTGAGAATTCCTAGGACAGCAAATAGTCATTAGTGAGGTAGTTTGGAGAATATAAACTTCAGAGATTGAGACTCAAATCCCAGCTCTGCTATACATTATGTAGTTTTGTAACTTCAGGCATACACGTCAATCCCCTTACTTCCATGTCCTTACCTCTAAACAGATATTGTAACAGCAATGCCTACCTCATGGGGTTGCTAGTGTGTGTATTTTTTGCAGTGCTGGGCATTTAACCCACTGAAGTCTTACAAAGTGAAAGTGCCAGGCCACAAAACAGAATCTAAGGAGGGCTGCAGTTGTAGCTCAGTGGTAGAGCACTTGCCCAGCACATGTGAGGCCCTGGGTTCGATTCTCAGCACCACATAAACATAAATAAAGGCATTGAGTCCATATACTATTTAAAAAAAAAAAAAACAGAATCAAAGGATAACCAGTGTGCTATCAGAATAATTCTCAGCACAATGTTGGAGGCCAAACCATTCAGAGTGATTAGGAGTATGGGGGTGGTAAAAAGACCAGTTCCACCTGTCATTTTCCCTTGTGACTCCGAGATTCCAAAGTGGATGTGTCTATATTTGTGCATCCACCAGTCTCACTATGCCATGTGTGACCTTGAACTCATGAATGCTCTACCACTGAGCTACAGCCCCAGTTCCCTGTGAACATATTTAAAGGTCACTTAAAATAGTGCCAGTTATATAGTAAGTGCTAAGGCCTTTAGAGCAGCACTGTGAAGTAGTTGCTACTGTTACCCTGCATTTTAGAGGAAGGTGAGGCACAAAGAGATTCAGTTCAAGTTCAAGGTCACACATGGCCTAGTGAGGCTGCGGTGGATGCACAAATATAGACACATCCACTTTGGAACCGCAGAGTCACAAGGAAAGTGACAGGTGGAACTGGTCTTTTTCCCACCCCCATACTCCTAACCACACTGAATGTTTGGTCTCCAACACTGTGCTGAGATTTATTCTGATAGCACACTAGTTTATCCTTTGGCTCTGGGTTTTTTGTTTTGTTTTGTTTTGTTTTTGTACCAGGGATTAAACCCAGAGTCACTCCACCACTGAGCCACATCCCCAGCCCTTATTTGTATTTTATTTAGAGACAGGGTCTCACTGAGTTGCTTAGGGCCTCGCTAAGTTGCTGAGGCTGGCTTTGAACTCGCGATCCTCCTGACTCAGCCTCCCAAGTGCTAGGATTACAGGCGTGTGCCACCTCACCTAGCTTATCCTTTGGTTCTGTTTTGTGATCTGGCACATTCACTTTATAAGACTTCAGCAAGATGATGTGTGTGCAGATCCACACATGTGCCATACAGATAGAATCATCCTGACAAATAAGCTGTTAAACTCATTTGAAAAACAGTTGGGGAAACCTCAATATGGATTATTAAAACCAAATAACTTGAGATGGCAAAAATGATTAATTTTCTTCATTATGAAAATGGTGCTTTGCTTAGACAGCAGTAGTTCTTGACTGGAAGTGATTTTTGTACACCCCCATCCCCCAGGACATCTGGCAATGTCTGGAGACATTTAGCTGTTAGAGTGATGAGGGGGTGTTACTGACATCTAGTGGGTAGAAGCCAGGGATGCTAGGTAACACCCTACAATGCACAGGACAGCATCCCCAAGACAAAGAAATACCCAGCCCCAAATGTCAATCATGCTGAGATTGAAAGACCCTCTTACACAGAAATATATCCTTATTTTGCAGAGGCAGAGTGAAATAATAAAGAATAAAGTGTTATGATATCCAATACACTCTAGCCCAAAAAAGAAAGACTATATCAACCCAAGAAATAAATGTGGCAAAACATTAACAATTGTTAAATCTAGAAGATCCTCTAGTATTTGAGTATCCCAGCATAGTATTGTTTATACTTGTCTACATGCTGAAAAACTTAAAAATAGAAGTGAAAAAAGGAATGAGTCATCCTAGAAACGTAGGCTGCCAGGCAGGAAGTGGGGGAAGGGGAGAGATTGGAGAAAAAGCATATCTTACACTTAGGTTTACAACATCTGAAAGGTAAGGGACTCGTGACAGAGAGACTAGAGGCAGCCAGGGAATTACCCTCTTTCCTTTCCCCCACAGCCACTCACCTGCAGGGTGTGCTCGATGGCATTAGGAAAGTTTTTCAGGGTACAGATGGGGATTGACTTCTCTGGTGGATCCTGGCTGGAGCTGTATGACTCTGTCAGGAAGGGGATCACCA
>JAJEJO010001253.1:104972-121683 GCA_020662805.1 Glaucomys volans
CCTCATACATGCACATCCACACACAACTTTGCCCTTGACCTCCTCGCCCTCCTCCAAACTTACGGGCATCCACATTGTCCAGGGCATTGGCCACACCATCCAGGTTTTGGAAGAAATCATCATCATAGATGCGTTCTGTGTCGGGACCCACACGGTTCTGGTGGCTTGTCACCCGGATGTGCGGATTCATCTGGCGCACAGCTGCAGTGGCTGTGTCAGACTTTAACTTCTAGGGGGGTAAAGAGGTATAGTTCCAGGGTGAGTGTAGGGGAACATGGCTCAGTTGTGTGGTCACTTGATAAACATCTATAGAGAACCACCCACTTGAGGATTTATTTTAATACTGGAGAAGAACCAGACCCTGAGATCAAGAGGTCCGTAATTTAGCAGAAGAGACAGCCTGTGACAATGCCACATGGTCGGGTAAGCAGAGGCAAGCATATACTGGAGACAGTGGGCAACATCTGGTTTTTGTTGTTGTTTTTTTTAACCCAACATATATTGTCCTTTCAGGTAATGGTACCCAGGGTTGATTTCCCCAAACACATCCAAGTTGCTGGCACATGAAAAAGGCAGAGAGGCCTTTCAAAACCCAAGTCAGGTCACATACCTCCTCTGCTTAGAACCCTTCCCCACTCAGGGTAAACTGTGAGGTCTTATCTGTACCTGGAGCACTCCTCCCCAGAAGGGGCACTCTAGTCCCTCCCACCCACATCCTTGCAAAAATGAGGCCTTCTTTAACAATCTTTTTTTAAAATATTTTTGTTTATAGATGGGACACAGTACCTTTATTTTATTTTTTATTTGTATGTGGTGCTGAGGATCGAACCCAGTGCTTCACACATGCCTAGGCAAGTGCTCTACCACTGAGCTATAGCTCCAGCCCCCTCCTCAACCATCTCAATCAAAGCTGCAAACTGACCTTGGCATACTCAACTTATAGTGTTTTTGCTATATCATCTGCAGAACTGTTCATCAACAACACGAACAGTATACCTCACTGTTGCATTATATCAATACTTTATATATTATTTACTATTTGTCCTCCCCCACTGGAAACTTTGTTTTATTCTTTAATGTATCTCACGTGTCTAGAACAGTACCTGCTACCTTAATAACTACTTGGCATATAACTGAATGAATGAACCTGTAGTGGAGGAAAGTAGATACTGGGAAGGCTAAAATATAAGTTGTCCCCTATAGGCTTCTCAGCTAGAACCCTGTATAACTAACTCAATTACAAATGTGTGCAGAGGAGTGACCCTAGCTGACTAACCCACAATCTGTAGAAAAGCATGATTCAAGTTTGGCCCTTGGCTAGAGTCAAGGTCCTACCTGATAATAGTGACTCACTGAACCTAAACTGTTCATGCAAACCATGGGTTTACGTTGAACACCTTTGTTCTTTCCTGGAGTTCAGAAGTTTGATACTCGAGTTTGACACATGAGTTTAATATGTGACCAGTTGCTAATAAAAGCCCTGGGTGGCGAATCTCTAACAAGCTTCCCTGGCTGGCAACATTTCATATGTCTTATTACAATTTGTAGCTGGGGAAATAAAACATGTACTGTAAACTCAAGGGGGAGAGGACTCCTAGGAACTTGCAACTAGCTTCACCCCATGCTCCTTTTTTCTTTGCTGATGGTGCTGTGTCCTTTCTCTGTAAAAAATCATAGCCATGAGTACAACTAAATATTCAGTCCTAGGAGTCCTCCTAGTGAATCTCACTGAGCTTAAGGGTGGTTTGGAGAACCCTAAGACACTATCAAGGGAAAAGTCTCATCTCCTACCCCACACCTGACTCACCGTGACATCCCAGGGCCGGAATAGAAACTGTCGGTTCAGATTTGATTTCTCAATGGTGTCCATGTCTGTTACAATGATTTCTCCACCATCTCCACAGCCCAGTCCAATCATGGCAAAGTTCTTGAGCAGCTCACAGCCAATGGCGCCTGCACCCACCTTAAGAAATAGCCAAGAAGATAAGACAGGAACAAATCAGGGTGACACAGGTTGATAGGAAGTCCCCATTGCCCCTCACACCTCCTAGAGCCAGCAGAGAAGAGGGTCGAGCACATCTGCAGGTTCTAGGACTTTAAGAAATGACCCGTATCCAGGCGTGTTGGCGTGCACCTGTAATCCCAGGGACTTGGGAGACTGAGGCCAAAGTATGCCAAATTTAAAACCAGCCTCAGCAACTTAACAAGGCCCTAAGCAACTTAGAAAAGCCTTGTCTCAAAATTTAAAAAATAAGCCGGGCGCGGTGGCGCACGCCTGTAATCCCAGTGACTCGGGAGGCTGAGGCAGGAGGATCACGAGTTCAAAGCCAGCCTCAGCAACTTAGCAAGGCCCCTAAGCAACTCAGTGAGACCCTGTCTCTAAATAAAATACAAAATAGGGCTGGGGATGTGGCTCAGTGGTCAAGTGCCCCTGAGTTCAATCCCTGGTTCAAAAAAAAAAAAAAAAACATTTAAAAAATAAAAAGGGCTAGGGATGCGGTTCGGTAGTTAAGTGCCCCTGGGTGCAATAGCTGATACCCCCCCCGCAAAAAAAGAAAAGAAAATCCATAATCATCTGAATGAAGAGGCATCAGAGGGAAACAGGAACAGGGACTATACCTGAATTTCTTTTAAGATAACAAAACTGGGGTGTGAGATGGTTAAAAAACAAAAAGAACCTCCCCTCAGGATGTAGAAAACACCAGAAGTAGCTAGAGGCCAGGGGAAATGAAGGTAGCAGGTTTCCAATGGGATTACTCACCAGGAAGTACTTCTGCTTGCCTAGCTTCTCTTGCAGGTCTGAGCCAAATACAGCCACCTGCCCGTCATAACGGTTCTGACGCTGAGGAATGTGAAAAGAGGGTCAGAGAGGGGCTTTCCCCAAAATGCCAAGGATGCTTTCCCCATGGGCTCCACTCACGTACCGGGAGGCACTTGTCCTCTGTGAGGGCCTCTTTATCTTCTGGGAGACATTCAAGGGCATCAAAGTACAACCACTGCATGATGGGCATAAACTTCCCAGAGCAGGCCTGGCAAGGGGGAAGGAGAGGGGAAGGAGGTAGTCAGTGGTTCATTGGGGCCTGACACAGATGGACAGCAAATGATGAAGTCAGGAAGGCATGTGGCACACTCCCATCCATGCTGACCTTCATGACCTCCTGGGCAGCAAGACCTCCAATGAAAGCATTTATGGGTGCCAGGTCTCCAGCAGCCACATAGGCCAGCTTTCGAATGAGGTCCTCATCCAAGTTGTCCTGATGAACTGCTGGTAGGGCTCGAGCATTGATAGCCTGTGCTAGGGCCACCAGTTCTGTTGCATCCTCCTGGAGGGCGGGGCAGGGGACAGAAGGAACCAAATGAGGCCCTGTCAGGCTACTGGCAGGGAAGAGGGGAAGAGAGAAAGTGGACTGACATATGCCCTGGCTGTCACACCCCCACTCCTCCAACTACCTCATTGCGGGGTCGAGGTGGCCGGCTGTGCTGAGCACAGAACTGATGCAGAGCCTGGAAGCCAATGTGTAGCTGAGCAGGGCGAGAAAACTTGGCGAAGTCTGTCATCACAAAGTCAGGCTCCACCAGTGAGGCTGGCAAGGATTTCTGGGGGGTTAGGTAGGGGAAGGGACATTAGAACCAGAAGAAAGGATTAAAGAATCCGGAAATGTCTAGAATCATGCCCCAGTGCTCCCCACACACACTCACAAAGCTAATCTTCTTAGGTACTTTGACCTGACTGACGATGCCTCCACGGATGTAATCAGAGAAGCTAGAGGTGTCACAGATGCTAAAGGTGTAGGGACCTATGGAAGATGGGGAAGTCATTAGTCTACTCACCCTCTTTCAAATCCACAATGCCCACAAGATAATGAAAAAAACCACCTGTGACCCAGCCCAGACACCAAAAGCCATCTCTTCACCTTCCCCTTAGGGCTCCGCTTGCATCAGAAACCATTTCCCCTCCGCCCCAGAGCCAGCTCAGACCCTATGAGACCCCAAGTTGTAACTGGCCCCCAGTCTCCATTGGAGACCTTTACTCTACTCCTATCCACATCAGCTCAGACAAGAGTGGATGCCCTGATAGACCCTATTCAAGCACCAGAGGCCCTTCTCCTACTCAACTCTGATACTAGGTGCTCCTTCTCCCAGGAATGGGACTTCAAACATAAATCAGGTCTTCTCTCCCATGCCCACCAGCACTGATGGAGTCTGCCTCAGGTTCACCTCACAGACACTCAGGATGTGTCTCCCCTCATTCTGAACCCCAGGGACATGTTTCCTCCCTATGATATGCTAGCCAGTTCCCCTCTGATGCCCCCATGGCCCTAGCTCACCCAGGACTTTGATCTCTATGGGCTGATTTCCGTTGAGCTCAGTCATTCCCTGTACTTCTGAAAAGGAGACAAAGTCGCCACTCTCAAACCCATGTCGGGCCTCATCCAGGCAGGTAACCACACCGGGATTGTCCTGGTTAAAGAGGAGTGAGCCTCAGAAGGCAGGCTCAGGGTACGAGGAGCACACAGGGAGGACTGCCACTGCCCATCTGCCTGCCAGGCCCCCTGAGGCTGGTCTCCTCACCTTGGTGACCATAGAAACCATAGCACTGAGAGGCTGCTCTCCATTGGAATCTGTGAGGACCATCTCCTCTCCAAAGTCACAGAAGAGCTGCCTATAGAGGGAGACCACAAGACTGATGCCCAAGCCTATGCACACAGCTCCCATACATCCTCAAAGTACAGTCAATAAGTGCTGAGCAAACTCAGCCCATCACTGCAGAGATCACCATGGGGATCAGACAGTGCTAATATCATGGGGAAAGGTGAACATACAGAATATAAAATTCAGGTGGCTGAGAAGGGATGAAGGCAGCAACAATCTGAGGGTCTTGGCCTGGGACTGGTATGGGTTAGTGAGAAAGAGGGCCAAGGACAGCACTCACCCAAACAGGCCTCGCGTGTCTGCCACTACCAGCTTGATGCCACGGCTGTGACAGAACGCACCCACTCGCAGCTGGTCCTCCAGTGGGGTGTTGGTCAGGACCACGACCTGTGGAGAAGTAGAGGCTCAAGTCAAGGGCCCGGTCTTGGGGGAGAAGGAGAGAAAACAAGGCAGAAAGTGGGGAGGGCTCAGGTAGTCCTTAAGGTATAGATGTCTAAGGTCTTTCTGGTTCAGCCTTCCTTCACAGAGACCTACTATGGGTATAACTCCCCTTGGCAAGGATGAAATTCAGTGAAGAGAAAAATATATCCCTACATCAGGTCAAGAAAGCTAAAGAGCCTGAAGGGTGCAGAGCCTGAAGAATAGCTGACTCACCTGTTTGACAAACACCCACTGCTGCCTTCCTACAAACCTCACATGCCCTGCAAGACCCAGGAGGAGTAAAATTGTCTCCAGCCAAAGTCTGAGCTCATTCCTACCACACCCGCCTGCTCCTGGTTCTCAAAACATCATCCGCACAGCAAGCAAGTGACCTTTGAGACTCTGCTTTCTCCCCAAGAGCCCACCCTGCCCACCAAGGTGGGATTCTACTGCTGCACTGGGGTGCAGCTACAGCGCACTGACCCTCAGGGACTCCCAGGACAGAACCTCAGCTCCCACAGCCCCTCAATTCCAGCTCAGACTTTTAATTTAGCAAACATCCATACAGCCCTTACCACATGCCAGCTGTTATTCTATATACTTAACCCTCACAGAAATTCTATGAAATCAGTACTGCTGCCATGCCCAGTCTACAAACAGGAAAACTACAGCACACGGTCAAAGTGACCTGTGCAAAAGTACAGCAGGTAGAGCTAGAGTTCATGGTACGCAGTCTGGCTCCAGTCTGTTCATACCTGCCATGCCACACTATCAGTGTCCACACATCTCCCCCTGAAAAGACAAGCTCAGCTCTCATCTTGCCCCCATTCTCTAGACTTCCCAGCACAAAACCTGGCACCCAGGCTGGCCCATTAAATACTGAATAATACTGAACAGACTACAGATGGGCTGAGAGAATTGAGCAGGAAACTGGGTGGTGTCCCAAGTACCTGGAAGCCACTAAGGAAGTCCTCAACAAGAGGCCCAGTGTGGGCAGTGACAGGCACGTAGCTGTTGAGCTCAGCAAGGCGGGGCTGGGACACCTCAGCCCGGTTCTTACCAATGTCCTCCTCCCGCAGGTAGAACTGCAATGGGGGGGAAGTAGGGGAAAAAGTGAAAAGGCTATGACAGGCAGTGGGGCTAGTGCCTCAACAGGGAGGATGGGCTGGGAAGAGGTACCTGGGAGGAGAGATCAGCCCACTGGGCAGTGCCCTGGTCATGTAGGGTGACAGCCTTAACCCCACCAAGGATGATGTTCTTAGCGATCTCCACACCCAGGCCCCGCAGACCGGAAACCAGGACACTGGATGTCTGGAGCCGCTTCATTGCCTCATGGCCCAACACGTACCTGCCAAGTTAGGGGTCACTACAGGTCAGGGCCTAGCCCACTCAACCCTACCCTCTCACCCCAGCCAGGCCTTAGCCCCACTTACAGCTGCCGGGAATAAAGACCCTCATCTATATCTGCTTCGCTGCCGTTCTTCGCCATTCCCTAGGGATGAAGAGCAAGAACAGGTTCAGG
This sequence comes from Glaucomys volans, assembly GCA_020662805.1. Classification (NCBI taxonomy): domain Eukaryota; kingdom Metazoa; phylum Chordata; class Mammalia; order Rodentia; family Sciuridae; genus Glaucomys; species Glaucomys volans. The sequence goes on from JAJEJO010001253.1 coordinate 111,568, forward strand.
GAGATGTGCAGGAATGGGGCGTGGAGAGATGCAGTGATACAAACGACCTTCCCACCCACCACTATGCCTGCCAGTCTCCAGGGAGAAGATACTCACGTTGGTTGGCACCGAGGGCACTTCGGACAACACGGACTGGGCAGGGGAGCAGTTAGAACCCGGCTTTGGATCAGGCCCGGACACGCGACGTTTCTTGGACAGCGGCGAGCTGGACATCTGGAGGGGAAAAAAGAGGTCCAAAGTAAGCCTGGGGCACACAAGAACACTTTTCTGCTTGTTAATATAACTATAGGGTTAGGAAGACTAATGTATTAGCAACCCTGTTTTACAGAAGAGACTGACAAAGAGAGATGAAGTGACTTGCCCAAGGTCACACCACTGTTGGGGGTAAGATCTGAACCCAGGTGGTCTGGCTTGCAAATCCACGCTGTTGACCACTAAGTCATTTGCCTCTCCCCAGCCCAGGATAATAAGGGAGAGACTCCAATCCTGTGGGGTGAAGAAACAACAAGACTACTTGTGGGGAGGTCAGAGAAGGGATGTGCATTCAGGATAGACTTGGTTTCAAATCTTGACCATGTTGCTCCTTGACAGGCATCATTTAACCCCTATGGGGATCGATTTCCTCACCTGTAAAATAGGGGTGATGATACAGTTTACCTTCCCCATGGGGTTGAAATGGAAAAAAAAAAACATAGACCTGGTACAGAAGAGGTAGGCAACATCAAACAACCATTCTCCTCACTCTCCTCTCCCTTAATCCCAGGAATGGGGATAGGGGAATGTGCAAGAGGGAAACAAGACTTGGACATTCATCAGGGTGGTGTGATGGCAGGGGATATCTTGCTGAGAACCTAGTCCCCAAGGTGCTCAGGGAGGAGTTTTACAAAGCCCGACGACCAACCCCAAACTTTGGGAGGCGAAAATGAGCCCAGGCCAATTTTAAAAAAGGAGAGAAAACACTTCAAGTCTCATCTACACGTGAAGTCCCTTGAACAGGTTACAGTATGATAAACATTCACTAGGAGTCCTCCCTGTGCCAGATACCATACCAAACATCGTATGAGCTTTGTCTGTCTGTCCTCAAGGCACCCCTGTGGAGTTCAGACTATAATAGTAACCCCCAATTCACACGGGAAGAAAAAAAAATTCATTCAGGGACATTTGGTGACTTGATCGAGATTCCCACAGAGAGTGGCTGAACTGGGACCAGACCAGGATCTGCTGACTCTGAAGCCCAAGCTACTTCCCAGTATTATCAGGTTTCATCCCCTCAATGGCCCTGACCCCACCAGGCAGGGTTTAGCGTCCTTGCTGGACAAATGAGAACACCTGAGCTTACAGGGTCAAGTGACTTGCTAAGGGTCATACACTATGTTGCAGAGACAGAATACAGCCTGCCGTGGCCATGAACTCTGAGGGGCTAGGGGAGGGGGGGTTAGATCTAGATGCTGGAGACTAGAGGACCCATTATCACTTCCCCTCACCCCCAATGCTCCTTCCTCAAAGCACAGAGCCTTTGCTTATACCGAAGGCTTCTGTTCACACAACTGATCCTCCACTGAGCCTTTTCTGATACCCAATCACACCAAGTACCACCAATGTACTTAAATTCCATCCTGGCACCTGTCACACTTTAGCACTAACCACAATGGACAAGAGCTCCCTATGGTCTACCTGGAGCTTACTGCCAGTCAATCCCAAGGGTAAAAGGCTTGGTCTAATCCTAACAATGCTCATGAACCACATCTTATGCCCCCATCATAAACGAGAAAACAAAGGCTTAGACAACTCCACTCGCCTACCCAGAGTCACACAGCCTGCAGAGAATAATTTGTTGAATGTTCCTGGGTAAACAGAACCCAGCTCCAGGCCCAGCACAGAGGGCTAAGGGATGAGAGGCAAGGGAAAGGGGACAGGAGGAGACAGGAGGCTGGCTAGGGCCCCTGAGTCTGCCGGTCAAATTGCTGAGAATGCTAAGAACCAACCTGGATAGGAAGAGGCTTGGTGAATGAGGAGGTAGACAAAGGCAATTCCTATTTTCCATTCACTGGTTCTCTGACCCAGTGTAAGGATCTCATTTCCTCTGAGCCCCATTTTCTCCAAAATCTTGGACAAATGGAACTGTCCTCAAGGGACTGCTGGGAGGGTTAAAGAAATCAAGGCCTGTGGTTAGAACTTAGGGACCTGAGAATGTGAGATCCTCCAAGGACACCTGCAGGGGCCTCCATTACTTAGTTATATCCTTGCTTTGCCATTTGGCTGGTATGTTTGGAACATATCCTCTCCTCATTCCTTAAATCAGAGATGACCCAGGGCCAGAAAGTTCTTTAATAACTGGAACTTTTACCTCTGAACCCCTAGTGCTGGCAGCAGGGGTCTAAGCATTGAGATAATTGTTCAAAAGTGAATTTCAATTGCCAAGGATTGGAAATGCTCTTTCTCAAGGTGAGGAGGAGGAGTTTGGAGTAGAAACCCCTAGACAGGAGCTAAAGATCTCCACCTCCAGAAAAAATCATCACCACCACCACTATCATCATATATACCTGTTTTCCCTCAACATGTGCTCAGGCCCCTATCAAACACACATTATGTGAATTGTCTGGCAAAGCTGAACTGTGGCATAGAGGGCTTCAAAACTGACTTGGGGTCTTCAAACTGATGACTGTGAAGCCAGAGCATGTTCCACCCCAAAACCAGAGTTGAGGGAGGAGTCCTGAAGTAGGTTTGAGAAGGGGCAGGCACAGGGCCAAGTGATCAGGAGGGAGAAGCTAGGGCACAGAAAAGAGATGCTAAGGCCTGCCAAGCTTCTTGAGAAGGGTTAACGCCTGCCAAGCTTCTTGAGAAGGGTTAACTGATAAGTGTTTGGGAATGTGAGAAAGGGGAATCAGGAAGTGGTTGTCTGAACCCATGGAGCTGAGGGAGATGGAAAAGTTCCAGGGGGACCCAGCCAGGGTGTTAGGAAAAATCTGGAAAAGGATCTTCTAGGGAAAGGATGAAAACCTACAGTGGGAGCCCCCAGGTACTGCAAGGAGGAAGGTGGTCAGTTGCTGGTGGAAGCTGCACAGGGAATGGGTGGGAGATTCTAGAACCCAAGGATGCTGGTGGCACAGAGAAACCATTCACCAAAAATAAGTGATTCTCAGAATGACAGGTATCTCTGACATTGATGCCTAAAGTCCCAGGGGGCTGCGAGGATGGATACTGAGGGGTTGGGAGAGGTCTCTGAGGAGAGACCCTTGGGAAGGAATTTCTAATGGAGCACCAAGGCCCAAGATCTGACAGGATATGCTAGGTACCACAGCTGCTGACAGGGTGGAGAAGGAAAGATGAGTCCAGACAATTTGGGTCTTAAAAAGGTTAGTAAGTAAACACTGGCTAGGTCCTAAAGTGGAATAGTTTCTCTGACCAATTGTTTGAGCCCAGGAAGCTCTGTAAGTAGATGCCTTGGGGGGGATTCTATTCTGATGGAGGACTAGTGGGCCTGTTAGGGTATGATACTGGTATTCTACAGGGCTGAAAGAAGTTGAGGGCTTCTGACTGAAGATGATGGGGACCTTGAAAGGATTTGAGGGCAGATTCTGAGACCTGATGTGAGATTAAAAGAGAAGTTAGAACCCTGGTTGGCCTCTGAAGGCAGAGGTTAGATCAGGGAGAGGGCTGTCCAACAGAGGGGGGTAGAAGCAACAGGGTCTGCAAGAACAGATGGTGGCAGGGTATCTTTAATAGAGGATCATGTATCCAAAACAGTTCCTCCCTGATATCTGGTCCCCTCTGAAGGAAAAGATACTGGGTATTAAGGATGACTGATGTGGAAGATGCTAAGGCCTGTGAGCAGCAGTGTCAGAAGAGAATAATGGGCGCATATAATAGGAGAAATTACCTAAAAGTAGGGAAAGTTCCTAAGGGCAAATTCTAGGAACTGAAAGAAAAGGACAGTTACTAAGTAGTGGTCTCTGAATAGAAATGTTGGTCCCAGAGGTGTGTCTGGTGGAGGATGCTAGGGCCAGAAAGGGTTTAACCTGGATGCATAAAGGGGACTCCAAGAGGATGGCCTGGGCCAAAATGCAAAATGGCTTTTCATAGAGTCTGATCCCATAAAGGCAGATAGTGTATATATGGGGTGGAGGAGGGGGGTGGACCCACGGGTGTCTGAGGGGAAATGCTAGAGAAGGTTCTCTCTCAGAAATGATGGCCTTATAGACCCTCCCTAAGGTCTGCCCCCTCTTGGAAGCCACTGAAGGACCAGGAGAAGTCTCAAGGGAGATTCTGGGCAGGTCTTTAATGGCATACAATGGGAAGGGGCTTACACCAGTAATGCTGATCCTAGTGCCCTTATGGGAAAGTGGAGGGAGTTATGGTCTGATACAAGGTTCGAGATGGGGTCAGGTACCTGACTAAGGATGTTGAGCTTGAGTCTCCATAAGCACATCTGAGGGGGTCTGACCCCAAGGTCAGCCTGAGAGAGCTGGGTGGTCCCAGACGGGAAACATCGGCCGCGCCCCAGAATCTGGCATGCTCCCTTCTCCGCTGATCACTGGTGCCGGAGTCACAGCGGCCCGCCCAGACATCAGCTTGGCACAGCGCCAGCCCAGGCCTCTCCACTGCCTCCCGAATCCCCTGCCCCGGGCCAGGTGCCGAGAAAGGCTGTTTGTTACCAATGCCGGTTCCCCGGGTCGCGCCGCCGCCAACTCCTCAAGGAGCCGAAGCCAAGCCCGGCCGCCACCCTCCTCCTTCTCCTCCTCCTCCCCGCCGCCTGGGCCGCGTAGAATCGCCGCCGCCGCCTTCTCCTCCCCCGGCCGTTGTGGTTGTGGTGCTCCCTGCCACCTTCTCCCCTTCTGCCGCCGACACAAGATGGCGGCCGTTGAGCCCAAGGCCGGAACAAAACCTTGGGCCCCACCCCCAGGAACCCGGATGCAGGAGGGCCTCGCCCACTCATGAATCATGTATAATATTCCCTGCTCGGTCGTGACTAATTCGGTTAAAAGGGGAACAGCTCCATCTGGTGGGTACTGTAGCAGTAACTAGGAAAACAGGTAAAACAAGAGGCCACGCCCCATGGAAGATGAATAAAGAATGAATTGTTGCAGTCAGGCTGTCATGGAAACCAAGGAAGGACCTCAAAGCCACGCTTTTGGAACGTGAATTAGACACGAAACCGGGTAGTTTGTTCTAACACCAAGCAATCAGAAGGCAGATGTTAAAACATGGCAGCCACACCCCACTGCTCATGAATAATGAATGATCTTGCAGCAGCCTGGACGCCAAGGAGATCAACACTGCATCTTATCATGAATAATGCATGAGACCCCGTGGGCTGGAACAAAAGGGGCAGGACCGCATATTGCTGCATCTAATACCTTGTATGCAGGGAAATGGGGCTACTGGAGGGAAAACCGTGCTCCCCTGGCTTCCTGAATAATGAATGATGATGTCGCAGCAGCTCAACCTGGAAACTCAGAGAGGTCAAGAAAGGTCCCACCCAGTTCATGAATTATTCGTGAGGTTGAATGGACATAAACACTCAAGATAACCCTCCCAGCAAATAGGAATTATGATACATAGTCAAGACAACATGGCCATGCCTTCCTATTCATGACCTGGGAAACCCAGTAGAAAGCATAATCCCCTTCTCCCCCTCCCTGACTAACTGCTGAGAACCAGGGCTTCCTTGGTCCAACCAAATCCTGACTTACTATATGCCTGTGGCAGATGCCTCAGTTTCCCCAACTGTAAAAATGAAGATTGTGATTGAACCCATCCACCTCATATAAGTGAATTTGTTATGACAATCAGAAAAAGTGAATTAAGGATTGAGTCTTAGAACAATGTTGCCACAAAGCACTGTTAATTTTTTTAAATACTATATATATGTGTAATATATAAACATATATTTACATTAATATAAAACTAGTTATGGGTGAAGATATACCCAGCCACTAAAGAAACCCCCAACTTGGGTCACTGTTTCTGCATACAGAAAATCAGAATAACAGTGTGTGTTGGAATTTTTTTCCTCCCCCCACCCCTTTCTTTCTTTTTTTGTACTGGGAATTGAACCCAGGGGCTCATTACCACTGAGCTACATCCCCAGTCCTTTATTTTATTTTAAGACAGGATATCATTAAATTGCTGAGGCTGGCCTCAAAGGAGATTCTCCTGGTCTCCTGAGTTGCTGGGACCAGGCATGCGTTACTGCGCCTGGCTTGGGCTGGAGTTTAAATGCGGAGATTTGTAGAAAGGGTTTAGAACACCGTCTGATACATAGTAAATACTATATAACTAAGAATAGTGGTAGTCCTTTTTTTTTTTTTTTTAAACTGAGTGTTGTGCAGTCTGGTCTTGTCTGGGCTCAAGTGATCCTCCAGCCTCACCCTCCCTAGTGGCCTGACCACAGGTGCACAACATTGTGCCCAGCAGTAGTACTACTATTAACTTGGGGGAAGGATGTTATAGCATTTGATTAAGACTACAGACTCAGGAACTAGACTAACTGGGTTTGAATCCTGGTTCAGTCACTGTGTGATCTTAAGCAAATTACTTAGCCTTCCTGTGTCCCAGTTTCCTCATCTATAAAGTGGGATAATAATAACCTACCTCCTAGGACTTTTCTGAAGATTAAAATGGACTTATAAAGAAGCTAGGGGCTGGGGTTGTGGCTCAGTGGTAGAGCACTTGCCTAGCACGTGTGAAGCGCTGGGTTTGATCCTCAGCACCACATAAAAATAAATAAATAAAGGTATTGTGTCCATCCACAACAAAAAATATTTTTTTTAAAAGTTGCTAAATGGGGCTGGGGCTGTAGTTCAGTAGCAGAGTGCTTGCCTAGCACATGTGAGTCACTGGGTTCGATTCTTAGCACCACTTAAAAATAAACAAATGAAATAAAGCCATTCTGTCCATCTACAACTACAATTTTTTTTAAAGTCACTGAATGAGTCTAATCTTATTTCCGCATACCCATTTTTCAGGCTCATTGACAGTTTTGCTAAAGATCACACAACTGGCATGAAGCCATGGCATTTGAATCCAGAGGCTCAGCTGATAATCTGAGATTACTGGGCCAGAAAGAACGAAATGCCGAGCCTTCATCCTTCGCTAGATGCCGGGCGGGCTTAAATCCTGGATCTATAAGAAAAAACTAACTGCGGATCATGCAGATCAAGCTGTGAAAGCCACGCCTCTCATAAATTGGGCACAGTGCCCCTAGAAAAGCCTCAGAAAACTCGGAGCACTACTCACCTCGACTGATTATTGTATGAATAAGCAATAAACTCTAGTTTGCGTGGCAGACTTCGGAACACCCCTTCAGCACGCCCCTTCTCAACGCTGTTCCGCCCCCTCGCGAATAATTCACAAGCTGATACCTCCAAGCGAACCAGGTGCGAAAGAGGCAAAAAACTCTTCCCACTACAGCCCCACCTCCTCATGAATAATGAAAAAAGCCGCGACCAACGAAGGCCGGGAAGCACTACGTCCGCTCAGGAAGAGCCTAGCAGACGGTCTCTTTCCCAGCATGAGTTGGGGGGCACCTCTCCCTGGGTCCGAGCCCCGACGTGTTCAGTCTCGCAGTCCCGAGTAACCTCATCAGGCGCGGAGACCTCATCATAGAACCCGAGGTCACAAAGACCACAGACACTTCCACAATGCCACGTCGGTCCCGAACGTTCCCACTGTCACCAGGTCCTGTCCTGAAACAAGCCCTCCCCAAACCTCGCCTTGACGTCAGTAATCTCAAACTTCTCTCTCCTTGGCGAACACCCCAATCCTGCCCACGGACGAGTACACATACACAGACCCTAAGTCTCCCCTAACCTCCTCTTGCCTGCGAGGGGTATAAGCCTGCCTCAGGGGGGTACTCCTCAAAACAGACTCCCAAATCTCACCCGAGACCCCCAAATGCCGCCTACTAAGGGTCTTCTCAAAAGCAGACATCCCATAAATGCCACCCCGGGCCTGGAGCCTCTAAATATACCCATTAAGGGATCCCCAAAGTTGGGGTTGGGGAGCACCCTCCTCCAAATGCTGTCCAGGGGCTTGGGGGCAAGGAGCTCCAGCTCACCCCCTGTGCCGGGCGGAAGCTTCGCCTTCTTTTTGGAGATGAGCAGAAGCCACGGAGCAACGGAAGAGCAAACCACCTCCGTCGTGCAAGGACCAGAGTTTGCGCGGAGGTCGGAAGCGCGGGGCCTTAGAGGGCCCCCGGTCTGGAACGTACCACAGACTCTTTGCTAGAGGGGTGTTTGCCTCTGCTACCTCGCCTCTGGCGTCCATTTCAGACCCAGATACCCCTACAGGCTATGGTGCGTCCCAAACGCGAGCGGCATGCTGGGGGTGGTAGTCCTATCTGGCTAGTGCCTGGTGCACGTGGTGGGCATCAGCGCCCAGAATATGGGAAAATGTAATCCTGGGCTGAGGATTTCGGGGAGCTGTATTCTGTGCCATTGGGAAAATGGAATGGAAAGTGGTGGTGCCTACAGATAAAAAGGCACACCCATCCTACAGATGGGGAGACTGAGACTCAGGTAGCCAAAGGAGTTCATTCATTTGTCCTTCATGGAGCTCAAGCTGTGGGCCAGGTGATAGAGAGTCGTGCCTTCGTGGAACTAACATTCCAGAGTGAGATAGACCATAAACATAACAAATAAGTAAAAATTATAGCTTCACATATAAATATGTAGCATAGTAGGTATTTGTGATTATATAATATAAATAATTTATTTTATTTTTATGATAGGATCTCCCTCTGTTGCCCAAGCTGGTCTCAAAATAGTGGGCTCAAGTGATCCTCTTGCCTCAGTCTCCAGAGTAGCTGGGAAGAAACATGTCTCTGGGTGGGCTTAATTTTTGTTTGTTTGCAGTACTAGTGAACAAACCCAGACCTCTGCACACTAGGCAAGCACTCTACCACTAAAAGTTACATTCCCATCTATAATATAAATTATATATAATAAGAATACACATAAGAACCACATGTTTTGTATAACGTGTAATGCTGGTATCAATATGTAAATAATTGCCGGGCGCGGTGGCGCATGCCTGTAATCCCAGTGACTCAGGAGGCTGAGGCAGGAGGATCTCGAGTTCAAAGCTAGCCTCAGCAACTTAGCGAGGCCCTAAGCAACTCAGTGAGACCCTGTCTCTAAATAAAATACAAAATAGGGCTGAGGATGTGACTCAGTGGTTGAATGCCCCTGAGTTCAATCCCCGGTTAAAAAAAAATGTAAATAATTCACACACATTTGTATCTGATTAATGTCTTAGTAAATACATTGTGTATATTATGTATTCAGGGCTGGGTTTGTAGCTCAGTGGTGGAGCACTTGCCTAGCATGTGCAAGGCACTAGGTTCAATCTTCAGCACTGCAAAAAGATATATATAAATTCATATGTGAATACATATTGTATAAAGTATATAAGTAACAGTAACTATGTTTTGTATATAAAGTCATTGCCTAATGATGTGGTGCAAACATCACAGAGTTGTACTTACATAGATCTGGATGGTATAACCTACTACACGCCTAGGCTCTGTGGTTTAACCTTTTGTTCCTAGGCTACAAATGTGTACATCACATTACTGTACTGAATAGGCAAGTGTAATGCAATGGTATTTGTGCACCTAAACTTAGTAATAATATACTAAAAATACTAGATAATATAGGGAAGGGAAGTTATAGCTTAGTGGTAGAGCACTTTGACTAGCATGCGCAGGGCCCTAGGGTCAATCCCTGCTACACACACAGATACACACACAAACAATAACAACAAAATTCTGCATTTTAGAGCCACACATGGTACCCACTTCTAGTTCCAGCTTTTTGAGAAGCTAAGGCAGGAGGATGGCTTGAGCCAGGAGGTAGGAGCCTGCCTGGGCAATACAGTGAGATCTCTTCTCAAAAAAATAAAAAGTAAAAATGAAAAGAGTCAGGACTTTTGGGGTTTTAGTTTTGGGGATGTAGGTCAGTGGTAGAACACTTGGCTTGTGCAGCATGCATAGGGATCTAGATTCAATCCCTAGCACTACAAAAAAGAAAGGGAGGGGAAAGAGAGAGAGGAGAAAAAGAAAGGAGAGAGAGAGAGAGAGGGAGAGAGGGGGAGAGGGGATGAAGAGGGGAGGGG
>JAJEJO010001254.1:0-31951 GCA_020662805.1 Glaucomys volans
AAAGACAGGAGGCAGGGCAGGCAGAGGCCTCTGCCTAAGGGCCTGTTTTGCAGGGATTCGGGTTGTGAAAGAGGAGGGGGCAGGCCTGGCTTCCCACCCTGTGGGTGTTCTCAGGACCACCCACAGCACAAGCTCCTGAGGAGCCTGGGCCACATTACTTTTGCCAGTGTCCCCAGTGATTCTGAGGCACACCGCAGTGGAGAGCCACTCCTGCCTCTACCCGCTGCCCTTGGTGACAGGGACTGTTTGTCAAGATACCCCACCCCACCCCGAGACAGATTCATGTTCATGGTCAGCGATTATGTTTATAGAAATACTAACAGCCAAACCTGGGGAGTTCTGGGAATTACATCAGAGGGACGGGGGAGGGTAGAAGGCATTCTGGGGAGGGTGGCGTGGGCAGGTGGGAGGTCCCGTTCAGTCACCCAGCATGCAAGTCCTAGTCCCTAACTCATCCCAGGCCTTAAGGAGAGGAGGCAAAGAACCAGAGAAGCAGCCATCTTTATTCCACAACCAGTAAATCCCACCACCACCCAGGCCCGTCCCACCCACCCGAACAGTGTGTGGGTGTGTGTGGGGCAGGTACTGGGGACTGAACCCACCAGCATGCTACCCCTGAGCCACATCCCTAGCCCTTTTTATTTTGTACTTCGAAACAGGGCCTTGATAAATTGCACAGCTGGCCTCAAACTTGTAATCCTCCTGCCTCCATCTCCCAAGTCACTGGGATTACCGGCGTGTGCCGCCACACCTGGCTCCCTAACCAAACTTCCTGCAACGATGGAAGCGCTGTTCTCTCCCGTCCAATGCAGTGGCACCAACCCTTCTGGCTACTGAGCACTTGAGTGTGGCTACCACAGCTGAGTAGACGAATTTTTAATTTAATTTAAATTTAAATGCCACATTTGGCTCATGGCTATTATGCTGGACAGCACAGCTCTAGTCCCTGGCCCTGTCTCGGGCAGTTTGGTTCAATAGCCAACTCTGAGGAGAGCAAGTGGTTGGAAGAGCCCTGGGTCACCACTGCCACTCCCCAGAGAGAAATGACAGCTGCAGTTGCTGAGGGCACGTCTCAGAGTGGGGGCACCCCTCGGGCCCGGCGGATGAGGTTAGCCAGGCGCTTAGCCAGGCCGCCAGTGCGGGGCTCCTCGATGTGGAAGGTTCGGGTGAGGAGGTTGTAGAAGGAGCCGTAGCACACGGCCACCACGGTGCACGTGAGGCAGATCACGTTGTAGGGCATGCTGAAGTCCGGCGTGGGCAGGCTCACCAGCAGCGGCTCAGTATACAGCCGGACGAAGTAGCTGGAGCCATCGGAGACAGGGAACCTGGGGAAGGGCAGGAGTGGTGAGGTGGTGAGGCAGGACAGGTGCTCCTCCCCCACTGTCATTCTGTGGCCTCAATGGCCAGTGCTCCAGGGTTCTCTGAGTCTCAAAATCTTTTTTTTTTTTGGTACCAGGGTTAAGCCCAGTGGTGCCTAACCACTGAGCCACATCCCCAGCCCTTCTATTTTTTTATTTTGAGACAGGGTCTCACTAAACTGTTCAGCCTCAAAAATTTTCAACAGAAGGCACCTTACAGGACAGCCAACACCTAAGCCTGATCTACGGAGAGCCACCAGGTGCTGCCCAGGAGGAAAGAGCCTGCAGGTGTGCAGCCGCCTCTCTGAGCCCGACCTCAGCCTAAACGGTGCTCCTCAAAGAAGTTCCTAAATGACCCAGTGGGCTGCTCTCCAGACGCCCTCCACCTGTTCCCTTCCAGAACAGTCTCCCCTCTGGACTGTGGCACAGGAAGGACAGGGACATGGCCAGTTTGTTTGCTGTTGTAGCCCTGATGCACTCTGGAACGGCTGGCATGGTAGGTGCTGCACCAGATGTCCACCGAGGTGTCAGTGAGTGAAGGACGGTTTGAAGTGTGCCGCTCTCACCTGCTTGGTCTTCCAGGAGTGCTTCCGAGTCACTGTATAGTCTTTACAAACACCACAGACTGCTAGGATTTCTACTAGCACTGGATTAAATCTACACATAGAGGTAACACCTGCCCCAACCTACCCCACAGGAGCCCGATCACCTGTGTAATGCCCAGCAAGCAGCTGAGGGCAGAGCATCAGAAGGGCCCGGTCACTTACAGGGTGTTGAAGAGGGGGCTCCCTTCCCAGTCCACTGGCTTGGCTGCCACCACACTGGGCACAAGGGCGCTGAGGACAGATGGGCTGCAGAGAAGCAGACAGATGGCTCATGTTCCCTACTGCTTCCCCCCACCAAGGGGTATAAATGGCATGGGGTGGGTAGGAAGGTGGGGGACAGCCTGTGGGGATGGATCTCACCTGACATAAAAGCCATGGTTGGGATCTGGGGTGTACTCAGTCCACTTGAGCAGCGCCCGCTCAAACTGGATGGAGACCTTGGTGACCGAGTTGGCCGGGAGCTGGATCAGCATCTCCAGGAGGTGGGGCTGCCGCCGGTCCTGGGCAGGCTCATAGTGGATGTAACCTGGAGACAGACAAAGGTTCACCCATCCCTTGCTCCTGGGGTCAGACTGACTACCCACACCTGTTCCTACCACTCGCCCTGGGGCAACAGTCGGGATGCCTAAGAGGTGGCTTTGGACCACAGAAGCCAGGCAGGTACGGAAGGAAGCAGGGTCTTGGAAAGGGAGAACGTATTCCCAGGCAGCGTCCTGGGATGTGGTCAGGAATGCTGCCGACGGCTCATCACCCTTCACGTCACTAAAACTGGGGCACCAGACACCTAATGCCTGATGCAAGGGCATTCACAGAACCACCTGGGAATTCTTGCCAAAAATATGGGACAATAATCTAGTTTCTAAATCTAATCACCAATGCACAAGAAATGTAGGGAATGAAGGGACATGTCAAACACCAGCACAAGGACAAATCTGGAATGTAGAACATTCTACGACACAAATGACCTCACTCCTCCAAGAAACACACAGCACAAGGAAAAAAAATGCAAACTGCTAGAGATTAAGAGAGACTTTAAGCCGGGCGGGGTGGCACATGCCTGTAATCCCAGCACTTGGGAGGCTGAGGCAGGAGGATCACGAGTTCAAAGCCAGCCTCAGCAACTTAGTGAGGCCCTAAGGCAACTCAGTGAGACCCTGTCTCTAAATAAAACACAAAATAGGGCTGGGGATGTGGCTCAGTGGTGGAGTGCCCCCGGTTCAATCCCCAGTACCAAAAAAAAAAAAAAAAGAGAGAGACATTAAGTGTGCCACACCAAACCCAAGATGTGAACAATAGGGGAAATAAGGAAGGAGAGGAGTACAGGGGACCTCTGCACTTTCTGCTCAATTTTTCTGTAAACCTAAAACTATCTAAAAAATAAAGTTTATTAATTAAAAAAGAGTGAGACATAGGAAACACAGCAAGCAAGTGCAATGCAAGGACCTTGTTTAGATCCCCATTCAAATGAACAATTACAAAAGGTTATTTTTAAGACCACAGGGGAAAACGGAGTGATAAAGATATGGTTATGGTTTTTTAAAGTCCTTTTTCCTATTAGAAATATACACTGAAGTATTTAAAGGTGAGTTGATACAACATCTAAGATTTGTTTAACACACTCCAGCAAAAAAATAACCAAACCAAAAAAAAAAAAAAAAAAAAAAAAAAAAAGAGAGAGAGGAGAGAAATGACAGGCAGCTGGAGACCCCTGAAGCTGGGTGAGGGGCAGAGGGGAGTTTATCACACTACTGGTATGTGTTCAAAGTTCTCCAAAGTAAAAAGCAAAGTCCCAAATAGAATATCTGGACAGGGTTTTGAAATAGATATTTTGAAGATGCTACAAATAATGGTGCTGAAAATAAGTAAAAAGAGGTTTGAAAATATAGAAAGCAACAGAGCTATTTAAAGATTTTTAGTTTTGCACGGCATGTGAAACAGCCTTTTCCTAAAATGCCCTTTCTTCTTTAGTCTCCTCCAACATGAAGGAAAAACAAGGGCATGAGCTGTGTCAGGCACTGACAGAAAGCGCTCAGCACATACCAACGTCTTCTTAGCAAGTAAAAACAGAAGTTTAAAACTGCACCTCTTCACCCCTCCCAGAGACAAAGCCCTCTCCCCCAGCTCTGCCACCTTCTTAGCTTGCAAGACCTATTTCTCTTGCCAGCTCTTTCACTGTCTTAATGAGGCTGTGAATCATCATGGAAGATGAGGATGTGCCCAAGGCTCCAGGGAGAGAAAGTCAGTGAGAAAGACCAGGAAGCTGCTGCCCTCAGACTGTGCTGTTAGGAATCCCCACTGGGCTGGGTCATGGCTCAGTGGGAGAGCACTTGCCTAGCACAGGGGAGGCACTGGGCTCCATCCTCAGACCACAAAAAAATAAACAAAGGTATTGTGTCCACCTACAATTAAAAATATTTTTAAAAAAAATGAATCACCAGCATTATGCGCTTTCTTTACATTGGCTTTATAAATGACTTCCAAATCTGGCAGTGACGCTTTCTGCTCCATTTTTCAAATGATTCCTAACTCGTCATGCCTGCGTAGGCCTCCAGAGGTATTTCAGGAACTCCCCTGAGAAATGAGGGTCTGGGGGGGCGGGTCTGGTTTGGGACTCAGCTCCTCACTTGGCTTGTTCTCCTTGCCCTTGGAGGTGATGGTGAGGGTGTGCACATACAGCCGCAGGTACCAGGGCACGGTGTCCAGCAGCAGCACGGGGAAGGCCCGGTATGGATGGGTGTTGTAGAGGAGTGTGCTCAGCTCCCCCTTCTGCAGCCCATAGCCGCTCACGTACCGCTGGGCATGCAGGAAGGGCACTGGTAGGGCCTCTGCAGAGAAAAGGCGACACGTGTTGTCTCCTAAGACAAGGGTTACTCCCCACCCCACCACCTTCAGTATTAAGCCAAAGAGCAGATGAGGAAAAGTTCTGCCATTAAAACTAGAAAAAACCTGGGCTCTGGAATCATCCTCCCTCCCCAGCCCCCAAGAGATGACAATGGGATTACTGTCATCTACAAAGTGCTTATGAACTCAACATTGTGCCCCCTTTCAACCCAAACCAGGTGTTCTCAGGACATCCTGCCCATTCCCTGGGTAGGAAGGTCGGAAGGAACGACGCCTCCCCCGTCACACACACACTGTTTCTTGAATGCAGCATCCTCCTACACCACTCTATGCCCAGGCACTCGGCACAAATTCAAAAATACCTGATGAAGCAACTACATGAACAAACTCCAAATTTCACATTAGTTACTACATCCAATCCATTAGGTACTACTGTCCGTGTCTTGCAGTTGAATACAGGGTTAGGAACCTGCCCAAAGCCACACAGCTTGGAAGAGGTGGAGTCAGAATGAGGAACACATGACCCCAGAGATCTGGGTCTCAATGTGACTCTATGTTTTTTGTTTTTGTTTTGGGTACTGGGGATTGAACCCACAGGCCCTTTACCACTGAGCTATATCCCAAGTCTGTCCGTCCGTTCTTCCTATCTATCTATCTATCTATTTTAATTTCATATATTTTTGAGGGTTCTATTTATCATCATTTTCTTCCATATGAATTTTATTTTTTTATCTTTATTTTTATTTTTTTGTGGTGCTGGGTATTGAACCCAGGGCCCTGTGCTTGTGAGGCAAGCTTTCTACCAACTGAGCTATATCCCCAGCACTCCTTTTTATTTTTGAGACAGGGTCTCACTATGTTGCTGAAGCTGGTCTCAAACTTGAAATCCTCCTGTCTCAGCCTCCTGAATTGCTGGGATTATAGGAATGTGCCACCATGCCCAGCAACCCTATAACTTTTAAAAATATTATAACCTCACTAATCGTACAAATTAATGGGTTCCACTGTGGCCTTTCCAACAGAAAGCAAGATCATGCTTTGATCATGTCCACCTTCCACCTTTTGTCTTCCCTTCTCTGCCCCCTCCCTGCCCCAAAATCTTTTAGCAAGGACAGAACAGTGAGTCTTTCCCTAGGAAAAGGAATCCCTGTAGCCTTTTTGGGGCCTAGGGCCTGCTCGCATGCCCACTCACCATTCTCTGAGGGTCTCTTCCACTTGAGCTGAAGGTTGAGGTTGCGGGAGTTATTGATCACGGCTGTGTCAAGCAAGTCGTAGACAGCATAGGTCTTCCGAGTGCCGAGGATGATGTCCTGGTATGTGGTGGTGGGGGGTGGATTCACCTCCAATGTCTCATTGTCCTGGGAATACAAAGCCACAGAGGGCTGAGAAGCAAGCAGAGGGGCAGGCTGGCTTTGGGGACGATGGGGGAGTGTGTAGCTGGAGACCTTGGTACCTCATTGTAGCTGGTGATGTCCACATAGACTCGGCTCTCTGAAGCCAGCGGGCAGGGCTCTGTGAGGGTTCGGGAGAACATCCGGAAGAGGGACCAGTCTGAGGAGCAGAAAGCAGGGCTAAGCAGGGCCCAGGAAAGGCTGGTCGGCACAGATAAGGTAGGGCTGAGGTGGGTAGGTAGTGGCAAGTTGCCAGGGCAGCTTACCTTTTTTCCCCTGCCCTGTGATGAAGGCGTCAAATACAACCGAAAGGGTCTGCCTCAGCTCCCAGGAGATGCTGGTACAGCGTGCATTCTACCACAGGGGCCAGATGGCAGCAGTGAGGAGCCTCACTCTCATCCAACCACACAGCCTCAAGGACTCTGAATTGGACACAACCCTCATCTGTGCATGTGTCTTCACATCTATCGATCTGCTCCCATTCACTACTGAGCACTTGACCCTGAGCCAGACCCTGCACTGACAGCTTCATGTGCATCACTTTGACGAACTGTCATGGACAACCCAGGAGCTCATTCTCCTACCATTCTTACATAACAGAGGAGGGAATGAGGCTCAGGGAAACGAAATGATTCACTCAAGGTCATGCCAGCTGGCAAGGCATGGGGCTAGCATTTGCACTGGCACAGTGACTGCTCCTAACTGCCATGCTCCATGATAAAGATTTATTGAGTACTTGCCAGGCAACCACGCAGTTTCCTTGGTGAATGGCCAATGCCCCACATAATCATCACCACATCTGCCACTTACTACTCATTCAGTCAAAGCCAGACCATGGGCCACATCTGTATCCACACCTTCTCTCAGAGCCCCAGATGGCGGTTACCCTCTGCCCCATCGACTTACTCTGCAGACAGGGCGGATATGCACTGCCTGGGAGTGGTAGCTGGTGTGGAACAAGCGATCAGCCTTCAGCAGCACAGAGAGGCCTGCCTAGACAAGGCAGGAAGAGGCAAAGGTCAGAGACTGTACGGAGCACCTGGCATGGGGCACAGGTTCTCTTAAATGCCCCCTGGCTACCAGGCTGCAAAGGGACACCGCCAACTCTGCCCCCACTCTGGGGCTCCCACCCACACTAAGACCACTGCCTTACCTTGGAGCTACAGGGCAAGAGCTTCTTCCATGGGGTGAGGTTCTCAGTGCAGACCACCTCTCGCGGCAGCACAGCGTATCGCAGAAAGTAGTGGTCAGTATCTGAGGGAGACAGAGGTCTACCTGTAGTGGGGGCCCAGGGCCCTGACCTCAGGACCCACTCCAGAGATGGGGATGACCACTCCTTCTCTCTGCACCACTCTCAAGTACCACCACCCAAACAGTCTCACTTGGGGAAGAGACTCCCTTGTCCGCTAGGGGGAAGACAATGCACAGACAAACAGCACGGTCTCCTGTGAGATTCAGGATCTTGCCCAGGCTGAGGAAGGAGGAAACTGAGGGGAAAGGAAGCAAAGGTTTGGGCAGAGGTACGAGGAAGAAGGAAAGGCCTGCAGGGGCTATCTCACCATTGGCCAGCCCCAGGGGTTTGAAGGAGGCTGTGGGAGTGACTGTGTTGGTGGAGTCGATGAAGTTGAGAGAGGCGCAGAAGATCCCTGAGAGGACGTTACTGAGCTCCTTCCAAGACTTATCCACACTGGATGGAGACACAAACCCAATCACTGTCCCAGGGCTGCCTTTACTCCCTCACACAGAGCTTGCAAGCTACCAAATCCATGGTAGGAGGCTGGATTCTCAACCATTCTCAATAGGCTGGTTATTGGAGCTGGAGCAACATCACTGCCCCTGCTTAGCCCACTTCTTGGTCTCACCCTACTCAGCCCCTTCTTCCTCACTCTCCTCTCCATGTCCCTGCATCCACATTGGTCTCTGCTCATGTGGTTCTTCCTGCCTGGGACTGCCCTGCTCAATCCTCTCTGCCCATCTTCCAGGTTCAGCGTCCTGGCCCCTCCTCCAGGAAGCCTTTCCTGCCTTCCTCAAGCACAGCTTCCTCGTGCTGCTGCAGTTTTGAGCATCCAAGCCTATCATTAGGTCCCTTCTGAGAGATGGCCTGGTTAGCAGTAGTATCTTGTCCTAAGTACCTTTTCCCCTCAGCAAGGCAGTGTGCAATTTGACAAGGACTAATCTGGGTCATCTATGAACTTCCCACAACACCATGGAGAGTGTTCTATTACTTCAGAGCAAATATCAGCTCACTGATCCTCCCTGAGTATGCTCAGCCAGGCAAAGCAAGAGTCTGCCCTGCGAATACTATGGGCATGAAGTTATGTACTGGCTCTCCCCTCAGGGTGGGAAGTCTTATATCCAAAAATCTCCATGAACAAGTGGAAAACTATTCCTACTAAATTGGGCATCTTTTCTTATAGAAATATCAAGAGATTTATTCTCTGTATTAATAATAAAAAGCCTAACATTCAATACGCACTAGAATTCTAAACATCAGCTCAATATTATAGGTAATCATGAACTGAAGGGGGACAGTGAAAACAGAGTAGACAGAAAATAAAGGTAAGGGAGTCAGAGTCCAGGCAAGGGTGAAAACTCTGTGTGTGTGGGGGGGGGGGGGGGGTGCTATCACCACTTGCTCCTCACCTAAGATGCTTATACTGGAGTTTTTGATAATCCTTTGTTCAGTACTTTTCCAATGCTCCAATCCTCACAAACTTGAAGCCTGAAAGCTTTACCCAAACACACCATAACCATGCTTGATACAATGTGCACAACACTGACCCACATAGCATTACTAAAAATTTAAAATTACTTTTTGATATTTCAGTCTGTGAGTTTTCATACTGAATTCTGGTATCTCTTGAAAAATGAGAGTCTGATCACATTAAGCCTCTACTGCTACATGGCAACAACCCACAGGTGATAAGTGATGGTTGTCCTTTTCAGATTGTCACACAAGCTCTCAGGTCTGCCACAGTCCCTACTATTCCCTCTTACTGCCCTAAATTTGTTATCATATTTGATTTCTTACAATGGAATTAAGAGAAAAATGATTTATAATTCTCATTCCCATTCCTATGCTTCTACCAATTTTTTTTTTTTTTTTTTGTACCAGGGATTGAACACAGGGGTGCTGAACCACTGTTTGTTTGGGTTGTTTTGTTTGTTTTTGTTTTTTTTGAGACAGGGTCTCTCTAAGTTGCTCAGGGCCTCTCAAAGTTGCTGAGGCTGACTTTGAACTTGAGATCCTCCTATCTCAGACTTCAGAGTCACTGAGATGTCAGGCATGTGCCAGGACACTCAGCTTTAACAATGTGATTATACCTTTACTAATTTACTTATCTGTGTGGCCCATGCACAGTATGCAACCTCTGCAATAAAAAGGCTCTACTCTAAACAGAACAGCTACAGCAGTCACTGGATCCAAAGAAAAGCACCATTTGCCTCTGTAGGGATATGTATGTGCTACCTCAGGTCTGAAAGTGTTGGGGGAAGTAAGTTTATTCAGCAAAGTAAAGCAGGCCACTCAAAGGTAATACCATTTGTTACTTCTAAAGCCAGCTCCAGCCCCATGAGTCGCTGTCTCCTGGTACTGTTGCCCCCAAGGGCAGTGGCAAAATGAAAACATCTTTCCCTGCCACATTCCCTCCATGATGCGCAACAGGACCCAAGGTAGGCACTCACTCAGTGACAGTGTCTTGGAACCAGACCCAGAGCTCTGCACCTGATGGCGCCTGAAGGAAGGGTGGCCCCCAGTAGCGGGTTCTCCAAAAGCCTTGCGTGAATGACAGATGCAGCTCCCGCAGAGAATACTTGGAGATCAGTTGCCCCAGGGCTTTGGGGAAGAGCCGGTAATGAGACGCTGGAAGAGAAAGCAGTTGAGTGGAGTTCCCCCCGCCTCATCGAGACCCTTCACTGTGTGGCCCACGCATAGGGCCCACACCCACGGCCCAGAACCCCACCTAGGGATAAGCACCCCTTCCCAAACAGCAGGTGCCACAGAAATCTTTCTCCGGTCCGATCTCACCCTCTCACCTCCTTCCCGCTGCAGCTCCGAATCCCATCGCGTGCGGAACTGGAATGTAGCAGCTACATCCCCGGAGGGCAGCGGGGTGATGACGAGCTCCTCCCGCAGGCTGTCGCGTGGGGGCTCTGCATGGACCCAACCTCCAGGCCCCAGGAGCAGCAGCACCAGCAAACGGAGCGGCACGGCCGCCGCCATGCCTGCGGCCCGCTTCCGCCTCCCAGCGGCGCCGGCTCCCACGAAAGGCCAGTGTCCAATAGGAAGAGCGTACGAGAAGAGACTTCCGGTGCCGTCCCGGAAGCCCGGGTGCGGTTGCCAGGGCTACAGCCCGGACGGGCCGGCGAGATTTCCTTATGGGCCGATGGGTCTCGGGGACAGAGAACACGAGAGCGAATGGGCAGGTGGCGGGGCTAGGGGCCGGCTGGAGGGCCCATCCCCTCCGAGGTGTTTGCACCCACCACAAAGTGCTTCATAATACGGAGCGCGGTCACTGCCATTGGTTAAGGAAACACTGAAAAAGGTCCAATTATTTTTGCTAGGTCACGCAGTTGGGCTTGCGCTGCCCTCGGCTTCACATGTCTAGATTTGCTTGATCTAAACCTACCCACCTCAGGAGGACAGAGTTTTCCTGCAAAACCTCCAAATAACTGGCCCTTTTACTATGAAAAATTTCAAAACTACAGCAAAATTGAAAGAATGAGCACCTGTTTTGCCCCTCACCTAGACTACACTATTAACATTTTACTATACTTGTACTTTATCACATATCGTTCTAGAATCCATTCATTAATCCATCTGGTTTTAATGTGTTTTAAAGTAACCTGAAGACATTAGTACATTTCTATCTAAATAGTTCAGAATGCGAATCATCAACGAGTTCAGTATTCACATTTTTCTTTCTCCAGCCTTCTACAAGCCCAAAACACAGCCTCCAGCTTGCAGGGAAGCACTCTACCACTGAGCTGTATCTCCAACCAGCCATCACATTTTTCTTTTGATGTAAAACCCACAGCGGCAGGGGTGGGCAGCAGGGGTGGAAGGGGTGGGTGTGTGTGTGTGTGGGGGGGGGGAACCATGCCTGTAATCCCAGTGACACAGAAGGCTGAGGCAGGAGGATGGCAAATTGGGGGCCAGCCTCAGCAATTTAGCCAGGCCCTAGAGACCCTGTCTCAAAAATTAAAATTGGGGATGTAGACACTTTGTCATCTGCAAAAAGGAGAAACCTACTTTCAGAGTCATTGTTAGGATTAGAAATTGTGTACATGCAGGATCTTGAATGTAATAAGTGCCCCTGGGTTCAATCCCCAGAACCCTGAAAAAATCTCACATACAGTGAGATGTGCACATCTGAAGTGCACATTCATTGCGTTTTGACCAGTATATACATCTAACAAATACATAATCCTAACACCTATCCAAATACAGAATTTTCCCCCAAACCCTAGAAGGTTGGCTAATGCCTATTCCCACACAATTCCTACCCTACATTGACTTCCAGAGGTATACAATGTTCTGATTTCCCCACCCCCACAATAATGTTCTAGGACTAATGATAAATGAAATTACCATATATATTTTTGGGGTAAAGTTTTTTGTATGGGATGAATATTTTTGAGACTCATCCATGTTCTTGCATGTATCAGCAGATTTTTCATTGCTGTGCACCAATACATTGAATAAGCCATAGTTTATCTGTTCTGTTGATAGGCATCAGGGTTCTTTGAGGTTTGGGAATATTATGAACCAGGCTATTGTGTCTACAAGTTGCTTTGTAGACATATGCTTATTGTTTCACTTGGGCAAATATTTAGGAGTGGAATTTGGGGTCAAAAAAGGAGTATGAGCTGGGCACACCTGTAATCCCAGCAGCTGGGAAAGCTGAGGCAGAAGGATTGTGAGAGTTCAAAGCCAGCCTCAGCAACTTAGCAAGGCCCTAAGCAACTCACCAAGACACTGTCTCTAAATAACATACAAAAAAGGGCTGGGGATGTGGCCCAGTTGTTAAGCATCCATGGATTCAATCCCCAGTACAAAAAAAAAAAAGTATGTTTCATTTTCAAACTGTTGAGATTGGTGTGGTGGCACATGCCTGAAATCCCAGCTACTTAGGATGCTGGGCAGTAAAATTACAAGTTCAAGGCCAGCCTGGGCCACTGTGTGTGACCTGTCTCAAAACAAAAAATGAAAGGGCTGTCAGGTGCAGTGGCCCACACCTGTAATCTCAGTGGCTCAGGAGGCTGAGGCAGGAGGGTCATGAGTTCAAAGCCAGCCTCAACAATTTAGGGAGGCCCTAAACAACTCCACAAGACCCTGTCTCTAAGGGCTGGGAATGTAGCTCAATAGGAAGGAAAAGAAAGAGGAAAAAAAAAGGAAGGAAGGAAGCAGGGAGAAAACAAAAGGGAAAAAGAAACTCAGATCTTTCTCCAAAATCTATCATTTTCTTCTCCCACCAACAATATGTGAGAGTTCTGGTTGTTCCACATCCTGGTCAACATTTGGTGTTTTTAATTTGGGGATCTTTTAATTTCACCTAGTTAGATATACAAGGAGTGTTATCTTACTGTGGTTTTAATTTGCATTTCCCCGGTAACTAAGGATGCTGAGCATCTGTACATGGGCTTATTACCATAGCGTCTGTTGTGAAAGGGTCTAATAAAATCTTTTGTGCCCCAATCCACTTTTTTCTTTTTACTGGCCTGCCTTTTGGTGTTTTGTGTCTGTTGGAGGTATTGGAGATTGAACACAGGGGCCCTCTGCCACTGATCCACATTTCCAGCCTTTTTAAAAAATATTTTGGGACAGGGTCTCACTAAATAGCAGAGTCTAGCCTCAAACTTGTGATCCTCCTGCCTCAGCCTTCCAGGTGAGGAGAATTACAGGTGCGCTCCACCATGCCTGGCTTTGTTTTCCTTTTTATTGTTGAATTGTACGAGTTCCAATGTTAAAATTCCAAACAGGAGTTTAGAATGCGCCCTATGGGGAACATATTCATGAAGGATTTTATAAATGGTCTCTAGGTGAACCACCATATTTTCTAGCAAGAGCCAAATTTGGTATATGGCGAGCCTGCCAAGATATACCCCAACCAACAAGGAAGTATCAAAAAGATGTCTTTATCTCATGCCCTCATTCTGCCAGTATCTAGTGTTCCTGGAATAGCAGGAAGGCCATGAGCTTAGCTGTCAGATAGATATGGATTCAAATCCCCACACCAGCCTTTAATCCATGGGAGTATAAGCAACCCCAGTGTCACTGCCTCATCTGCAAAATGGAGAAACGTATTTCAGAGTCATTATTACGTTTAGCTATTATATAAACGTAGGATCTGAAATGTAAATAAATGATTAATAACATTTGCTTAAGCGACCCTATCAGGTAGGTATTATCTCCTTTTACAGATGAGGAAACTCAAGTAGAGAAACTGGGATAATTTTCTAAGATTACAGTGAGTAGTGGAACCAGAGTCTACATCACCAATTTCAAAATAACTTTCTTTAAAAAGGCAGCTGCCATCATTATGATTATTTTGTATTTCTATGCTTTACTGTTTCCTTTTGAAAAGACCTGTCCCATCATTCACAACCCAGCCACCTCCCGTGTAGACTCCGCCCTCTCTAGTGGGCCACAGTTCTTTGGGGACTTCTGCTCTAACACTCATCCCCTTGTGTTTCCATAGTCTGTGGCCACATCTGGTCCTGGAAGAGCTCTTGTCACCTTAGTGTTGTGGTTGCCTATGCGAGTGGCTAGCACCCAGCAGGTATCCTCAGTACTGAATGAACAAAGGAGCCAGACAGCATCCCCGCAGTTCAACAGTTCTCTCTTGTCCCCACATTACCATGCTGTTTGAAGAGTCAAGTTGTCCTGAGGATTGCTACAGTGAGCTTTCAAGGGAATCTTCTCAGCTGTAGTCCCTCATATTACCTCCAAAATATAGGGTTCTGTGAGGATGACTTGTCTTCTTCCCTCCTCTCCAGTCTGTCCTGATGTCCACCCAGAACAAGTCTAAGCCACTGTGGCTTGGAGACTGAAAGCTAGGCTCCCTGACTTGGAGTTGGCTCCAAATCATTCATCGCCAGGGGCACTCTGGGGCCTCAAAAACAGTCGGCTGGAGATGATGCTTCTGAAGACCAGCCAACTGGCTGTGGTTTGGCAGGAGGAGAGGTCATTGTCCCAATCAGGAAGTGGTCCTGTGGTCTCAGCTGACCCTAGGCTTTTCCAGACAGAGCCTGGGCTCATAGTAGTTGAAATGAAGGCTTCCCACAGACTCACAAACAATTCTGCTCCCCAGGAGGGCTGCACATCTCTCTCCCTAGTCAGGATTCCTATGCAAACCCCCACAATCTTAGCATTGTGTGCCTGGGGTACTAAGAAATGTATTGGCATGTTGACAGCCACCAAACCAGTACAGCTCCCTGTCATTCACCCTGGAGGGGAGGGGCTGATTCCAGATCTGAGAAGTCCTGAGAATCCCACAGCCCAAGAGAAGGCTCAGCCGTCAGACAGGAGCAGAGCCTTGCTAAGGGAAGGGTCAGGTCACAGGAAGGCACCAGAGGACAAAGACCATGTATTCTGAGTCCAGAAAAGTCATAAGCAACCCCCCAAAATCCCCAAGGTTAATGTGAGACGAGGCCGTGGCCCAGTTTAGGGAATGATCTCAACATGGACCCAGAGACTTTTAGACAAAAAGGCATTCATACCACAAGCTTCCTAGGGACAGAGAAAGCCTAATGGACGTGCCTACATCCCTGGAGCTCCCACAAGTTTCTACCTTTAGGAAAAGAACTCAGGAATGGTCATTTACAATGGTCTCCTGAAGGGGTAGAAGCAGGATGAGAAGCAGAAAGATGGATGCCGGGTCACTCAGCCTGGGTAGCACATAGAACTGTAGGATTTTAGGCTAAAGATCACTGATCCATGGGTTGTTTGATATATGAAGGGAAGGAAGTGGAATGACTTTTTAAAATGTGAGATATGAGCTGATGTTCCTTAAGGTTGGGTCCTTCTTTTGACATTCCCTGGGCAAGTTCATTCCCACCCATGGCTTCGCGTACCACCTATACACTGATAACTTCTCTCTTTATTCTTCCAGCCCAATCCTCTCACAAATCCCACACTCATGGGTCCAAGTTCCCACTCAACATGTCTAAAACCAAGTTTATAATCTTCTTTCCAAATATAATTCTCTCCTAAACGCCCATCTTGGCAAAGAGCACTCCAAACCATCCTGATGCAGGAGGCAGAAATAATGGCGGCACTCTTGGTCCCTTCCTCTCTCACACTTACCCTTTAAATTTTTTGGAATTTGCCCCTGAATCTTCATTCCTTCCACTTTTCCACCCTAGCACCTGATCTCTTGGCTAGATGGCTGTGATCATCTTCTGGTTTCCAGGGATTCCCTCTGAACCCCTTCTAATCTCTACTCCACAGGGACCTTCCAGCCATTCTTCCCTAGTTTATTTCTACTCTTTAATCAGATCTTAAGTGTCACTTCCTCAGGTGAAACACCCTGGTGACCTCTCTGAAAAAGCTAACTCCTTCCTAGCATTAGTCACAGTTACAATTTTACATTTGGGCTCCCACTAGACAATAACTTCATGACACCAGGGTCTATGTCCACTCACCCATGCCCCCCTCTACCACCACTGCCATGCTCAGGGTCCTGCACATCCTAAATCCCAATAGTTAATATCCGCTCGATGAATAATGTCATTTGCTTACACCCCAATTCAATCCAAGTAAACTAATCATCACCACTATCTTCTGGGTCACCCTGTCTCTTGCACAGGTTACTGTGTTATTTATCTGTCTTGAGCCTGTCCTCCAATCTCTCTACACTACAGTCAGAATAAGCTTTTAAACATGCAAATTCAGCCACTTATAATCCTTCATTACTTCCAATGAAGTTCAAACTCTAACGTGTAAGCTGCTAATTACCTACCCAATGACTGCCATGCTCTCATTCCTTAGCAACAAGCCCAATTCTGTCGAGACAGCGGAGTGCCCTTTCAGAGGGCCATCCCAGCTCCCCAGCAGCCAGAGTACTTCTCGGACATCTCACAGGCAGTACGAAAAGCAGATGCACTGGTAATTCAGGGTCTTGAAAGGGTTATTTTCTTTTCAAAACCCAGAATTTCCTTTCTTCTAGGTAATGCTGTGTCCTTGTCTATAAAATGTCCACAAATGAAACATTTCCTGTGTTACCAAGTTCTGGTCAATGAGATGAAAGTGGATGCTATTGTTCAGAACTTCCAAAAATGCCTCATAAAGTGAGAAAAGACATCAGGCTATGCCCTCTTTGCCTATATCCTATTTCTTTTGCTGTCAGTTTCAAAGTCATGATGGCTGGGGCTTTGGCAGCCATCCTAGACATGAGGTATCCATAAGAATGAAAATCATGTGCCCTGAATGACTGAACAAAAGCTAAAAAGGAGCCCAGTTCTCAGTGACTCTAGAGCTTCCACACAGCTACAGCCCTGCATATTTCGACTTCTTTTATATGAGGAAATATATTTATATCTTAAGTCATGATATTTTACTAGCAGTCAAATTGAAACTTAGTACAGGCTTCAAAGCACCTAACATTTGTCAATTTCCCCCGCTCCCCAGATATTGGGGATTAAACCAGAGAGGCTCTACTCCTGAGCTATATCCCTAGCCCTTTGTATTTTTTAAGACAGGGTCTCATAGAGTTGCCCAGTCTGGCCTCAAACTTGAAATCCTCCTGCCTTAGCATCCCAAGCTGGGATTACAGGCACACACAACCACAACTGGCACCTCTGTCAATCTTACCTTTCCCTTCATGTCCTCAGACCCAACAATTCAGCCAAACAAAATGCTTTTCAGTTCCTCAAGGTTATATTCTCCCCATTTAAAGTCTTCACAAGCTGCTCCTGCTGCCTGGATCCCATCCGCTTGCCCCTGCTTGGCCTGGCTGACTCCTAGTTACCCTTCAGATTTCTGCTAAAAACATTAATGCTTCAATTACCATCCAAGTTGGGTTAAGATGCTCCCATTTTTTGTTACCACAGTCATGCTTCACACTGCCACTTATTACACTGTGACTTTTCCCTTCTGTATCCATGAAGGCGGAGACACAGCTTGTCTTGCTCTGAACTGCACTCCAGATGCCTAGTAGGTGTTCAATTAGGATTTCTTTAAAAATGGAGTGAATGAGTGATGGGGATATGGTGTTGGTGAGAAAGTAAAGACATGTAGTGGTTTGGATATCTCTGTGATGTGAAAAATGAAGTGGAATGGTTGGTATATTACTATTTGTTTATTATTTATACTGTGTCTTATTCCAAAAAGGACGTAAGGAGGCAAGATAGCTGGAGTACCACCTCGTTTGGAGTGCTAAGGAGTTCACGTCCACTCAGAGACACTGGCTTAGGAGACTCTACTGGAAGACTACAGGATGGTTTCAGGGAGGGAGCAGTGCTAAGAAAAGCAGTGGCATCTTGTCCTACCCCATCTTCCAACTCCCCATTTACAAGTCCTATCTCTGAAGTAAGCCAAAAACTGGTGGAAGGGTTGCAGCAGGAAAGGTTAGCAGAAAAGCAAGAGGGTTAATGCTCAGAGAGGTACACTATCCCACCATCCTCCCCTCCTTTTGGTGCTGACTGTAAGCAAAGTGTCTGGTCTTCTCCTGAAGGGCTCTAGCTGGGCCTAGGGTCCCACTCGGAGAATAGCCAGCTTGGTCAGTCTGCAGGAGGGGCCCACTGCTAGCTGCAGGTTCCAGGCTCTGCACCTCCATCACCCCCATCCTCCTCCTCATCAGACTGTGCCAAGGGTGTATCTGCTCCACCATCACTTGGATTTGGACTATGCAGGTTGGTGGAAGAATCAGAGGACAAGGAGGAGGTCCGGGATGTGGTCCTGTCTGGCGCGGGCAATGGCAGGCTCAGCTCCTCTAGATGGTCCTCCACCCCTGCCCAGAGAGAAGAGCTGGTTAGAGCCACAGATGGTTTCAGGGGACTCTGAAGAGGTATATGGCCAGAGAGGCTGAACCCAGAGAGGGCAGGTACTTGTCCAAAATCATCTGCCAGTCCAGTGAAGAACCAGGATTAGGAGCTCCATCTCCTGGCTCCCAGCAACCTCCACATCATTACACCATGTTTGGGCCTGAGTCAGATCAGTCAGTGTAAGAGTTCAAGTTCTACATACATCATTTACTTTCTGATGAAGAGTTTTGGACAAGTCACTTTCCCTCCCAAGGATTCTGCTCTTCCTCTGTAAAAGAAGGGATACCTACATTTCTAAAGGGTTTTGAGAATAAAACCTAAGAATGCTTAAAAAATGCCTGCTTAGTAGGCCATCAATGAATAGTAGCAGTTTAAAATAAGAGAACATCTTACAGTTAAGCATGTGGACTGTGCAGTCAGATGGTGGTTTGCCCTCCTGGCCTTTCTGGTTACAATGTGACTGAATTTCTGAGCCTTATATCCTTCCTATAAAATGGAGATTATTGCCAGGTACAGTGGCTCATGCCTGAAAGTGGTTCAGGATTCTGAGGGAGGAAGATGGTGAGTCCAAAGCCAGCCTCAGCAACTTAGTGAGGACCTAAGCAACTTAGGGAGACCCTGTCACTAAATAAAATATAAAAAGGCTGGGGATACGGGTCAGTGGTTTAGCACCCCTGGGTTCAATCCCCAGTACCTCCCCCAAAATGGAGACAATTTCCATTCTTCTGGGGACTAAATAAATAAATAAATGGAGATTATATACCTACCCTGATAGGACATTTTAAGTATTGAAATAACATACATTTAAAGGACTTTAACACAGTATTAGGAACTTAGTAAAGTACTCAGTAAATATTATGACTAAAATCACTTGTCTAATGTAAAAATTATATTTTAAATTTTTTTATTGCAGTAATTACATTAATTTTACAAATGCAAAATTAAAAAGGCTAAGAAGATTGGCCAATCCTAGAATCTCGGCCTAGGAATCTGTAACCTAGTTCCCCCCTCAGGGTCAACTTCCTTAAAATCAGAACTGAAGGCTGTTTCACTAGCAACACCCACTTCCAGCCCCTTCTTGAATTCCTCCCCAGTTGAGCCTTGCAGCCTCAGTATTCAGCTCCAGTAAACTGGTGCCCAAATACCCAAAGCAGAGAGGCGTACCAGAAGTCTGGGGCGTTGGTGGAGGATCTTCACAAGGCAAGAACACATCTGTTCCATCCTGATCCCCGAGATCAATAAGTTCTACTTGCTCCAGTGTGTCGACATTCACTTCCATGGATGAGATACTACCTATGGGGGCTGTGGATCGAAAAGGGTTAAGTCAGGAGGACCAAGGACGAAGTGGATAGGACACTCAGAGTTACCCTTCAGACACCAAGTTAGAAGTTTATCCAGTTAAGAAAACGAGAGGGAGGTGGCCCCAGAGATTTAGAACCCACAGGACATCCTCCCCACCTTCCCCCAATCCTGCACCTCAGGACATGGAACTTACGTCTTTGTGACTCGAGATGCAGATGGGACAGGGGGAAGACAAATTCTGTCTCTGGTTGTAAAATGTCCTCAAAGAATTTCTGCCTCTCCCGGAGGCGGAGCTGTTGGCGCTCCAGAGCTGCCCGAGGATTTGGGTCCATGTCAGCCCCCGTGAAGTAGAGAAGCAAGACAAGTCCAGCTGTGAAGTTGAGAAAAACGACAGTGGGACCTGGGCTTAGGGAGCCCCACAGAGGCCAGAATCCCAGCAGTGGGGTTCTGGTTCCAGCTGGACACCTCTGGCCTCAGCTACCTCTTTCCCCTGCTCTGAAACAAAGCCCATCCCACAGGCTTCAAGTCCTATGCAGAGGCAGAGCTTGCCCCAGTTCTACAAAGGGGATGCCAGTTCCAGGCACCAGAAAAGATTCTCTGTATTCAGGGAAGGCAGCCAAAGGCCAACTCTCATATCATGCCCTTCTGAGAGGGTTGGGGAGGCTGGTCCAGCCCAAATGATACTTTCTCTACTTACTAGACCCAAGTCCCTTCAGAAGGCCAGGGAAGAGGACAGGATGGAGTTGGTAGGGTAGAAGGTCCTCTTCCTCCAGTGCTGCAAACTCTGCTTCCTCCTCATCCTTCAAACCCGACAGGCTACAGCAATCCCTCCCTCTCCCCTCTTTACTTACTTATTTACTTACACACACACACACACACACCATCCCCATCACCTCCAAACTCTTGCTCTGAAGTCACCTGTCTTTCAGACTTGGATGCCTAAAGAAATTATCTTTGGCAGTCTCCCCATCTGAAAAGGTACAGTGGTCCTACCTTCCTGACACCCAACGCAGGCACGGTGCATGAGTTTGAGCTACTTAAGGAACCACCATCCTTTCTCTGAACTCCAACAGCTCCTTCTTTTTTCCCCTCTTCTGACACGTCTCACCATCTTATCTCCCTACTGGTCAGTGAGGAGGAATTGGAAAGGCAGGTCTTGGGTCCAATTCAGGCCAGGCCTCTTGACTCCCAGTGCTGAGAGCTTTCCAGAACACCAAAAGTTCCAGACCAGTCCAGGCCCTGTGCATTCACCTCCCTTCATGCAATCTCACTGCTGGCATTCTGCTCTGAACCCATCACCGCGGGCACGGTAGTTTCCAGCCTGAGGACCAGATCCTCATCCTCCACAGACCAGCTCATCTGGACTCAGCCTTTCCCCGGCCCGGGCCTGCTCCACAGGCGCTGGGGCAGCTCAAGATGGACATTACCCAAGCGGGCCAGGCAGTGCTACGGGGAGCTAGTATGGCAGCGAGCTGGCCACGGAGAAAGGAGGCGCTGACGCTGATTCCTGGGAAAGGCTCTTAGAGCTGCCGCCCAGGTCACTACGCTAAAAATATCCAGGGCCCCTGGGGCCGTCTGCGCTTGCCGGGGAGAGGGGGAGGAGAAACCGAGGGGGAGATGACCGGGACCAGGGGCTCCTGGACACCCCCTCTTTTTCCCCTCCCCCTGACTCCATTGGTTTCACGAGATTGAAGGGGCTGCCCACCTGGGGCCACGCAGCGGTGACTGAAGCAAAGGAGTTGTTTACGCGACCACAGGTGCTGGGGAGAGACTGAGAGATTTGGGGGCAGGAGGCTGCCAGGGGACCAGGCAGGAGCCAGGAAATGGAGAACTCCCTCTCTGTCTCAGCCCCGCCCGCACCAGAGTAAGCGAGAGGAAAAGAATTCCCAAAAAAGGGGCACGCCGCGTCCGCGGGGGGGAGGGAGGGGTCAGAGGAGGGCGCTACCCACCCGGGCAGTTCCACGGGTGCTCGGGCCCCTCCGTCGTCCCCGGAGTCACCTGCGCCCACCGCCGCCGGAGCCCCTACCTGCAGCGCCCGGCGCCCCCGCTGACTCAGTCTGTCCGCTCCAGCTAGGCGGCGGCGGGGGCGTGGGAGCGAGCCGCGCCGGCCGGGGTGGGGCTGCGCCTCCGGGTCTCCCCCGGGACCGACGGCCCTGGGAGCCGGGAACGAGGAAGAGGCGGGCGGCGGAAGTGGGGGAGGGGCGGCGGCGGGCACACTCGCCCGGCGCTCGCCCGGCGGCCGGAGGCAGCCCCGCGGAGCGCGACTACTCGTACTTGCAGGGCCGGCAAAAAGTTACCGGCACGCATCCTTCCTCCCTCCTCGCAGCCTCGCTCCTCCGCGCACCGCCTTGCCACCGACGCCGCGCGCGGGTGCGCGCCAGCGGCGCTGCACTTGCGGCGCCCCCGCCCAGCGCAGACCCGCTGCGGGCACCCGCGCCGGTTCCCTGCCCACGCATCGTGTGCTCCCCGACTCCTGGGCAGAGCCCACGCAACCACTACGCGCACGCACCCGCTCCCGGACTCGCGGCACCCCCGGCGGCACTTGCCACGCTTCTGCGCGCACTTCTCGAGAAGGCGCACGCCGGGGATCGGAGGGTGGGGACCTGCGCGAGGGGGGAGGGGCACTGACCCTGTGCAGCCCAGCGAGGCAGGTGCGCTGCGGGGACGAGACCCTGACCCGGGAATTCACCCTGCTGACCCTGCTTCCAGGCTCACGGAGAAGGCAGAGCCGCCGCCCAACCTACCAGCCACTGGGCGGGGTGGACCCGGGATCGGGCGGATCAGGCCTGGAGGGGTTAGCCGCCGCGCCGCGCCCCTAGACGCCGGCAAGGAGCCAACGCCTCCTCGGTGCTAAGAGGGGTGCGGGACCTCCGGTTTGGCACGAATGGAAGTGCCAGGAGGAAACTGCGGGCGGAGGAATAATGCTTTCCCCTTCGCAGCACATCCCGGCTCAGACCAGAGCTAGCAGTATTCAATGTAGCCGCTCCTGGACCAAGACTGCATTCCCATTTCCTTCCTTCTGCGTTGGCACCCATTCCCTTGTCGCCTGAGCTCCGGAGAAGTGATGGTAACCGGCCAATGCGGGGCTGTGTACGAGGGAGTGTCCATCCGAGATGACTGCCTTGGGGGTCACTAGATAATTCATTCAACAAGCAAGCATAAACTGGCCAGGAACTAGTAGTCATCCTTGGCACCTCCCTCCCGCTTACCGCCCACATTAAAGTGCACCTCCATTTCCTGTCAAATCTCTTTCCTAAGTAACTTTCCAATCCACCATTCCTCTCATTTCCACCACCATCTCTTGCTTGGTCCTCCACTAGAGGCGCTTTTATCTTTTTTTTTTTTTTTTTTTTTTTTTTTCTGTGCTCACTTTGGCTCTGTCATACTCCTTTCCCCACACAACAGTAGCTGTCACTTCAGAGCACAAGGACGTCGTGCCACCCCCTGCTGAAATCCCTCCATTGTTAGACTAAAATCCAGGCACAGAGTCTTGAAGACATGAATTCAAACAGCAGAAAGGGAGAAGGGCATGTGTAAAGAGATGACCGGAAGTGTGGAAAAGCATGTCACTTTCTGGTTTCCCTGTCAGGGGAACGGCATGCTACAAATACTAAGGTACTCACCCTTCTATTATGTTTTGGGACCTCCAAACAACCCTGTGAGATAAATACAGCAAGCAGCTTTCCCAATAGTCTGCCAGAGTGGAAATAGTTTGTGGGAGGCAACAAATGAAGTGGTTAAGAGCACCAGACCCTTTTGGGTTGTAAACCTACTGCAGTCTCTGGACAGATGGGTGTATGCATTTAACTTCTCTGATCCTTGATTTTCTTGCTTATGAACTGGGAATAATTAGACCCTGCCTTTTATGAGAGAATTCATACAAAATGCATAGTACAGGATTTGGACACTTCAGAGATGCTCAATAAACTTTAGCCGTTTTGATTGTAATAGGTTCTGGGAAAGGAGAGGAACTGTGCTTGGCCACCAATTTCTGAAATTATAGAATGGGAGTCCTAATTAGCACTGCTACAGAGCTTATCATGTGCCAGTCACTAGTATAAGTGCTTACGTATATTAACTCGCAGTCTTCTTAACAATCCTATGAGGTAAGTGCTATTATTATTTCCACTTTACCAGTACAGAAACTGAGATACAGGGAGGTAAAGGAATGTGTCCAGCATGCTACCGTGAGTCAGTGATGGAGCTGGAATTTCAACCTGGGTAGGCTGCCTCCAGAGACTGCTTGTAACCACCATCCCAGCCTATTTCCTTTTTACCCTGCTGTAATTTTCATCTTCCAAGGAACATTTTAATAACTTTGATTCCTATTTCTCATTAATGGATAGATAATGAGATATTTGGTCCATTTTCTAGCACAAAAGAATGGGGCCAAGTCAGGAGTACAGTACATGGAGCTCAGCTCCCAAAGTCACCTTTCCTATGTTCCCCCCGGGAACAGAACTCCATGGATTATTTTGAACTCAAAATGATGAAAGACCAGAAACCTCTGTTACTTGTCAGTTGTTTCCCACAAGAATAGTCAGAGGCAGGGGGCATCCAAGCTGAAAATAATTCAGGCTGCTAAGCTGGAAGTGTGTCTCTCAAGAGAAAGACCCAGGCAGCAGGCCAGAAGCTGGTGGCCAAAGGAGTTGAAAAGAGCAGAAGAGTAGATGGCTTGATACTTCTGGCTTCCACCCAGGATGCAGAAAGCTGGGAAGAGCATCGTTAACACACTAATAACAATTGTTAAGAAGTGTTGAGTAATCTACAAAATCATAGCTTCTGTCAAAACCATCAGAGAGTTGAGATTGCAAATGATTAACCTGAATTTCAAAGGACAACAGCTTCCAAGAAAAGATAGGATGTAGGCACTGGCTCACTTGTAAAACAGGAGGAGTTAAGAAGGGTTCACTAACATTTTCACTCAATTGCTAAATGCCCATTGTGGTGAACACCAAAGCAAAGAATCAAAGAATCCGTGGGAGCTGCAGACAATGAAATAATGAGAGAAACAACGAAATCCAAACCGAGTTCAACGCCTGACAAGACCGACTCCATTCCTCACACTAATGGCCCAGCAGAAGAGACAGGACAATTTCCAGGCATAAATGATGCTATACTCAACTAGATTCAGTCTTTTCTGTTCTACATACTATATGCCCAGAAATCAGTCAAAAAATCATTACAGGGCTGGGGATATAGCTCAGTTGGTAGAGTGTTTGCCTCGCAAGCACAAGGCCCTGGGTTCAATCCCCAGCACCACACACACACACACAAAAAAATCACTACACACACACACACACACATACACACACTTTTAAAAATCAAAAAATCTGGGGCTGTGGCTTAGTGGTGGAGTGCTTGCCTAGCGTGTGTGAGGCACTGGGTTCGATCCACATAAAAATAAGCAAATAAAATAAAGGCATGCTGTCCATCTGTAACAACAAAATATAAAAAACTAACAAACCAAAAAAAACCCTTCTGTTAAGAGACAAAGCAATTAGCAGGACCAGAGCAAAACCCAGATCTTGTAGTTACCTGAAAAAGAATATGAGACAATATCTACCAACATGGAAACGTGGAAAGTGTAGACAACATAAATGAACAGAAGAGGAATTTCAGCAGAGATATGGAAACTGGAAAAAGGAATCATGTGTCCGGGCACGGTGGCACATGCCTGTAATCCCAGTGGCTTGGGAGGCTGAGGCAGGAGGATCACAGGTTCCAGGTCAGTCCCAGCAATTTAGTGAGGCCCTAAGCAACTTAAGAGAGACCCTGACTCAAATAAAAAGGGTTGGGGATGTAACTCAGTGGTAAAGTCCCCCTGGATTCAATCCCCACTACCAAAATAAATAAATAAATTTTTAAAAAAGGAATCATACGACAGTGATAAAAATAAACCCACAGGGGCACCCTGCCCCCCGTGGGGCGGGGCTTGAAGAACACTTTTGACAGACTCAGCAGTAAGCTCAATACAGCTGAGGAAAGAACCGGTGAACTTGAAGACAGGTCAAAACAGAATCCTGAAGCTGAAACAGAAAGAGAAAAGTGAAACAGAAGCAGAACTAACTCCAAGAGCTTAAATGTGAGTAATTCTGATTCCAAAAGAAGAGGCAGAGAAAAAAAATCTATATGTAGATGTAACAGTCAGTAATTTTCCAAAAATAATGAAAGATACCAAACCATACAGCTAAGAAACTTGAAGAACACAAAAAAAGAGTAAATACCAATGAGAAAGGGACAAAGGGCAAATGTACTCCTAAGCTCTGGCTCATGGCCAAGGGGGGACAGGCAGGAAAGTGAGGTCAATACTACAGGAAACAGTTGAAGCATGAAGTTCAGCAACCCTGTTACCTGCGGTAAAATGGAAAAGACCAAATGTGCCAATGAATTGGGTGATCTAGCTAAGGATATCTCCTAGCAAAGCAGGTACCACCTGGTTTCTTGCTGCTTAAGTACAGATGGAGAGTGAAACTAAAGCACCAGTTCTCCAAAGACAGGACTATCCCAGGGGATAGCTGGCAATGTCTGGAGACAGTTTTAGTTGTCAAAGCTGGAAGATTGCTACTGACATCTAATTAGCAGAGGCCAGGGAAGCTACTGAACATCCTACCACTCACAGAGGAGCCTCTTTCAAACAAACCCCCCTGTCCCTGCTAGACACACACATCAAAGATGTCAATAGTGCTGAGGGTAAGAAACTGAATTAAAAGGAAGGACTGTTCAAATGGGAGAGCCTGTAAGCTCATGGCCCACAAATGACAGAGGCAGGAGACAGCAAGCAAACCTCGGATCAGCAAGCTTTCCTTTATTCTCCAGCAAAGTCAATCAATCAGGCATGGGAGAGCTCATTTTCTGGGTATGGAGATGGCCCCCTGGGTTACAGAAGAAGTCAGGTTTTATAGTTTATAATGAGGGTGAATTAATCATTGGAGACTACAGCTGTGCAGTTTGGACAGACAGGGATGTACTTGTGCAGGTTAAAATTTTAACTCAGGAAGGCAGCTGTAAAAAGTTTGAGATTCATTGTCACTGGGAAAAGCTCACAACTCAGTGTTCACGGCTTAATCTGCCTTCCTCTGGGACCCATTGTTACCTAGAGCTTCACTGTTTGCTTTTCTCCTTCTAGGACTCATCTGCAATGGGAAAAGGTAAAAGTCCAGGGCCCAGTGTTTTAGTATTTGCCTCCTTCCTTCAAGATCTATTGGGTTGGGAAGGGATATGTTTGCCTTTGGTGGAGATGCTGGGGATGAACCCGGAAAGGGATGAAAGTTTGCTTTTTCCCTGGGGCCCACTGTTACTGAGAAAGGATGTACTGGGAGAGATTTAACGTTGGGCTAATTTCTCCTTCCTCCTCCCCAGTCACACTGTCCCTCCATTTTTCCCAGGGAGCTGTCTTGTAGGAATATTATTTTCCATAACCCTTCAGAGCCAAGGCTTCGGGGTTTAGAAAATGCCTCTCCAATAGCAAAAGATGGCAAAGTAAAAAACAGCTTCCCAGCAAAGTTCAAATCCAGGGCACTGCCAGGAAACCCTGTTGGGAATATACCAATTAAATCTTTTGTTAACTTCTCAGAAAGATTCAAGGCAATGCCCCAGAGTAAGATTCAGGCAGATAAAGAGCTCCAACAAATTTGAAGGACACCCCACAGACCCTCTGAATTGAACAACAGGGATCCTAGAAAGCCCAAGGGCATTTGTTGTCACTGGCCATTTCAACAGAGGCCAAAGGTGGAGAAAGCCTTGTCTCAAATTTGTGAGCAGGTCTCTTGTGTAGGACAGTTAACTTCCATAATATCCAAAGTGATCCACAAGTTTTTAAAAGGTGTATCATCTATAAACCTCTCCTCCTTGAATTTATAAGGACAAGGGAATAAAAGTAAAAAGAGAATTTCTGGTTCTGGACTGGAAAATTAATTTAAAAAAGATTGACAAAGAATGAAGAGAGAAACTATGAATATCAGGAATGAAAAAGGGTGTATCCTACAGACTCCCACAGATGTTAAAAGATAATAAGGGATGACTAGACGACTACGAACAGCCTCTACACATGTCAACTTGACAATTTTGTTGAAAAGGACAAATTCCTTGGAAAGCACAAACTTAAAATTCACCCAGTATGAAATAGATAATTTAAATAGCCCTGTAACTATGAAAAACTGGAATTTATAGTTTAAAAAAAAAAAACTTTTTTAAAAAATTTTTCTTTTTTGGGGGGTGCATATGGGCATTGAATCCAAGGGGTACTTTACTACTGATCCACATTCCTGGCCCTTATTTATTGTTTTATTTTGAGACAGGGTCTTGCTAAGTTGCTTAAGGCCTCTCTTAAATTTCTGAGGCTGGCCTTGAACTTGTGATCCTCCTGCCTCAGCCTCCTGAGTCACTGGGATTGCAGGCATGTACCACCACACACAGCACCACACAACTCTCGAAAGAGAAATCTTCAGGCCTAGATGGTTTTACTGGAGAATTCTACCCAACTTTTATAGAAGAATGAATGACAATTCCATGCAAGGTCTTTCAGAAAACAGAAGAGGGGGGATCACTTCCTAACTTGTTTTATGAGGCCAGTGTTACCTTGATACCAAAAAAAGTTGAAGGCAGTATCAAAACAAAATATAACGAAACACAATAGACACATGTCATCTAAGTTATGGAATTCCAGGGCATGGAATTGTTCATACAACTGGTTTAATTACCAGATTTGTAACTTTTCTATTTTGTTCTTTGTTTCTTTTTTCTTCATTCCCCTTTTTCTGCCCTCTCTGGTTTTAATTAAGATCTTTTTCCTTAGCACTGGGGATTGAACCCAGGGACACTGTACCAAGTGAGTTAATCCCCAGTCATTTTATTTTATTTCGAGTCAGGGTCTCACTAAATTGCTGAAGCTGATCTCAAACTTGTGATCTGGGGATTACCAGGCATGCCCCACCACTGTACCTGGCTAAAATTGAGCATTTTTACACAATTCTATTTTCTCTTCTCTCTTAGCCTACAATTATACTTGATTTTAAAAATTTTAAGTGGTTGTCCTAGAGTCTGCAATATACATTTAAAATTAATTGAAATCCACTCTTATATAGAACTATACCATTTCAAAGGTACCATATAATAGGGACCCAAATCCCTCATAAAAATAGCCACAAAAATCTTCAACAAAATATAGTAGTCTCCTCTTATCTGTGGGGGATGTGTTTCAAGATCCCCAGTGGATGCCTGAAACTGAGGATAGTACCAAACCTTATATGGATTATATTTTTCCTATACATACATGCCTGTGATTAAGTTTAATTTATAAATTAGGTACAATAAGAGATTAACAACAATAACTAATAAAAATACAATATGCTGCATAAATGTTATGTGTCTGTTATCTCTCTCTTCTCAAAATCGTATTGTAAGCCGGGTGCAGTGGAGCATGCCTGTAATCCCAGCACTTGGGAGGCTGAGGCAGGAGGATCTCGAGTTCAAAGCCAGCCTCAGCAACTTAGCGAGGCCCTAAGCACTCAGTGAGACCCTGTATCTAAATAAAATACAAAATAGGGCTGGGGATGTGGCTCAGTGGTGGAGTGCCCCTGGGTTCAATCCCCAGTACCAAAAAAAAAAAAAAAAATCTTATTATACTTTTACCTTTCACTTAAAGATAGCACTTTACAGCTCCTCCTTGACAGATCTGAACTACCAGCAACACAACTCTTGTGCCGTGGGGCCATTATTAAGTGACATAAGAGTTACCTGAACACAAGCACTGCCACAACAGTTGACCTCATTGATGCCTGGGATGGCTACTCGGTGACTAAGGAACAGATAACATATACAGTATACATATGCTGGACAAAGGGATGACTCATTCTGTGAAGATGGAACAGGACAGCACACGATTTTCAGGCTATCGGAATGATCAACAATTTAACTTATTGTTATTTTGAAATTTTCCATTTAATATTTTTGTAACACAATTGACCACAGACAAGTGAAAGCAGGGATGGAGAGGGAACCACTCTGTTAGCAAACTGAGTCCAGCAACGTATAGAACAACAAAGTGGAGTTACTCAGGACTGCAAGCCTGGTTCAATATTCAAAATCAATTAATATAATCAACCATAGTAATAAACTAAAGGGGAAAATTACCTGATAATATCAACTAATGCAGAACAATCATTAGACAAAATTTGATACATTTCATGATTTTAAAAAAACCTCAACAAACTGGGAATAGAAGAACTTTGAACTCAATTTTTAAAAACACAGCTATAGAAAAACCCAAATTAACATTGTACTTAATGACGAAAGATTGTTTACCCTTAAGATCAAGAACAAAGCCAGGTATGGTGGTACACACCTGAAACCCCAGGACTTTAGGAGGCTGAGACAGGAGGATCCCAAGTTCAAGGCCAGCCTCAACATAAGCAAGACCCTTAACAACTTAGCAAGATCCCATCTCAAAATAAAAATAAAAGGGACTGGGGATGCAGCTCATGGTAAAGTGCCCCTGGGTTCAATATCCAGTACCAAATATATGTGCATGTATGTGTGTGTGTGAGCACGTAGGTGTACACATATTTATATTCCAAGAACAAGACAAAAATATCTGCTCCCACCACTTTTATTCAATAGAGTATTGGAAGTCCTAACAGCACCATATGACAAGAAAAGGAAATGGAAGGTATACACATTTGAAGAAAACATCTGTAAATCACATATGCTACAAATGATTCATCTGGAATATAAAAAGAACTTAGGGAAAAACAAAAAGCAAACAAAAATCTAATTGGAAAATGAGCAAAGGAGATGAATAGATATTTCACCAAAGGGAATGTAGAGAAGGCAAATAAACACATTCAAATATGTTCCATATCAACATTTCCCTAAATGCAAATTAAGGCCATGGTGAGGGCTGGGGTTGTAGCTCAGTGTAGAGTGCTTACCTTATATGTATGAGGTACTGGGTTCCATCCTCAGCACTACCTAAAAATAAATAAATAAAGTAAAGGTATTGTGTCCATCTACAACTAAAACAGAGAAAAAAAAAGCTTTTAAGAAAAAGCCATAGAGGGCTAGGGATATAGCTCAGTTGGTAGAGTGAGGTGCTTGTCTCACATGCACATGGCCCTGGGTTCAATCCCCAGCACCACACTCCACAAAAAAAAGCCATGATGAGATATCACTACATATGTATTAGACAGCTAATATTAGAGAAAAAATTATCTCACTCCAGTCAGAATGGCAATTATCAAGAATACAAGCAATAATAAGTGTTGTTGAGGATGTAGGGAGAAAGGTACACTCATACATTGCTGATGGGACTGCAGATTGGTGCAATCACTATGGAAATTCCTAAGAAATTCATGGAGATTCCTAAGTATGGAGTATGGAGAATCTTAAGAAAACTTGGAATGGACCCACCATTTGACCCACTCCTCAGTTTATACCCAAAGGACTTCAAATGAGCATACTACAGTGATGCACCCATGTCAATGTTTATAGCAGCTCAATTCACCATAGCAAAACTATGGAACCAACCTAGATGCCCTTCAACAAATGAATGGATAAAGAAAATATGGTTCATATACACAACAGAATATTACTCAGTCTTAAAGAGGAATGAAATATGGCATTTGCAGGTAAATGGATGGAACTGGAGACTATTATGCTAAGTGAAATAAGCTGATCCCAAAAACCGAAGGCCAAATGTTTTCTCTGATAAGCAGATGTTGATTCATAGTGGGGGAGAGGGGTAGGGAAGAATGAAGGAACTTTGGATTATGCAGAGGGAAGTGAGGGGAGGGGTGGGGTGGTGGGATGGGAAGGACAGTAGATTGAGACAGACATTATTACCCTATATATACACGTATGATTACACTACTGGTGTGACTCAGCACCATGTACAGCCAGAGGAATGAGAAGTTATGCTCCATTTGTGTACAATGTGTCAAAATGCATTCTACTGTCATGTATAACCCATTAGAAAAATTTTAAAAATTGAAAATAAAATAAAATAATATAGTGACCATTCCAAAAGCAAGTCAGGATGCAGAGAAGCTATGTCATTCATACATTGCTGGTGGGAATGTAAAATGACATTCTAGTCACTCTAGAAAATAGTTTGGCAGTTTCTTGGAAAACTGAGCATATACTTCCCATGTGATCCAACAATCACACTTCTTGGCATTTATTTTAGAGAAATGAAAACTGCCAAATGAAAACTCTGTCCACATAAGACTCTGCGTGTAAATGTCTGCAGCAGCTTCATTTGTAACAGCACTAAGTTGGGAATGATTTCAATGGCTGTGGCTATAAGCAGCACGAGGGACCCTTGGGATAACAGGACAGTTCTGCACCTTGGTTATGGTGGCTACCTGAATTGACACATGGCTTAGATACAGCCTAAAAGGTATGTGGGATGTTACCATTGAGGGAAAATGAGTGAAGGGTATTTAGGACCTCTGTATAGTTTTTGGAAACT
>JAJEJO010001254.1:32051-213609 GCA_020662805.1 Glaucomys volans
CCCATTAACAAAATAATCTTTTTTTTT
The DNA here is from genome assembly GCA_020662805.1 of Glaucomys volans. Lineage (NCBI taxonomy): Eukaryota > Metazoa > Chordata > Mammalia > Rodentia > Sciuridae > Glaucomys > Glaucomys volans. The sequence goes on from JAJEJO010001254.1 coordinate 32,079, forward strand.
TTTTTTTTTTTTGTACTGGGGATTGAACCCAGGGATGATGAACCACTGAGCCACATCCACAGCCCTTTTTTATATTTTATTTGGCATCAGGGTCTCACTAAGTTGGTTAGGGCCTCCCTAAAAAAATTGCTGAGGTGAGCTTTGAACTCCCGATCCTCCTCAGCCTCTCCAGCCACTGGGATTACAGGATGCTAAAGCATGCCCAGCTCACAAAATAATCTTGAAATAAATTATAGAGATGGAGAACAATTAGTGGTTTCCAGGGATTAGGAGTGGACTGACAGGGAGTGGTAGATAGCATAGAGAGATCTTTCTGGTGATGGGACACAAAAATAAACGAGAGCAAAAGAACAGACACTTCATCAAAGAAGACAGCTTTCAAATGAACACATGAAAATATGCTCAACATTATTAGTCATTAGGGAAAATGCAAATTACCAATACTATGAGATACAACTACATACCTAGGAGTAAAATCCAAGCACCTAACAATATCAAATGTATTGTATCCACGGATATGGAGCAACTAGACCTCTCAAACACTGCTAGTGGGAACAGAAGCTAGTATAGTCCCTTTAGAAAATGGTTTGACAGTTCCTTATAAAGCTAACCATACAATTGCCAAATGATTCAATAATCCCATTTCTAAGTAGGTATCCAAGTGAAATAAAAAACTATATTCCCACAGAAACCAGTGCACAAAATGTGTTTTCATTAACTTTATTCATAATCACTGAATATGAGAAACTACCCCAGATGTCCTTTTATGATTAGACATATTTATAGAATGAAATACTACTCAACAATGAAAGGAGACAAATTCCTATTATCCGACATGTGTGAACTTCAAATGAAAGAAATCCCAGTGCACACCTATAATCCCAGCGGCTCAGGAGGCTAAGGCTGGAGGATCACAGGTCCAAGGACAGCCTCAGCAACTGAGTGAGGCTATAAGCAATCTAGTGAGACCCTGTCTCAAAACAAACGGGCTGGGGATGTGGCTCAGTGGTTAAGCACCCTTGGGTTCAATCCCTGGCACAAAAAGCAAGAGAAGAAGAAAGAAGAAAAGAAGAAAAGAAGGAAGAAAGGAGGAGGAGGGAGGAGGAAGAAGGGAGAGGGAGAAGGAGAAGGAGAAGAAGAAAGAGAGAGAGAGAGAAAGAAATCAATCCTGATTTAAAAGGCTATATACTGCATGACTCTAGAATTTTCTGAAAAAGGCAAACATTTCAGGGACTGAAAAACACATCATTTGTTTCAAAGCTGGGAGGAGGAGGAGAGGTTAATCACATAGAGATGACTTGAAGGAACTTGATGTTATAAAAACAATTTCAATATTGATTTTTGTGGCTATATAATAATACTCATTTGTTTAAACTTATAGAATTGTACACTAAAAAGGGTGCGTTTTACTGTATGTAAAATATACCTCAAAAAAGCCTAAGGAACAAAAGCACAAACTATGAGAAGAAACAAAAAGAAAGAGTGGAAACTCATACTCATTAGGATGACAACTAAAAAAAGAAAAAATAAAAAACCCAGAAATACCAAGTGTGGGTAAGGGTTGGGGAAACTGGAACCCCTGTGCCCTGCTGGTGGGAATATAAATAAAATGGATTGCCACTGGGGAAAAGTGTGGGAGTTCCCCCTGAGAGTAAAAGCAGACTCACTGGACTGGCTGTGTAGTTCTGTGGGAGAGCGCACGCTCGCCATGTGGGAGGCTCTGGGTTTGATCTCAGCACCACACACACACACACACACACACACACACACACAAATAGAATTCCCATATAATCCAACAATTCAATTTCTGGGTGTATATGCAGAAGAATAAAAAGCAGGGTCTGGAAGAGCTATTTGTACACTCATGTTCATAGCAACATTAGTCACAATAGCCTAAAGGTAGAAACAGTGCAAATGTCCTTTGACTGATAAGTCAAACAAAATGTGGTATATACACACAATGGAAATACTACTCAGCCATAAAGGAACTCTGAAGAGACTAAGTGAAATAAGCCAGGCACCAAAAGACAAGAACTGTCCTAGCACGGTGGCACATGTGTGTTGTCCCAGTGATGTGGGAGCCTGAAGGAGGAGCATCACAGTTTGAGGCCAGCCTCAATAATTTAGCAAGGCCTTAACTCTTGCTGAGTTAAGGAACTCAGCAAGACCCTGGTGGGATGTGGTTCAGTGGTAAAGCATACCTCTGGGTTCAATCCCCAGTACCAAAAAAAAAAAAAAAAAAAAAAAGGTTACATTGAAGAACCGGGTGTGCAGTGGCACAGGGCTGCAATCCCAGCAGCTCAGGAGGCCGAGGCAAGAGAACTGCAAACTCCTGGCCAGCCTGGGCAACTTAGCAAGACCCTACCTCAAAATAAAATATAAAAAAGGGCTAAGATGTCGCTCAGGGGTAGAGTGCCTCTGAGTTCAATCTGCCAGTATCCAAAACAAATCATATAACATAAAACCTACAATCATAACCATTTTTGGCGTGTGGCATTTAACCATTGAGCTACATCCTCAGCCCTTCTATTTTTTTCATTTTGAGGACTGTGCTAAATTGCTGAGGCTGGCCTCAAATTTGCGATCCTCCAGGCTCAGTCTCGAGCCACTGGAATTACAGGCATGCACCACAATGCCCGGCATGTTATATGTATTTACCACATTTTTTTAAATGAGTGGAATTTTCTCATGTAAGAGCCTCAGATTTAATCCCCAAGGTTTGCCAGCTGTGTGTTACTGGGTATGAACGCTGTTTTTTCCCTGTATAAATGGAAGAGTCAAACAAGATGGAATATGAAAAATTGCTTTTGGGAGCCACGTGGATGTACAGAATTTGGCTGGTGAATTGCTTAGATGGGCACAATTTCAGAAAGGAGGGAAACGAGCGAGGAGTGAAAGGTATGTACCAGGTACAGATAGTTTGGAAATAATTTGGTGGTTTCCTAGAAAACTAAATACATGATCTAGCAATTGCACTCCCTGGTATTTATCCAAAGGAATAAAAAACATATGTCCACACAAAAACCTGCACACATGTTGATAGCAGCTTTATTCATGACTGCCAAAACTTGGAATCAGTCAGGATGTTCTTCAGTAGGTGAAAGATAAACTCATATTTCCAGACAATAGAAATTTATTCAGCACTAAAAAGAAATGAGCTGAAACGCATGGTGGAAAAAGCCAATCCAAAAGGCTACCTGCAGTATGATTCTAGTTATGGTACATTCTGGAAAAGGTAAAACTATGAAGAACTGTCCTCAGTCTTGGCTTGGTCTGTCACCCCTCAAAGGTGCCTGCACCCCCTGTGCCTGCACCCTCTACACCCAGCAGCGGCATGGAGTGGTTCCCAGAATTGGTTGGGTGCTGGGCCGGCCGACTGAGGTCTGGTGGCAGAGAGGCTGTTCTCACAAGCTCTTCAGACCACCCTGACCCAGCCAGCTAGGCACCAGAGCTTCAAAGCTGCCACTGTCCTTCAAAACCTGCTGTGACCTGTCCCCAGCCCACCCCACCCCAACCTCCTCTCTGCTTTCATCTTCTGCCACCACCATCTCCTCTTCCCTCTCTTCTTTAGTTCTCTGCTCAGATCTCACCTTGTGGGTGGATCCTTCCCAGACCACACTTTTTAATACAGCAACCCTCTATCTCTGCCCTCCTGGTCCCCTTCGCCCTGTCTACTTTGCTCCAAGCACTTGTTTCCATCTGACATAACAGTGGTGGGCTGGTTCACAAGGGCTCACAAAAGTCAATTGTTACATTTTGAGAAACTCGGCAGGCTAGTTGTTAGGCATGGCTATCATCAAAAATTAAAGTATGTAAACTTACAATTACATAAATCATATTAAAAATATGACAAATGCTCAAACCCATCACTTTCTAACCTTTGTAACCATCTTTAATTGATCTTTTTGACTTTTGGGGAGGGGTAGGTACTGGGGATTGAACTCAAGGGTGCTCTAACATTGAGCCACATCCCCAGCCCTTTTTATTTTTTATCTTGAGATGGAATCTCACTAAATTGCTTAGGGCCTCCCTAAATTGCTGAGCCTGACCTTGAACTTGCAATCCTCCTACCTCAGCCTCCCAAGACCTGGGATTATAGGCATGTGTATCTTCTTGACCTTCTCTACATATAGTAGAAATATAAAATGCTACTGAGCATTTTGGCCCTATTCTGAGTTTAGTGATGTCAATTGATTATTTTATTTTAAAAAAAATTTAGCAAACTTGGTTTTTGGTTTGTTTGTTTTTGCTGTCATTGGGGCACTGGAGATAGAACCCATGGCCTTGCATACGCTAGGCAAGCACTCTACCACTGAGGTACACCCTAGTTCCTCAACTGGTAACTTTAAATCAAATGTGGTAGGAGTATTTATATCCCAGGAATAGGGAAGCATGACAAATTGGCTTTTAATTTATTGTTTTGTTGACTGTCTGGACCTGGGGTTGGCATGGATCAAATCCAGCCCACTGACTATTCTTGCAAATAAAGTTTTCTTACAATACCATCATGCTCATTCATTTACTTATTATATATGGCTGCTTTCACTCTGTAACAAGAGAACTGAGCATTTGAGTTTGGGGCCATAACTCCGTGGCCCCCCAATCCTAACATATTTACAGAAGAAAATTATTGACCCTGATCTAGACTTAAGAAAGTAATGTACGGGCTGGGGATGCAGCTCAGTTGGTAAAGTGCTTACTGCCCACACACAAGGCCCTGGGTTCAATCCCCAGCACCACAAAAACAACAACAACAAAAAAGAAAGTAATGGAGAAGCTGGGCATGGTAGCAAAGGCCTATAATGCCAGGAACCTGGGAGACTGTGATAGGAGAATCACAAGTTCAAAGCCAGCCTCAGCAATTTAGGGAGGCCCTCAACAACTTAGTAAGACCCTGTCTCAAAATAAAAACTAAAAAGGGTTGGGGATGTGGCTCAGTAGTGCCTCTGGGCTCAACCCCTGGTACCAAAAAATAGAAAATAAAAACAATAAAAAATAAAAAAGTCATGGAGAAGTTAGGTGTGATGGTGAAGGCCTGTAATTCCAGGAACTTGGGAGGCTGAAACAGGAGGATTGCAGTTTCAAGGCCAACCTCAGCAATTTAGGAAGGCCCTAAGCAACTTAGCTAGATTCTGTCTCAAAAAAACAAAACAAAACAAAAAACCTAAAAGGACTGTGATGTAGATCAATGGTAAACTGCTCCTGGGTTCAAAACCCAGTACCAAAAAAGAAAAAGTAATAGAGAAAATGTTAATAATGTAGATTAAATAAAAAGCTATTACATTGTACATAGTTAAAAAAAAAAAAAGTCTGAGAAAATAAACGTCAATATTCAAAAACTGTGATCCAAACCAGGTGTGCTGGCACATTCCTATAATCCCAGTGACTCAGGAGGCTGAAACAGGAGACTCACAAGTTCAAAGCCAGTCTCAGCAATTTAGCTAGGCCCTAAGCAACTTAGGGAGACCCTGTCTCAAAATTAAAAAATAAAAAATAAAAAGAGCTGGGGAATGTGGCTCATTGGTTAAGTGCCCCTGGGGTCAATCCCTGGAACTTAAAAAAAAAAAGAATCTAAAATGTATAATAAACACACAACGTATATATACTTTGTTTTCAAAGGGTGAATAATGAACCATTTACCCTGATACACATTGTTTTGTTTCCCCTCCATAGAATGTGAACTCCTTGAGAATAAGAATTTTCTTTTATTCCAGCAATTGGAAAAGCACCTGGCATGTAGCAAGTACAGTCAACTCATGTGACACGGCAGAACATACGAGCATGGTTTGGAACCCTGGTTTCCAGAGCTGTCAGACCTTGGTCAGGTTTTCAGTTCCACCATCATCCAGCTGTAAATTTTTGAACCTTTTTGAACCTTGACTTCCAGATTTAAAAAGAGGGGATAATCCTCTTACCTCACAGGGAGGTTGTGATCAGGTTTGCTGCTGCCTGTCCCCTACTGGTTTCTGCACAGATGGGAGTTTCCTTCTCACTCCCCACCTCTACTCCTGCCCCCACACGAACTCCCTGGAGACCCAGCCCTGTTGCTGTCACACATTTCAGTGATGTCACAGCTCCCCTGCCTGATGCCTGAGTGCTGTCTGAACTGAGAGGGGCGGGGCACAGGCAGTGCCTGGTACCAGTCTTGCTCCTTCAGTCTTTGAGGCCTCACAGCGTCAGCATGAGTCCATCAGCAAAGAGGCCCAAGGACAAAGTGGTTTCCGAGGTCAGACTGTGGACTGGACCCTGGGGTTAGCTCCTAGAAGGGACCTTAACAGAGTCCAGACATACCAAGGACAGGGGACTTCCAGCCTAGGGGGAAAGGGAAGGCGAAAGATGAAGGGAGATCAGGAGAGTCTCCCCAGTTCTGTACCCAAACCAGGATGACAAAACTGCCAATCTTGGGCTAATCAAACCATACTCGGTCAAATGGCGCGGCATAAGGGAGGTATTCGGGGGATTCCTCCTGCACACTCACTCTCTCTTCTCCCCACCCCTAGAAGCAAGACGAGAAACTACAGGACAAGATAAGTCAGCCTGTCTGCAAAGCAATTGAGCGGAACCGACTTAAAATGGTAAGATGACTCATTTTGACCCCAGTTTAGGGGAGCCTGAGTCCGGTGCACAGCTGCTCCTGGTTGCCAGGCCAAGTGACCCAGAGGAATCAGCAGACCCAATCCTGAGCTGAGGTGACCCAGAGGCAGGGGATTGAAAGGCTATCCCAGGAGAGCTGGAGCTTCTGTTTCTCTGGTTTCTTGCCCCTGACAGGTATTAAGAAACTTGTCGCTCTTGAAGCTACTCAAGAGCTCCAACCGCAGGATCCAAGAACTGCATAGCCTAGCAAGACGGTGTTGGAATTCAGTGCTCAGAGTTCCGAAGATGCTCCGTATTTCCTACGGGTGAGCCCACGTTATCCTCACCATGGACCCAATAGCTGTCAAAAGAATATAGAGAATAGGTCTAATTTTCTCAAAGGCTCCCAAAGACAGGTATCTATTGTATCTGTTTTACTACTGATGGGGACTGAGACTCAAGAGATGAAGTGACTTGGCTCACTTCACTGAGCCGAGAAGTGAAGAGCTAGGATTTGAAGTCATTTCTGTCTGATGTTGGAGCTGTGGCTAAAACAGTGTTCATAGTCATCAATTATAACCTAAGCAACACCTGCAGCACTGAGTGGGCGGAGTCACTCCTCCTCCCCCTCCCATCAACCCAACCCAGAGGTTCCCCTGCAGACTGGCCCCTGAAGTCTGAGGATTAGTATATCTTGGTGAGGTTCAGTTTCCTCATAAGTCACAACGGAATATTAAGAAAGCCAACATTAGGTACCTGCTAAGTACCTAACACCAGCTACTGTGCTAAGCACTTTACAAGTATTTGCCCATTTAGTTTATTCTTCCCAGGAATTCTAATAGGTACACAGAATTATCTCAGCTTTACGAATACGAAAACAAGAGCACTGAGAGGTTAGATTTCCCACCCAAGTTCCACAGATGGTAAGAGAATGCAGATACTGAACCCCCATTTGTCTCTCATTCCAAAGCCTCTGCTCTGCAAGTTACTCTGCTGCTTCATTGCCTCCTACTTAGCAGAACTCTCATGAGGATTCTGGGCCTGACAGTGGGCCTCCAATTAGCAGCTCCATTATCATCGCCAGCATTGCTGCTGTCTCAAGTGCACCTCTCTCCATGTGGCTGGGATGGGCTAGGATGGGGCTTTGCAGGGACCCAACCTATTAGACACCCCAGGGGAAGTCTCCTTCCAGCATGTAATACCTACTATCTCCTCCTCTGGGCTCTTCTGATTTGGCCTTGTCAATACAGGCAACCAGAAGTACAGAACCAGCCGGGTCATGTAGCACCACAGTTTCTCAACTTTATTATTATTATTAGGCACTAGGGATTGAACACAGGGGTGCTTGACCACTGAGCCACAACCCCAGTACTTTTTATTTTTTATTTTGAGACAAGGTCTCGCTAAGTTGCTGAGGCTGGCCTTGAACTTTCAATCCTCCTGCCTCAGCTTCCTCAGTGCTAGAATTATAGGCATATACACCACACCCACTTCCCAAGTTGTTTTAAAGCAGTGGAACCTCTCAAATATCGATCCCCAAGTCCGACTATATTTTTGTTAGGGGGGTATCTTGCCCTCATCCTGTCCCCACCCTGGGGCAGGTGAGGGCCTTGGAAATACCTCCTCCTCAAGAAATCTTAATGTTTCTTGAGACATGATCTGAAAACAAAAACAAAAAAACCAACACTGGACTGTTCACCCACTCAGCTGAAGTCCAGAGAGACAAAATCCTAACCTAGTGGCAGAGGCGGACAATATATATATATAACCTCTCCCATCCCTCTGCCAATACACAACCACAGCCCTGTCACTAGGCACAGGCCTCTGGGCAATGGACAAGTTTCTTTTCAGGCTCTCTCTAGCATTTTTTTAAAAAAATATTTTTAATTGTAGATGGGCACAATACCTTTATTTTGTTTATTTAGTGTTTTTATGTGGTGCCGGGTATCGAACCCAGTGCCTCACATATGCTAGGCAAGCACTGTACCAGAGCCAAAACCCCAGCCCCCTCTCTAGCTTTAACAGGATCCCCTGAGCTGGCTACATAGCAACTTCCTCAGGACAGGGCTAGAAAACCAGAACCTTAGTTCTGCTCTGCTGACAGCCTTTTCTCTCCCTGCCAGAGACAACGTCTGCAATGAAGTGAAAAAAACAAACGAAAAACTCCAGGAAGCTAGATTCCTTGAGAAGAAACTGGAGACTAAGAAAGAAGAGTCTATAGAGGAATCTAAGGAGACAAGGGCCAACGAATGGAAGCCAGAGATAGCATCAGCGATAAAGAACAAGGAAAAGGAGTCAACTGAAGCAGTGCCACTAGATCAGGTGGAGCCTGAGGTCCCAAGGACATCGGGGGGTCATGGCCTGAACACTGGAGCCCGGGGGAGGCAACTATCTACTGGGGGCCGCCGAGTCATCTTTCTGAAGACCCACTACCACAGAAGTCCCATGGGGGACATGAAGCAGTTGGATGTAGGTGAACAGAATATCTGGTTTGAGGGGCTGCCCAGACGAATCCACCTCCCAGGGCCCCGCGTCATGTGCAGACCCTCTAACCTGCGCTGGGTCAAGCGCTGCTGTACCCGCTTTTGCTCTGCATCACTTGAACTGCCTATGTACCATTCATACAAGGTGGGTGTGGCGACACCACTGCCAGGCCAGGGGGTGCATACCCTGGGCCAGGCACAGAGCCCTAGAGTCAGTAGGCTCAGGACCCTAAGTTTTTTTTTTTTTCTCAATTTTTATTTTTTTGATATGCTATTGGGATTAAATCCGGGGTGCTCTACCACTGAGCTACATCCCCAGCCCTTTATTTTTTATTGGAGATCGAGCTAAGATGCCCAGGCTGGACAGAAACTTTTGATCTCCTGCCTCAGTCTCTTAAATTGCAGGGATTACAGGCATGTGGCACTGGGCCCAGCCTGAATCTTATTTTTCTGCCATGGGGTCTCACTGTTGCTCAGGCTGGTCTCAAACTCATAGGTTCAAGCACTCCTCCTGCCTCAGCCTCCCAAGTGGTGGCCTGCAGACATGTGCCACCATGCCCACTTGGGATCCCAAGTCTTGAGAGCAGTGACTAGCAGTGCTGGGAGGCTCTGTCTTCATTGCCAGAGAGGGGGAAGCCATTACCAAGGCCAAACATCAGCTTAGTGGCAGGGCTTAGGGTTCTCAGGGGCTCTGGGGAAGGAAAGGCACTGAAAGTGTGGCTTCCAAGGTGGGTCATCTCACTGCCAGGAGGCCTCGGTATGGGCTAGAATTGCTGTGGCTCTCAATCTCATAGAGGTTTAAGTGAACCAGTTTAGGGAGGGACATGGCCATATTGGGCTGTGCTGCTTCCCATCTCCTCTTCCACCAAATCAACCCTCTGTTTGTTTTGTTTTATTCATGCTTCAAATGAGCTTTACTCTAAGGTTTATAGCAAAATAATACTAAGGGGAAAAAAAGAAAGTAAAAGAAAAAGAAAATGGAAGAACACAATACTTTTGTCCTTCCATGGAATCAACGGGGCCCCATTGAAAGAAGGGGGTCATTGGCTCTGGAGGTCCTGCTTAAAAGGGAGGCTTCCCCTTCAGCAAAACGAGCCTCTCCAACTTGTCCCTGTGCCCTTTTACCAAACAACAGCGCCCTCTGGCGGCGATCTTAGCGCCTAACACCGAGGTCTCTGTGCACGCAGGTGGAGTGACCCGATGGAAGCCAGAGGTGTGAGGAGAGGGTGGAGATCGCGCAATCTGCTGGACGGGAGGGTTGGGCGGGCAAATTTGCAAGTCTACAAATAAAATCTTCCACATGGCACTGAAAAAATGCTGCCGCTGGCTCTGCCAGTTCGTGTGAGGTTGGGAAAGTTGGAGAAAAAAAGGCCCTTGGTGGAGGTGGCCAAGGGAGGGTGTGTGTGTCACGACTTCCGGCTCTCCAAAACCCAAACCCCAGATCCTAAGGTCAGTCTAGAGCTGGGACAAATAAGCCTCCTAGAAGCACCATCACCTACCCCCAACCCCCACCCCTGCGAGGGAGTCCCTTGAGTGCTCTTCTCTATGAAGTCAGAGCAGGACATTTGCACCTGGGTCCAAGGTGCCTCACAATGGCCCTGCAAGCCGAGGAAACCCACGCACCCAGACAGAAAAGGGGATTTGCCCCGACTCATTCAGCAAGGAAGTGGCAGGAGGCTGCTCCCCATTCCATTTTCCCAAAAGAGAGGGAAAGGCGTAGAGAGCCCGCCCGGAAGTCACTGGGCAGTAGAGTAGTCCTAGCACCCAGCCGGTCACAAGCCCTGATTGTCGGTGCACTCGGGTCAACAAATGGATTTCAACTGGACCTCCATATATGGCCCACCTGGGTCACATCACAGAAAACACCAGGTCAGGCAGGGAATTGGCACCTCTCTACTGCTCCGGTGACACGGCAAGTTCAGCCTCCATCTGGTGGGAATCACCCTCTGTCGAAGGAGCCAAAGGGTCTGGAACGTAGTTAGGGAAAGGAAAGCCCAAGAAGCCCCAGTTTTCTCCAAAAACTATAATCCTCCATATTCCCCGGAGGCATGCAGCGCAGAGAGGGCACGTTCCAGAGAAGACCGTAGCCATCTAGAGGCGCGGAGTCTTTCTGGAGGGAGACAGGGAGGTGATGAAGTGGTTCCCTTTGGAAGAGGGTAACCTATGGGAGGGCTCCCCACTCAACCCCATCGCTCACGCCACTCCTCTCCTCTCGACAAGTGCTCAGCTAGGCGACTGGGTCTCAGTGGATCTGGGACCCGCGGTCCTGCCAGAGTTGGCGTCCCCTGCAGGTGTGATCTAAACATACCCCCCCCCACACACACACACACAAACTTCCCCAGCAACCTCCATTCCAGGAACTTCCACTTCCCCACTAGGCTTGTAGTCCAGCCCATTCCATCGGTAGTCTGCTTTTCTGTTCCCTTGCTGCCCTTCATCAATCCCATCAACCCTAGAAAATAAACTTACTCAATCTTCCTTCCAAAGCACCTGATCCATCAACTTTTTTTTGCAGTGCTGGGGATTAGAACCCAGGGCCTTGTGCGTGTGAGACAGGCACTCTACCAACTGAGCTATAACCCCAGCCCTCCATCAACCTTTTAATGAACTTCTGTCCTGAGCTGCCATCAGTGGGCAGTCTGCCCCTCCACTTTTTCCCCACATTGCCCAGGCACCCCAAGTGAAAGCCCAAATGGGGTGGGTCTGGGGAGACTGGCAACTTCCACTTCGCTCCACAGAAAACAGTCTCCACCTGCCCAAGGAAAGCCATCCAGCACAGGGGAGGCCTGTGTGCTGAGGGTGAGATCCAGCATGGCCAGGAGGGCAAGAACTGCAGGTCCCAGGGAAGAGTGACTTCCAAGCAGTGTACCGGCTGGCCTTATCCCCACCCGCCCTGGCATTTATGCCTCTGATGACCTGCCTCTCACAATCCCACAACTGAGATCCCCCACTACCACCACCCTCTTATTTCACCACTTCAGTCTGAGGCTCTTCTGGGTTCTCTGAGATCCTGATTTGGGAAGGCAGCCACCTCACAAATGGCTACCTAACAGTTAACCAGGGCAAGAGGGGAAACTAAACAGCTGAATCTAAACTTATATTGATGTTTCATAAGTCACATGAGCTTTCTGAGACTATTTCATCTGTTCTCAAAACAGGGATAAAGTGGATCAGGCTTATGTAGGTGAAGCCAGTTTGTGGGGTATTGAAAAAATGTTTGGCCTTTCCCCAAACCTTTTCCCTGGCCCTTTGCCAAAATAAACCCTGAGGCTAGTACTGACCCTATTTCTTGCTTATGAGCATCTCCCCGTCAGCTTTTAAAGAACTAGTTGCTTGTTAATGAGCCAAACTCATGTTCACATTCACATTTTGCTGAAGCGGCATCTGGATTCCCAATACTGTCCCAATTGTTTGGACCAGGTATGTTCAAACAACTGAAATGTGAGGACGAGGCCTTTGGGGCAGATGTGGCTAGTTTTTTATCAGTGATGTGATGTGGGGGAAAGCTGTTTGCTCCCTGATCCTCAACTGACATCTGCAAAATGGGGGAAATGGTGGTACCTGTTTCATTGGATTAAATGAAAATATACATTAACCACTTCCAGGGCAGGGCACAGAGGGCTCAATACTTGGTGGCACCTAGATCACTGGCAAGCCAGCCCCCTATCTAACGTTAGATAACACAGGCTCAGAAGAAAGTCTTCCTCTTCTGTAAAATGGAGAGGTGAGCAGTAGCCTAATAATGATAAATCCATGGAGTCAACCATGGACCAGAATTACTTGGGGAAAAAAAATACTGGGTCCATATTGAACATGTACAGATCCTTTTCTTGACATTCCCTATAGTATAACAACTATCTACATAACATTCACATTGCATTAGGGATCATAAGTACTCTGGAGATTAAAGTATACAATAGGATGTGAAGAGGTTATGTGCAAATAACAGGCCATTTTCCCCTTTATTTTTGTTTTACTATGCCATTTTATAAAAGGGACAAGCACCTTCAGAATTTGATATCCTTGGGGATCCTAAAACCAACCTCTCATGGATGCTGAGGGATGACTACAATCACCCTCTTTTTACAAATGAGGAACTGAAGTAGGTTGAGATTCAGTGTCTTACCCAAGATTTCACAGCTATCACTGAGGATTCTGGGACTTAACCCTGCACTTCACTGCAGCTTTTTAAAGTTTTCCAGCATTGGACCCTTATCATACTGATTTGCCCAGGTAGAGGCAGGACATGGCTTAGCATCCTCTAGCTCCTCCTGCCACAATGCTGTTTTCAACACCCTTTAGTAATTTCCTACAGAAAACCTCAAGTTCACCCCTACTCCTCCTGCCCTAGGTTCCCAGAAGCCCTGCCCCTGAGGATCTGTGGTGCCTGGGCTACAAGTACAGGAAGGTACCTGGGTGCTGACTACCCTGCCCCCCAAAAAACTACCCTGATCTGGTAGTCAGAGGAAGAAGTCCAAGAAACTCAGCTGCTAGGACAGGTTGTTTGGGCTATGCACCACCAGAATTTAGGGAGACCTGGAGCATCCCACCAATCCCCATTCCCAGGTATCTTTTGGCAACCATCCTGGCTCCCATTTGGCTTGAATTTGGACAGGGTTGCCTAGAGCAAGGGGTTAGAGGTGCCCTCTGAGCCAGACATCCTTTCTCCTTTCCCATCCTCCTTCAGTTATAAACTATTCTAAACAATTATTCAACAGTCCACTTTTCTCTCTGAAAGGCTAGAAAGTAAAGTCAAGATTATCGACTTGAAATGGGATGAAGTAGATTTGTGATCTAGGTACCTACCAGGCTTTATACTTTGGAAATATAGATATTTCTACATTCCTACAACCACTTGGGAAATTTCTGGCCATATTTAGTATACTGCCTATCAGTTTTTCTGAGAAAGTTAGTAATATTTATAAAGTACTTAGTATTTAAAACAATACAGTGGGATGGGGAGGTATGCTTATAAGGTGATAGATCACTTAACCAATCAAAATGTATGCTTATTAATGTGACTACCAGAGCCCAAAATCTGGTACTGCCAGTTCCTAAAAAATAACCTCGTGAGTCGGGCGTGGTGGCACACACCTGTAATCCAAGCGACTTGGGAGGCTGAGTCAGGAGGATCGCGAGTTCAAAGCCAGCCTCAGCAACTTAGCGAGGCCCTTAGCAACTCAGTGAGACCCTGTCTCTAAATAAAATACAAAATAGGGCTGGGGATGTGGTTCAGTGGCCAAGTGTCCCTGAGTTCAATCCCTGGTTCCAAAATAAATAAATAAATAACCTTGTGTAAGTTCTAACACTCTCCTCATATGTAAGACACAGATGATGGTATTTCTTTCTTCAAAGGGCTATTGGGAAGATTAAGAAATGAAGCATAAAGCCCTTACACTCCAAGACACCTATAAAGCACTTGATACTATTTATTATTCAAATGACAAACATATCACTGCTATTGTCCAGTCCTCTAGAAATTACTCCCAGAAACTGCTCTTATTGTTACTTTAAAAACTATAAAACTCTTTTAAGGTGACTTTTTCTTTTTTTTTTTTTTTTTGGCAGGGGGGACAGCTGTACTAGGGAGGGAACCCAGGGAGTTACACCTGCCAGATGCTCTGCCACTGAGCTACACACCCAGCCATTTTTTTTCTTAAGATGTCATTAACTTGCCCAGGCTGGCCTTAAAAAACTTGTAATCCTCCAGCCTCAGCCTCCAGAGTAGCTGGGATTACAGACATGTGCCACTGTGCCTAGCTTAAAGTCACATATTTTTTATCCCTGTCACTCAACTTAGGGGAGTGCTGGTTCTCCTGATTTGGGGCCCTTTCCAAAAGTCAAAGTAACACTCAAGAGACAAAGACTTGTCATCAGACAATATGCAGAAAAAAGTGGCACCATTCTTCAAAGGAAATTCTAAAGAGGTATCCCAACCATAGCGGCAGCAACAGCCACCACAGCTCATCAAGGGAGAGAGCTGCCACATGGGGTGAATCTGAAGCCCTTCAAAATAAAGTTAGTCACATGCCTGGAGAGTCTGTGGCATCGAGGGGGACATCCACCAACCCGCTGGGCTCACCTCCTGGCCCCTGCAGCGAGGGGGACATCCACCAACCCGCTGGGCTCACCTCCTGGCCCCTGCAGCCAGGATTACTACTATGCCCCAGTAACAAGCTGCTTCCTTCTAGTTTGGCCACAGCACTCTGAGTTCTTGCGATGCCTCATACTAGCACGTTCCCAGCTTCCCCCCAAGCATGTCTGCTCTTAGACCTTCGCCCTGCAAGCTTCAGTCCCCTACACAAGGCTCAGAGCCAGGACACTAGAAAGGCACCTAGAGAGACAGCAAAACTCACCTATGTAACTCTAAAAGCTAAAAAGGACAGCTTTCTTGGGCAAGATCCAAGGAACCGAAGAACACTGATGGTTTCAATGCAGAAGTGGGTCTAGACGAGTGTGCTCCATTGCACATGTTCAGAAATCAGCAGTACGTGGGGGGTGGGGGGTGGGGGCAGTCCTAAGAGTCACAGCAGTTAACCAAAGGCATAGCAGAAGTGGTTATGGTGGGGGGCAGGAATTTCCTGCATATTAAGTATTTTAACCAAATGGAAGAATAACTAGAAAGTCCAGGAAAGGAGAGGTTAACAATTCTTTGTAGCTCCTTTGCCTAGCTGTTCATCTATCTGAGTTCCAACCATGCATTACAAAGGAAGTACAGACAGAGCCATGGAAAATACTGTATTTCTGTACACAGGAAAGAGAGCTGCAAGCCCCTCACAGAGGAAACTCTACCCCAGAGAAACATCTTAGCAGCAAATTCTTATCTGACTCAGCACTATCAACATAGCCTGGGCTGGAAAGTTGGGATTCCTATCTCTGGGCACCCATTGTGCCCTTCCCACCAGAGAATTCCAAATAATACAGGAAAAAGGAACTCCTGCCAGCACTGAATCCAGTGGGAGCTGGGGAACCTGGTCATTCCTAGAGAGCAGGCAGTGACTCTATTATGCAGGTTAGACTGGAAGTGATGATGGGATTCTTCTCTGGGACCTGTGACCTGCTTTGAGGAGGGCTGGCAACAGGCGGGGACCCAGGAGTGGGAACTAGAAGGAAGTTAAGCATGGGTCCTTGGGTGCACACGTGTCTGTGTGTAACAGGGCATGGGCTGTGCATTCTCCTTGTGCTTGAAGTCTGCATCTGCTGCCCTCTCCCTGACAGCAGCATAGTACTTTGCACCATCTCTTTCTGTGGCTATGGATCCGGAAATCTGTTTCTCCAAACAGAATCACTGTGGTTCGACAACATGGCAAAGGTAATAGCTGTCCAGGGGTAAGACAGATGACTAGAAGAGTGGTTTGATCCAATCAGATATCCTTGATTTTTTTTTTCTTTTTTAAAACAACAGGCTGGTGACAGATGTGATGGCTCAAGAGTGACATGGTTCCAAATCTTGTATGACCCTCAAAGAGGTCCCCTTCCTCTCCTCCCAGATACCAAGGCTTCAGCAGAGGCCGTTCTTGCAGCTGTGGTCCTGACTGCTACCTGCCTTCTTGACGGGGCCTCACTATCTCTCCACCAACAGACTTCACATTTCCAGGGTTCCTCTCAGACCTGAGCTGGACCTCATCCAGAAGGTCTGAACAGCCCAAGTTGGGGAGCCCAAGTGCCAGTAGCATGTCCAAAGGGCCCAATTCTAGACATTGGATTTAGGGGCTGAGTTGAGGGGGATCTCCTTGAGCTCCGTCCGCATGCACAGGTACTCCCCGATGACCGCCATGAGTGCAATGCACACGGCTTGAACCAGCCACCAGGTCAGCGCCGAGGGGAAACGGGAGCTGTAGAACCAGCAGCCCAGGAGGTGAAAGAAATGGACAGTGACAGTGAAATCCAGACACTGCTTCCCTCGCCGGATGAAGTACAGCAAGCCCAGGGCACTGTTGGGAGAGGACAGCAGTGAGTTGTCACTGGGTTGTCCTGGCCTAGGTTATTTGGGGGGTAGGGACAATTAGGATGGCAGCATAGTGGTCAGAAGTGAGCAAGGTTAATTGTGAAGCAAGCGTTACAGTATTAGATGCCTAAAGGAACCTGGGAGGTAACATCAAGAGTGAATCATACCAAATAGAAGAAAATAAAACTAGGAGATTGATGATAAATGGCAACTGTCAGAGGGATCCTAGGGATTGATGGTGCACCCTAAAACTATACACATTCTTCCTAAAGCAGAGATAAAAGTTCCTTGCATCTAGGCAAATGTTATCATACTAGAAGGGTAGCCTGGAATCCATCCTCCCATTATTCAAGAGAAGCCATAACTCTGTACTTTTATAAAATATGCTGACTTTCAGCTAAGTGAAAAAAATGTTTTAATGCCAGGCCCAGTGGCGCACGCCTGTAATCCCAGAGGCTCAGGAGGCTGAGGCAAGAGGATCACAAGTTCAAAGCCAGCCTCAGCAAAAGCGAGGTGCTACGCAACTCAGTGAGACCGTCTCTACATAAAATACAAAATAGGACTGGGGATGTGCCTCAGTGGTCAGGTGCCCCTGAGTTCAATAACCAGTACCCCCCCAAAAAAAGTTTTAAACTCCATGTGCAGGCTGACCTCTGTATAATCCAAACAGAACATATGTGGGAAACAAATTTAGTTCAAAATTAGCCCACCAGTATTCAACCTCCAGTGTTAAGGTCAATAATAATAACATTGTCCAAAGCATCATTCTAAGCCCCTCCTATGAATTAACTCACTTGATCCCTACAACTATGAGGTAGGCAATGTTATTAGCTCCACTTCACTGATGAGGAAATGGGACTTAGATAGGTTTACCAAAGTCATCAGACTAGTGATAAAGCTGAGATTCAAAGTCAAGTGAGTCTGCCTCTGAGCCTGAGATCTTGATCACTATGCTAAACCACCTCTCAAGAGACAGGCAATCGTCATGAGTGACCTTACACATCACCAAGTCCAACTTCTTGTGTACAGATAAAGAGCCTGAGGCTCAGGAAGGAGGAAAGTAACTAGGCCAACGATACAGGGACCAAGGATAGATAGTCAGTTCTCCTGCCCCCCAGTCTAATCCTTCCCTCACTTCACGCCATATCAGGAAAGTGATCTGAGACAGAAGTTATCATGCAGGCAGCATACACAGTTACAGAAGAGCTTTGCAGCTGAGTCAAAACAGCAACAGAAGGAGTTCCACAATAGAGTTAATCCCAGAATTAATCTCTGTCACCCACTTCCGTCCACCACTCCCCAGGAACAAGTGCCAGCGTGTATCACATCCAAATTTAGGAAGTTAGTCCCAGTGCTAAGACCCCAAAAGCTGGATAATAAAACTGGTGATACTCACCAGGTGAGAGCGTTGAGGATGAAGGACATCATGGAGAGCCGGCCTGGAGGGGTAGAAAAGCCCAGGATCTGAGGGGGAATCACAAATGGAAATATGCTGGAGAAGTGACTTGGTAGAGCCCCAGGCTCCAGGATCCCAGCAGGCCTGCTAAGGCACAAGCATTCTCTCCAAAGTACACAAGACCATACCCACTTTGGACTGTACAATGGACTATTTCCAACAAGATACTTTCATATACATCCATTATGGTATCTCATTTGATCCTCACAATAAGAAAAAAGGAATTACTCTCAGTTTACAGAGGAGGATATAACAGCTCAAAGGAGTTAAACTGCCCAAAGTGATAAGTATATTGAGAAGGAGGTTCAGCAAACTATTGGCCCATAGGCAAGGCACCTGCTTTTGTAAATAAAGTTTTATTGAAACACAGTCCTCAGCTGTTCACTTACTTATTATCTCTGACTGCCTTTGCACTGTGGTGGCAGAGCTGAGTAGTTGTGATCTAAAATCCTTACTATCCCCCTTTCAAAAAAGGTTTGCTGACTCCTGGCCTCGAACTCAGGTTGTGCACATCAGTTGACTCTTCAACACAGCCTAGGATTTCCATGTTCCCTTCCTTGGAGAATGAAGGCTCCTACAAAGCTATTATTCCACACCTGGTAGTAATAACTCTGCTACTACCCTTGACACATTAAGTGAAGACCAAATATCTCTACCACACTTTCAGCTTACAAAGAAAGGCCTATGACATACATAATCTCATATTATCCTTATTAAAAAAAGAAAAACACTGAAAAGCCCTTGTTGTTATTATTACTATCTCTATCAGGATAATAACTCGCCCAAGGGCTATGCAAAGAATAAGCATCAGGGGCAAGAACTCCAGCCAGGTCTCCTGGCTGAGCACAGGTAATGATCTGTGCTCCATACCATACACCAATAGCTGCCTCTCAAATGCAACCTCCTTTACACTTTATAAAGCATTCTTATTCTGAGGCCCCTCTGGGCTTCATAACATTTTACAAAGGGTGACACGATAGGATTATTCTGCCTACTTTCCTGAAAATGAAAAGTCTCTAAAAAGTGAAGCAAGTTGTATGTCTGGGCCGAGATTGGACTCTTAAGTACAGGGTCTCTGTACTGCAATTCATGACCTCTCCAATACCAGTTTCATGATTTTGCAGACATGAAAGCAAGTTCAGAGAGGTAACATTTGCCCCAAATCACAGGGCAAGTAAAGTGGAGCCTAAATGGAAGCCTGTGACCCAAAGTCTAGGCAGTATCCACCATAACTCACGAATGCCTTTTTATCCATTGCTCTTCCCAGTATGGTCCCTGAGAATCCGGACTCCGAGGTGAAACTGCCTTCCCAGAGTCTCAGAACGCAGACTTATCAGAGTTGCTCTGGGACGTAGGCCTATTTATGATAGCATCCTGGCCCTTTCCTTTGCACTCATCTGCTTCTGTCATCAGTCATTCCATTTCACCGATGGGGCAGGTGAGGCTTATTAGGGTAAAATCCCTTCCGCAGGGCCACAAGGCGAGAACATGGCCCAGTTTAAGCCCAACAGAGTCAGACTACAAAGCTACTCGGTGTGGCCGAGACCCCACCCGCACCGGCCCTGGGACCCTACCTCGGCGTCGAACATCTGGTCCAGCGAAGGGCTGCTTCGCACTAGCGCGTCCACCAGCGCCAGCCACAGGCCCAGCGAGCCGTAGTAGACAGTCTGCATGAGGACGATCTGCGACAGGATCAGCAACGGGTCCCACACGTAGCTGCGGAACTGGCCCGCCATGCCGGCCCGCCGGGCCCGGCCGCCGCCCGCGCCTCTGTCAGGACCGCCGCGCCATGGGCCCCGGGCTGCCCCGCCACCTGCGGGGACACACGCCCGGCCTGAGCCGTCGCCCTGGCAACGCCGCCGGGCCTGGAGGAGGGACTGGGCCCGAGGGGCGAGCCCATTCCGGGAGTTGGGGGGAGGGCGGGGCGGACAGACCCATTCCCAGAGTGAGGGGAAGTCCTGCCCATTCCGGCTGCTCGGCCCCCGCGGCACACAGACTCTTCGGGGGTTCACTCACCGGTGACGGACTCAAGGAAGAAGCACCCGAGCGCCGCGTGGCCTCATCGGCAGGCTCCCGAAACAGGACTGACAGGCAGAACCATGGAGGAGAGGCCTACGGCCTAGAGAGGCAAAGATCCCGCGACCCGAGGGGCTGTAGACGCTGCGTGGGAAGGAAGCGTTTCCGGGGAAGGCGGCAGAGGGGCGGGACTGAGGCTGCGCAGGCGCGCTGTGCGCAAACTTTCGCTAAACCGCTTGGAGGGTACGGGCAGCCGGGAAAGGAGCGGAGCACATGCGCAGAATGAAGGGTGAAGGCGAACGGAAGTGAGGCAGAAAGGCCGTAGTGCTTGCGTGCCCTCTAGAGGGGAATCTAGAAAAAAACCTCAAGTGGCACCGGGCGGGGTGGCGCACGCGGCTACTCGGAGATTGAGGCAGAAGGATGACAAGTTTGAGGCCAGCTTCTCCAACTTATCAAGACCCTCAACAACCTAACATGACCTTGACTCAAAATAAAAAATAAATTAAAAAAAGGTTGGGAATGTAGCTCAGTGGTAGAGCATCCCTGGGTTCAGTCCCCAGTACCAAACACACACCACATACACACACACATGCACACACACACACACACACACACACGGACCCGGGTGAGGCGGGGCGGGGGGAGCGGGGAGTGGGCGGGGAGGGAGGAAGGGAGAAGCCAAGGGCAAAGTCACATGTACTTCCAAACACTTGAATTCCCGGTACTAGGAAGAAGATTACAACACATGAGACAGTGCCTGCTCTCAGACAGACACAGTGTGACTGTGTTAGATGACAAAGTAGTGGGTGTTCTATAATGTGCTATCCAATGGAGAAAAGCACAGGTACTAAAGTCATACCTGGAATCAAATCCTGACCTTGCCTACTGCAATGATTATTTTATCTCTTACTTCTCTGAGTCTGCCGAATAGTGGACAGTCAGTAAATATTTGCTAAATGAGTCAAGTACAGAGAAAGGGCAATAGCAAATTGGTGACTCGCTTAATTTCCGCCCCAGCTGACTAAACCTCTTCAACTTCATTGATCCTAGGTTCCCCTTCTTTGGAGTTGGAAAGAAGGGAAGTAACTGGTTGTAGGGAAAGAACCAGGGTTTCAAAGCCAGCTCTATCACTTCTTAGCTGTGTGACCAGCAAGTCACTTCCTTCTTTAAACCTTAGCTTCCCTGTTTATGCAATAAGGAATTAGACACGATTAATGTTTTCCAACATTTTATCTTCCCTCCCCTAATTATTTTTCTCATTTAAAAACTTTATCAGAGACCCAAGTAACTTCCAAACAGAATTTCTGAACAGTGTGTGATAACAATATTATCACCTTGAGTTGATATAGTTCCAGACAAAAGTAAAGAAACTTGAGACTTTATCAAGAGTGAGTATGTGCCGGGTGCCGTGGTATACACCTGTAATCCTGGCTACTCAGGGGGTGAGGCGGGAGGACTGGGAGTTCGAGACCAGCCTAGGCAACTAGGCTAGATCCTGTTCAGAAAATAAAAAGGGTTATAAATGTATCTTGTGGAGCAACTGGAGGCTCTGGGTTCAATCCCCAATAGTGGAAACAACAAGGAAGACAAAAGAAGTATATTCTTTCCCTTATCATTTGGAAACATTGTAAACAATTCACTTGGGTTTCAGTTTAGTAGTTATTAAGGCCCAAAGATTTCAGAAGTGTTTTCCAGGTAAACCATTCTCTTAGGCACCTCAATTCATTTCACAAAAGATATATTCAAATTCCTTTAGTCCACTGATCACTCACATGATCTAGTGTTTGTGAGAAAACATGTGTTTATTAAGTGCCTACATGATCTTGTTTAATCCTCATAATCCAAGAAGGTATAATAATATTATCCCCCTTCTCATAGATGAGGAAACCGATGCTCAGAGAAGGGACGTGGCTAGCTAAGCCAGAGTGCTTGTAGGAACCTGAGCAGGATTCAAACTCAAGACATCTGACTCCAAACACCAAAATCCACTCCAGAAGAAAAGAAATGGAAGGAAGGAGACCGTGACATAGGTGGTGAAATAGTGGGAAGTAGAAAAGGAACTGTCAGTTCTCCACTCAGGTTGCTGGGGGGCGGGGGATGATGAGAGATCAGGGAGATAAGAAGTGAGGTTCAAGAAGTACACTGGAGAGCTTTGACTTAATTTCCCAGGGCTGTTCCATCTTCCTTCCAGGAGCTGGAATGTGTGGCCTGTCATGGAGTCCATACCCTTCACGTCACAGCAGGGCCCACTCCACCCCTTTTTCCTCCCCCACAGGTAAGGCTCTCCCTACCTAATTCTCCTGGAATGAAAACACACAGCCTAGACCTTGAAGTTAGGGCTGTTTGGAAAGTTTGTGTCTGATGTCATCCAGGAGCTTTGAGCTTGCCTGTGGGAAAACCCCACAACACGACATGGCAGGATCTTGTATCCTTTCCCTTTGGAAGTTCAGCCCTTGGACTCCCACCTTTCTGAACCCCAGAAATGGGTACCATCCTGGGTCTTAATTTGAATCTGACAAGGAAACCAAGAGCTGGGAAAAACCAGGGCAGTTCCCTTGGCAAGACTTCTTGGCCTACATGCAAAATTTGACCATAGACAGCCTGGTTCAGACCACAAAACCTGAGTTAAAGTCCCACTGACTTGCTTCCCCAAGTGGGACCTTGGGGTCACATTTGCTGGATCCTAGTATCCTAAACTATAAAATGAAAAAGGGACATTGGATTCCAACTTCCTAATGCAGTCCGTGGCCATCTGAATCGCCCCTGGAACATACTGGAGCACTGCACGTTCAGATTCCCAAGCCTCGTTGCAAACCTAAGTCTGAACCTCCAAAAACAGAATGCAGAAATATCTGTGGGTTTGTGTGTGTGCGCATGCGCAGTGCTAGGGATCAAACCCAGGACCTTGCGCATGCCAGGCCAGCATTCTACTACTGAGCTACCCCCCAGCCAAAAATCCATCTATTTAAAGAGCTCCTTGAGTAAATCAGAAGTGCAGCCACATTTGGTAACTACAGAACAAGATGGTCTGTAGTTGACCCTAAACCAATTCCTCCATTTAACAGAAAACTTCTCTGTGACCTTGGGGTGAACATGGCTCTCACAGGCCTTCAGGTTTTTTGGTTTCTTTTTTTTCTTTTTTCTGTAATATAAGGGGGGTGGACTAGTACAGCTGGTCTCGAGGGCCCTTCCCATGCTGTCAAGTCTGTTGTTCCAAACCTATAAATGAAATTTTAAACTTTAGGTCAAGGCAGAGTGACAAACAGTCACAAGCTGGGACAAACTGTCCTCCAGGTGGAGGGGAGGGGAGTGACTTTGGTCACTTGGTCACTTACGTCACTCCCACAATGGGGCCCCACTGTGAGCATGAAAGGACATCTCCTACTAGGGTCATTTTCTGATCCACCCCCATAAATCTCTTGAGAAATATTCTCACATAGGACCATTCAAATCCTGACTCTAGGGCTGGGGATATAGCTCAGTTGGTAGAGTGCCTGCCTGGCGACCACTAGGCCCTGGGTTCAATCCCCAGCACCACAAAAAAAAATAAATCCTGACTCTATTACTTCTTGCTGGGTGACCTTGGGGAAGTGATTTCATCTCTCTCAGTCTCAGTTGGTTTTCTCTTCTATAAAGTGTGCATCAAAATAGCACCCACCTGGGCTGCCCTGAAGGTCAAATATGTGCTTAGTCCACTTCCTGACAAGCAGTTGGTACTAAATAAACATTAGTAATATTAATGTTATTATTTCTTCCCTTAGAAGGTGGGAGTGGAAATACCTAAGCTCTCAGATAGATGGCAAGGATCTTACCAGGTATCAGAGAGACTGAGCCAGGTGCCTGGCACATAGTAGGAGATCAATAAAGGTGGTACCTTTTCTTCCTAATCCCACCCCCATTCCCAAGATTCCCCAGCTCCCTTCCTCCATCCCTCTCTCTGCCCTTAGGCGCTGTGGTTCACTCCCATTTCCTTTCAGGAATATTTTATGAAAATACTTAAGCAGAGACACGTCTCAGGGGCAGGTTATACAACTCTGTGCTTATACTTTTTGGAAACTCCATGTGGAAGGCTAGCCTTTGGCTGCGGTCCTCCACATCAGTGACCATCCTGGACACCAGCCAGCGAGTTCCTTTCTTAGAATGGAAACTAGAGAAAGAGCTCATTGGCTGCTCTGTTTTCTTGTCCAGACTGAGAACACTTTGTTACTCATTCTGTTTTCAGGACTCTGTGTGTGTGTGTGTGTGTGTGTGTGTGTGTGTGTGTGTAGGAACACGTGCTGAGCACTTACTGTGCACACTTATGTTATCTCATTTAATCCTTATTTAATTTCCAAAACAAGCCTGGGAGTTGTAGATACTATTAATAGTTGCCCTTCACTGAGGAGGCACCGGAGGCTCAGAGAAGGGGCACTGTTCACCCGAGGCCACACTGCCAGCCCAGGCCGGGCCGCCTGCGCTCTCCCTCTTCCTGTGAAGACATCACACTTTACATGGAGCTTTCACCTACATGACCTCATCTTGTTCCCACAGCCCCAGGGATGTCGGCATAAACATTTTTCCCATTTTACAGATAAGGTAACTGAGGCTCAGAAGAGGAAGTGACTCACAGTCAGTATCTGGCTGGGGTGTGGCGGGTCTTGTCAGCAGGAATCATTAAAATTAAGAAACACAGGGACTGGGGCCGGGGCGCCAATGAAGGAACACCTGGGGTACCAGCTGTCCACCCCAACCTCCCTGTTCTTTCCTTTATACCCGAGATGGTCAGGGGCCCGGGTTCCTTTGTTCCAGCCCTAATCATCACCTCCCCAGAGGGTGGACGATGCCAGACATGCCCGTAGGTGGCTGGACCTCTGAGTGGTTGGTGTCGCTGCTCTTTAACAAAGGACTCTGGACCCCGTGTAGGTTACCCTGGTCTAAGATGCTCTGAAGAGGAAGGAGAGCAGTAAAATTGTCACCCTTCAAGTTTCCTTAGCTTGATTCTTGACCCCATCTTGTGCTAAATTCACTGTCCCTACCTAGAAATTATTTTTCACTCTGACCTTGAAGGACTCAGGGCTTTGTGATATGAAGAAAAGTTGTTTTCTTCACCTTCATTTTCATGATTCATTCAGTTAGTCATTTGACATTTGCTTTGTTTTTTGCGGTGCTGGGGATTGAACCCAGGGCCTTGTGCTTGCAAGGCAGGCACTCTACCAACTGAGCTATATCCCCAGCCCTTCAGTTAGTCATTTGATATTCATTGAGCATTTATTTACTATGCGCCAGGAGATGATCCAGGAGATAGGAACATAAATGAAGGAAGTGAATAAAGGTGAAAACTTTGGCCTCCTGGAACACACACGATAAACAAGCCATAAACAATGTAACTTTTTACTTCAAGTAATAAATTGTTCTATGAAGAAAGCTGAGAGCAGGGCAGGTGGCTCATGCCTCTCACGTCAGCAGCTTGGCTCAGGAGGCTGAGGCAGGAGGATCTCGAGTTCAAGCCAGCCTCAGCAAAGGCGAGGCACTAAGCAACTCGGTGAGACCCTGTTTCTAAGTAAAATACAAAATAGGGCTGGGGATGTGGCTTAGTGGTTGAGTGCCCCTGAGTTCAATCCCTGGTTACACTTCCTGCACCCCCCAAAAAAAAGAAAGAAAAGAAAACTGGGCAAGGAGGAGAAGAAGGGAGGATGGAGAGGAGAGGCGTTCCTTCAGAAATGGCATTCACCTTGCCAGGAGAGGTGCCTCACACCTGTAATCCCAGTGGCTCAGGAGGCTGAGGCAGAAAGATTCTAAGTTCAAAGCCAGCCTCATCAGTGAGGTCTTAAGCAACTCAGAAAGACCCTGTCTCTAAATAAAATATTAAAAAGGGCTGGGGATGTGGCTTGGTAGTTAAGTGCCGCCTTACTACAAAGATAAAGAAATGGCGTTCAACAAAGATCTTTCTGAAGAGACCTTATGTAGAGACCTGATTGAAGTGAGGATGGAGCCATAGGATACCTGGGGAGAACATTCCATAAGCCAAGAACTCAAGTGCAAACCCCTGAGGCAGGAATGAGATGGGTGGATTCATGGAATAGCAAGGGGGTCAGTGTGGCAGGAACTGAATGGGCAGAGGGAAGAGCGGAGGGCTGAGGGCCATCAACCCACACCCACCAATGTCCATCATCATCAGCTTACAACACCCCTGAGAGAGGAGGGGAGGGGAGGCGTGGGGGGAGTTGGTGAGAAGGGAAAGTGGGGCAGCAAGTTTGTTCACTTGGTCTGGCAAATAGGTGCTGAGTATTCCCTCTGTTGCTGTCCTGGGCTCAGCGTGGACAGGACAGCAAAGCAGAAGCAGCCCTCCCTGCAGAGGTCCAGGACCAGCAGGAATCAAGGTATTGTGCGCCTGTGCATCGTGGGGAATGCTGGGAAGGGGCTGCAGAAAGGAATTTGGACTGGAATATCATTTGGCCTCAGGGGAAGATATCTCTGAGAAAGCAGCCTTTCAACGGAGTCCTGAAAGATGAGGCGACTGAGCCAGGGCAAGGATGTGATGTGCTAGGAGGGGGTCAGCCTGATTGAACAGCCTGGGGTCGTCACGTGATGGTTCTCTTATCGGAGGAGTAAACAAACAGGAGATGTGGGAGGTGACTTACCATGGATGCACCTAAGTCAAACGGCAGGGTCAGGCTTCAGACTGTATTCTTTTCTTCCTTCCTTCCTTCCTTCCTTCCTTCCTTCCTTCCTTCCTTCCATCCTTCCTGGCTGAGAGTTGAACCCAGGGCCTTTTTAACCACTGAGCTACATCCCCAGCCCTTTATTTTGAGATAGGGTTTTGCTAAGTTTTGGAGGCTGGCCTCAAATTTGCCACCCTCCTGCTTCAGCCTTCTGCACTGCTGGGATCACCGGCATGGTTACACACCTCGCTCAGTCTGTGTTCTTTACCTTGCTGCCCTGCTGCCTTTTTGCAGTAACAATGATTCTCACTGTTGTAAAGAGCAGGTTCCAACTTCTGTGGCACCTGGACCAGAGGGGCAGGGTCTCCACCTTGAACAGATGTTGGAGTAGGGAAGAGCACCTCAAGGGAGCAGGGAAGACTGCAAAGAAAAGGAAAGTTCATTGGGCGCGGTGGCGCACACCTGTAATCCCAGCACTTGGGAGGCTGAGACAGGAGGATCTCGAGTTCAAAGCCAGCCCCAGCAACTTAGCGAGGCCCTAAGCAACTAAGTGAGACCCTGTCTCTAAATAAAATACAAAATAGGGATGGGGATGTGGCTCAGTGGCCGAGTGCCCCTGGGTTCAATCTCTAGTACCAAAAAAAAAAAGAAAGAAAGAAAGAAAAGAAAAGCCTAGCTGAAGGACTGGCTCAAAGTGTCCTCTGGTTTCCTGTAATGCAGCCCCACGAGCTACAACTCCTGAATCGCATGGCACTGTGCCAACCACATAGTAGATAGATGGTGGTCTCCATCAAGGATTCCCTATGGAAAGAGCCCAAGGCTGGAAACCAAGGGATCTGAGTTTCAACGAAGCTTTATCAGCCTGGACAACTCCCTGCACCTTTCCAAAACTTTAGTCCCCTCAACTGTAAATAGGCTGTTTGCAGTAGGCCTCTGTCCTGCCCCCACACCCCACCTTGTCAGGACCGTTTGGGGTGTATAAATGCAAAGGGAATCAGGGTTGTGAGATCAGTGGGACATGGGAAGGCACATAAAAATCAGAGAGACTTGAGTTTGAATCCTGTACTTGTCAGCTTTCACTGCACAACAAACATCCCCAGATCCCAGTGGCAAACAACAGTAGCTGTGTTTCTTAATCATGGGTTGGCAGGAGAGCTAGGGCACCTTTATTACCACTTCATTGTCGTTTCTTAGACTATTTTCTCATCTGTAAATTAGAGATAATACTCCCTTCTAACTGATCACACCTCCTGCTCAGGATATGGTAGAAACTAGAAGATGGTCACCATCTTGGCCAATTAGTAATCCAAGGAGTAGTCTGGCCTGCAGTGCTCACTCAAGGAACAGGAGGGCCATTGGCCAAGTCAATTAGACTGTCTGCCCCCGAATTTGAACTTGATAAGAGACCCAGTAAGTCATTAAAAGGGAAGCACACACTTGGGACAGTGGGAGAGGGCGTGAAGAATGACACTCATTAAAGACCACGCTCTTAAAGATGCCGACACACGTCTGCGGCCTGTGGAACCATCTTGGCCCTTGATGCTTTCTTTTCTGTTTCACTCTTCGGCCCTCCTGATCCTCCTACTGACTCCGACGTCCCTTTCGCTGAGGAGTTCCGAGTGAGGCCTCTTTCCTTGTGACTGAAGAGCTGGACTAAGACAGAGAAGATGCACATAAAACTTCCAGTCCAGAGCTAGGCCGGGCGTCCATCCTCAGCCTGCTAGGAACTGGTGCCGTGGTCCCCTGCCCATGAGCAAGGGCAGTGTCTCCGTACCAGGATTTGTCAAAAGGCCTCTCACGTACAAGATGCTCATCAAATGTTTGTTGGATAAACGAGCAAACGAATGAACTGCTCTGTCTGAACCTCTCAGAGAAACAGCCACCTGGCCTCTCCCACTCCCACAGAGCACAGCTCGGTTGATCCTTAGCCTGTGCCAGGCCTCGGGACACAACCGCAACAGGACAACATTCCCGCCCTCATGAGACTTCCTTCTGCTGGGGGTTGGAAAGGATACACATGGGAAAGAACAAATAGGAGCTGGCAGGTAAGGAAAATGTTGTGAGAAAAATTTAGAAAAGCAAATAGAAAGAGTCATTGAAGGGGCTATTTTTAGAATTCCTCAAAATACCATGGGTGGGTGCTGACTCACTGCAGGGTCTTGCTTTGCCTATCTCACAATGGGGTACTGTTGTGTGGAGTGGTCTGGGAGGACCCTCTGACCCTGGCGTTCCCAGTTTATGTGGTTACGCAAGGTAGTGGCTGGAGAGTCTAGGCTGTCATTGTCTCGAGCTGGGGAGAGATTTGCATAGAGTGAGAAAGACCAGAAAGGGTTGGCACACCTTTCTGGGAGACAGAACCCCACCACCCAAACCCTTAGCTGTTCTGAAAATGGTGTTTGTGATTACTACTGTGTGTGAGGAGCTGTTGGAGAGGGGAATAACTGTAAACTCTCTCTCTCTCTCTCTCTCTCTCTCTCTCTCTCTCTCTCTGTTCCTGGGGATTGAACACAGGGGTGCTTGAACACTGAGTCACATCCCCAGCCCTTTTAATTTTTTTTTATTTTGACATAGGATCTCACAAAATTGTTTAGGGCCTCCCTAAATTACTGAGGCTGGCCTTGAACTTGTGATCCCCCTGCCTCAGCCTCCTGCGTCACTGGGATTACAGGCATGTGCCAACATACCTGGCTCAACACTCTTATAAGGGAGACATCTTTGATCATTCACCAGTTTTTTTTGGTGGGGTTCTTTTTTTTTGTCTTTTTTGGAACTGAGGGGTTGAACCCAGGGCTTTGTGAATGCAAGGCAGATGCTTTGCCACTGAGCTACATCCCAGCTCAGTTTTTTTTTTTTATCTATGAAAATAGATAATATTTGCAGGACACTGTGGCACACACTTGTAATCCCAGCAACTTGGGAGGCTAAAGCAGGAAGATTATAAGTTCGAGGCCAGTCTCTGCAATTTAATGAGGCCCTGAGCAATTTAGTGAGACACTAATTCAAAAAATAAAAAGGGCTGGAGATGTGCCTCAGTGGTACAGCACCCCTGGGGTTCAATGCTCAGTATGAATAATAATAATAATAATAACAACAACAACAACATTTGTATGCTGGATATTATGGTAAGCGCCATACTGTCAACATTCTTATGATGCTAAGAACTATAATGACCCCTAAGTTACAAGTGAGGAAAATGAGGCACAGAGAAGTAAGGCATCTTACTCAAGGTCACACAGCCAGGATCACAATTCAGATCTGACTCTGAAACCTGTGCTCTTAACCTAACTAACATGAGCAAAACGGGACGCTTGCCCAAGGGAAGGGACAGATGCAACACTAGGACTCGGAGGGAGAGAGGAAAGCCAGAAGATGGTGATAGATTCCAGGCCTCCAGGAGAAGGGGCAGTTGAAGACAGGTTGATTACAGCACTTGGGGCTGCTCAGTGTTCCTGGAGTTGCAGGTGTGCGCCCAGCCTTAGTTACCTCTGCCCCTGGGGCCTGGGAACAGGGGAAGGACATCTTCATCCCTGTCGCAGCCTGGATGCCAGGGAGCTGCCGGTTGTTGCCCTGAATCACTTCCATTCTCTTGAAAAGAACCTCGGGGGGAGGATGGAAGGTGTCTGGCTCCTGATTTCCCTTGGACCCACTCCATGTCAGGAACAGAAAGTAAGGAAAAGAGGGGGACCCAGCCTAGGTGACTATGTACTACATGCCACACCTGCTACTCACCCTCCTTCCTTCCCTAACTACCTTGAGAATGATCCCTATTTTACAGCGGAGCAAAGCAACTCTTCCTCCAATCTGCAATTCCTGGAACCAGGATTTTTTTCTTTTTTTCTTTTTCTTTCTTTTTTTTTTTTTTTTTTTTAACCAGGAATTGAACTCAGGGACGCTCAACCACTGAGCCACATCCCCAGCCCTTTTTTATATTTTATGTTGAGATACAATCTCACTGAGTTACTTATGGCCTCGCTAAATTACTGAGACTGGCTTTGAACTCACAATCCTCATGCCTCAGCCTCCTGAGCTTCTGGGATTATAGATGTGCACCACCAGGCCTGGCTCAGAACCAGGATCTTAATCAAGACCTTCGGACCCCAGAAATTATGTGGGTTCTCTTGTCGGCTGTATTTTTGTTGTTGTTGTTTATTTGTTTGTTTGTTTTACTTCAGCTTCATGCAGGAAATTGGGGACTTCAATTCAGTACAACAAACCTGACTACTTCCTTTTGTTTTCTGGGGACCAAAGAAGAATTCAATAGAGCTTCTCAAATAACCTCAGATTTCCATTACCTCTTAAAATTCTTTAAGGCTCAGGAATTCTTTGAGTATCTAAAGAAAGAATGTGAAGTTTATTGTCCCAAAATAATTTATGCATAGACACATATTCTACAGGAAGACTGATCGATCATTCATGCCCTCTTACCCCCGCATCCAAGAAGCCCAGGTTAAAAACTCAAATCCACAGATAACTACATTCAAGTATGTTGCCCCTTCAGAGAGAGTCTCAGAACTTGGGGAAGAGGAAATTAATTCCTTAATTTCAGGGACAGTATTATCCAAACCTTCTGCTAACTGTAAACTAGCCATTTCCAGTTTTTCTACTATTTTGCTCTCAAAGTATTATTTAAACACTAAATTATTATTTAGACACCAAGTGCTCCCTGGCACATTTTTTAGTTGATAGCTAACATTTTTTCATCAAAAGTTTAAATAGTTGCAAAGGTTGTAATTTCTGGCATATTGTAAATTCATACACTCAAAATTAAAAAGCTCACATCATTCTCTTAAATGAATTAAATACCTTAGCAATTGACACTTGCAACCATCCATTTTAAAAATACATGACAACTTGGAAGGCTGAGGCAGGAGGATCACAAGTTCAAAGCCAGCCTCAGCAAATTAGTGAGGCCCTAAGCAACTTAGCAAGACCCTGTCTCAAAATGAGTAAATAAATGAAAAGGGTTGGGGATGTGGCTCAGTGGTTAAGCACCCCTGGGTTCAATCCCTGGTACCACTAACAATAGTATGATAATAGTAATAACAATAATCCATGAATTCATGAACAGACTCTCTTCTCTCTCTCACTCTCTCTCTCTCTCTTTCTTTCCTTTTTTTTTTTTTTTTTTTGGTTTTGGGGATGGGGCCCGGGGGTGCTTAACGACTGAGCCATATCCCAAGCCCTTTTTATATTTTATTCAGAGACAGCGTCTCACTGAGTTGCTTAGGGCCTCACTAAGCTGCTGAGGCTGGCTTTGAACTCAGACTCTTTTCTAAGTGTCAGATTTTTCAGGATTCCTTTTCCTATGTGAACTCAAATTTCTGCTCCATGTTCTACCACAAAATTTTTATCATGCTTTTTAAATGCTTAAGTGATTTATTGATGGTTATATTATACTCATCTGCTTGAAAATATAAGTGTTAAAAAATTATTATTTCACTTTTATCATAAGACTGGGCACTAAACTTTTTCTACTATTACAATTATTGTTAGAATGCACTTGATCAAAATAATACAAATATGTGACAATTTTTAAAAGCCCTACAGCAATTTAAATAGCTTTATTGAGGTAGACCTGTCATGAAATAAACTACACACATTTAAAATAAACAATTTGAGTTCAGCGTGGTGAGGTACTCCTGTGATCCTGGTGCCTTGGGAGGCCAAGGCAGGACAATCACAAAAGTTCAAGGCCAGCCTCAACCACCTAGCAAGATTCTCAGCATCTTAGTAAGACCCGCTCTCAAAATAAAAAAATGAAAAGGGTTGTGGTTGTAGCTCAGTGATAGAGCATCCCTGGGTTCAATTCCCAGTATGGGAACGAAACAAAAATCCTGGGTGACAGTTGGTCACTCTGGAAGGGGATAGGTTTTAGCAATAGTTTTATTCCTATTTTCCACTTTTTATACATGTCAAGCAGTGGTGTGCTAGAAACAGATTGTACTGGTTCATCAGGGTGAATTTTTATGAATGTTGCAAACTGGTTGTTAAGCATAACTACTACTAAAAGCTAAATAATATAAACTTACAATTAAATAAACTATATTAAAATTGAGAAGGACTGGGAGTATAGCTCAGTGGTTGGACACTCGCTTAGCATGCGCAGCCTGGGCTCATACCCCAACACTGCAGAAATAAATAAACACAAAGAAAATATGTACTAAAACCTTATTTCTTCCTAAGCCAGGCGTGGTGGTGCACGCCTGTAATCCAAGCGACTTGGGAGGCTGAGTCAGGAGGATTGAGAGTTCAAAGCCAGTCTCAGCAACTTAGTGAGGCCCTAAGCAACTCAGTGAGACCCTGTCTCTAAATAAAATACAAAATAGGGCTGGGATGTGGCTCAGTGGCCGAGTGCCCCTGAGTTCAATCCCTGGTTCCAAAAAAAAAAGAACACCTTATTTCTTCCTAATTCTCTCAATATTCTTCATTATCTATGTTCTTGAGATTGTGTGTACTATTTTATCCATGGATAGAAATACTGTTCATCTCTTCCCAACTCCATTTTCAGTGATAGTTCATTGGTAGCTTGAAATCAACCAGGGCAAGAGTACTTACATCACAGAAATTGGCAAATGGCACAAATTAGCACTCCCTCCTTCCCAGGCCTATTGCCAAACATTTACCAGCATCCTGCTGGCTGTAAATGCTGAGAAATTTTCCCTTAAAGAAGTTGGTGGGAACGGAAGGAATTTTGTTATAGAAGTGCGATGACAGATAACTAAAATCACATAGTAATCTATCATCAAAAATTATTTTTAATGATCTACCTACTACCAACTATATTAGGCCCCTCAGTTCTGTGGAAAGCAAAGTTTGTCAACCATTTAACATGCTAAAAAAATTTTTATTGTGGCATGAGATTTGTTCATTTTCTCAGGTTTTTTTTTTTTTTTCAAAATCCTAGGGAAGCAAATTAAGAATAGTTGAAAATAGAGGCTGAGGCAAGAGGATCGAAAGTTTGAGGCCAGCCTGGGCAAGACCCTGTCTCAAAATAAAAATTAAAAGTAATGAGGATGTTGCTCAGTGGCAGACCATCCCTGGTTTCAATCCCTACTACCAAAAAGGACCAAAAAAAAAAAAAAATTGCTGAAATTAATTGCTTATCTTTAACCCTGT
The DNA here is from genome assembly GCA_020662805.1 of Glaucomys volans. Classification (NCBI taxonomy): domain Eukaryota; kingdom Metazoa; phylum Chordata; class Mammalia; order Rodentia; family Sciuridae; genus Glaucomys; species Glaucomys volans. The sequence goes on from JAJEJO010001254.1 coordinate 66,312, forward strand.
GGGGAAAACATGGTATTTGGAACTTGTTTTGCTCTCAAGAATCTTTGCCACAAGAGACTTTATTTTTTTTTTATAATAATTAAGGAATAGAAGGGAAGTCATTTCCAGCTCTCTGTCCCACAAAATAAGTGAACTCATGCCAACAGATGCCATCAACAGATGATAGAGATAGCCAGATAGATGAAAGAAAGAAAGAAAGAAAGAAAGAAAGAAAGAAAGAAAGAAAGAAAGAAAGAGAAAGAAAGAAAGAAAGAAAGAAAGAAAGAAAGAAAGAAAGAAAGAAAGAAACCCAGCCAGCCAGCCCTAGGAAGGAACCTTTGTTACTTTGATTTATCATTATAGATGGTCCCTTCTAACCCCATAATAATCCCAACAGTACCGGTGCAGGGTGTTGAGAATTTTGTCAGTTCCACCCACTGCAGTGAGTTAGAAGGATGAGTGATAAGGGGGACAAACAACTGCCTCTTATAAAGCATGGAAGCTGACTTGAGAATGGAGAGAAACTTGCAAAGAAGTTTTCAGAAAGATCAAACTTTCTTTTCTATTTTTCTAGGTCCTGGGGAATTGAACCCAGGGCCTCACACTGGTTAGGAAAGCACTCTACCACTGAGCTATACCCCTAGCCCACCCCACCCCACCCCCGAATTAAATTCTGAGACAGGATCTCACTACATTGCCCAGACTGGTCTCCAATTTAGGATCCTCCTATCTCAGCCTCCCTAGTCGCTTGGATTACAGGTAATCGCTACCACACCACCACGCCTGCCGCCTGCCGAGATCTAACTTTTTAGGAAGTCCCTAATCTGAAAATTGAATCCCTTCACACAGAGGTCAGTCACTTTGAGGCCGAGGTATGCTGCGGGTTGCCTGTTTCGTTCAGCTCATTGAAAATGATTTTTGCATTCTTAAATGGTCGGAGAGGGGCGGCTGTCAAAAGAATATTACTATTTCCTAACTTGTGAAAAATGGTTCAAAGTTCTAATTTCAGTGTCCATAAATAGTGTTTTATTAGGGTTTTATTAGGGCAGGCTCAGTCCACAGGCAGGCTCAGTCCTTTGACACTGTATGGCTGATTTTGAGCCGCGACGCTAGTTTGGACAGTTTGGATGGAGATGACAGGGCCCGAAAAGCCCGAAAAGCCTGACTTCTGTAGTCTCACAAAAGTCTGCCGATCCTTGTCTCCAAACTGCCCGCGTTCACGTCCCATGTGAGAAGGTCTTCAGTACCCTCGGACAGGAGCGCCCCGGGGTTTGAAGGATGGCCTAAATGAGACTTTGGGCACGTTCTCCCGATCCTGGGCCTCAGTTTCCCCAACTGTAAAATGGGGTCAGACACCGGGATCTCTGGGGTCAGGACGCAATGAACCCGGCAGCTTGGAGGTCCGGGAGGATCCGGCTGGAGGCGAGCCGGAGCTGGCGGGCGCGCTCCGGGCGGGTCCCCTGGGGTTTCCAGCTCCGCGGGCGGCGCAGCGCCCCGCAGGCCGGGCTGCAGCGGGGGAATTCCGGGCGGGCGGCGGGCGGCGGGCGGCGGGCGGCGGGAGCGGGGGCGGGCCGGGGCGGGGCCGCCGCCTATAAGATGGGCCCGCGCCTGCCGGGGCCACTCGCCGCAGCCTCTCGGCTCCGCGCACCATGTCGCCCGGCCGCCTGCTCGCTCTGGTGCTGCTCGTCTGCGTAGGCGTCTCCGCAACCACCGCAGAGTCGGTAGGTGCCTGGGGGTCCCCGGGGGCGCGCCGGTGCCTCCTTTGTTACTGAGAGCCCGGGGTCCCGGTGTCGGCGATCGGGGACTGCGCCGCTCCCAACCGGATTCCAAGGCCCGAGAAACTTTGTGGGAACTTCGCTCCGGGTCGCAGGGAGACTCCTGGGGTGGCCCCTCCGCGCGCCGCGCGCCCGCAGCCTGTTCCTCTTCCCGCCTCGCCTGGCCTCGGCTCTACCGCGGGCTCCGCTCAGACGTGACTAAGCCGCTGTCACACCCTCCCACACCCTCCCACACCCTCGCCCCTTCGCTGCGATCTTGGCGCAGGCTCTGAGCGCCGGTCCCCCTCCCGGGTTCCCAGAGGGGACAGCTTTGAGACTCGGAGATGAGCTGGGGACGAGGGGCAGCGGGTGATGGGAAACAGGAGGGGCGTAAGGTTGTGGTGTGGCTCTGTTGGGAGTGGACCGCTGAGCCCAGACCTCGGTTCTGGCCCCCGCCCTACCATTGACTTAGAGGTCTGTCCCTTCTAGTTTCACCTTCCCCATCTGCACAAAGGGTACCGGGACGTGGGGCCAGAGGTGACTACTGCTTCTTTAGGGTTCCTAGAAAGTTGGGACCTTGATCTTTCAAGGGCAGACAGGAGGGGTGGTTTAGGCGCGGCACTTTGCTAGGAGCGGAGCCTCGGTTTCCTCCAAGTGTTCATTTCTGTTGAAATGCACCGGGGGAAACTGAGGCACCCACCTCCAGTGCAGTTTAAGGGGACTGGAGTGGCGAAGGCCTCCCGGAGCCGAGAGAAACCGTACTCTTCCACCTTCTGCCAGTCCCCAGCATAGTTTACCCAGCCCTGGGTCACCAGAAGCTGCATGGCAGCAGCCAGCTGCGCAGGAGGGAGGCTGTCTCCTCTGGGAAGGTGGGGGGCATAGGACTTGCAGGAGGGGTGATCTGCCTCCAGGAGCTTGAGCTTTGTACCCTTTAGCCCTAGTGTTAGGGGGGAATAAGTTCCTGGGGTTTAATCATTAATGTTAATTCCTTTGAAAGCCCTGGGTCTCCTTTTCCTCTCTACTTAGGGGAAAGTTGATTCTGTCTAGCAGTCTCTAGTTGAGGAATGAGTGAGACCCTGAGCAATACCCCTCTTCTCCATCCCCCCAGTACAGCTCCAGGCATGAATTGATGATTGCAAACATTTAGAGCTTTTGGTGTGTCTGGTCCTGTTCTAATAGCTTTCTAATGGCTCTATCAACTAACTTAATTTCAACAACAACACTACTGTTTACTGTTCTTAAACTGGTCCTGAGGCTAGAGAGGTTAAGTAACTTGCCCAAGGTCACACAGCTAATAAGAGGTTGAGTCAGATTCAAATTAGGCAGCCAGGCTTCCAAGTTCCTGCTTTTATCTTATTCTGAGTGGCTCTTGCTGGATAACTCAAGACTGATCTAGAATCTGTTGAAATTTGGGGGCTGGAAAGCCTCAAGGAATTCTACAGGGCAAGGACCCAGAGGCCCAGAGTGGGGTGCTTAGTTTCCCAAAGCAAGGGCAGTTTTGCAGAGAGGTTAGTGGAACCAGCCTCCCAACACCAGAACCAGTCTTCTGCCCCGTGCAGCGCTAGCTAGTGCGGCCCAGGGGGGTTGGGATCAAGCAGTTAGGGACGCATCTGAAAGAACACTTGGCTGGGCCTTGTGGGAAAATGGAAAAGACCCAGAGGTGGCTGAGGTCACCATGTGGACAGTCACATGTCAGTCTCAGCTCTGGGTCTGCTGAGCCTGCAGGTGCTTTAGGAGGAGGAGCAGACAGCTGTGTCCTGGGGGTAGTCAGAAGGATGTGGTTTGGGGGAGGGGTTGTGTCTGTCCTGTGTAGGGTGACCCAGGGTGACGGAGCCATCAGCTTGGGCAGCTGCTTCCTGAGAGAGGTATCAGTCTTTCAACTTGACCTTTGCTCTCCCAATCCTGGCTAATGTCAGGCCTCTTGCCTCTAATTGGGGCACAGGTCTCCCCCTTTTCACTCCCTTTCTCCCAACTTGTGGCCAAGTGGCAGTTGACTTAGACATAGACCAAGTGACAATTGGCTTAGACAGAGATGATCCAGTTGGCCTTTCTCGCAGGTGCAGGTAGAAGGAGTTTGCTAACAGCAGTTATGATTTGTCGAGTACTTTCCAAATGTCAGATCTGCTGCATTTTACCTTTACAAAAGCCCAGTATAGCCAGGCACAGTGGCACATGCTTGTAATCCCAGTGACTCAGGAGGCTGAGGCAGGAGGATTGAAAGTTCAAAGCCAGCCTCAGCAAAAGTGACCTGCTGAGCAACTCAGTGAGACCCTGTCTCTAAATAAAATACAAAATAGGGCTGAGGATGTGGCTCAGTGGTGGAGTTCCCCTGAGTTCAATCCCCAGTACCCATCACCACACACACACACAAAAAGTGGCAATTATATTATATGATACTCACTTTTCCAGGTGAGGGAACTGAGAGAGAGCTAAAATAGTACCACCTTGGGGTAGCTGAGAGCATTCAGGCCATCAGAATCCCTGTCTGACTAGTAGTCCTTTTCCAATTTTAGGTTTGATCCAAAGCCCGGTCCTCCCCTAGGATGGTGCATCAGGTTGGTGCCTTGGTGTCACAGGTTTGGGGAAGGAACCCCAGGGTGAGCACCCAGCTGCCCTCTCCTCTGTCTGGCGGGGGTTTGCCATCCTAAACCAGTTCTTCCTGTCCAGCTGGGAGCATTCCCCTGATCTGCCTTCCTGCCACTCCCTCCTTGGCCAATTAAAGGCAGCCTTGTTTTGGGAGTGGGGAGGGTTGGGAGGGGGACAAAGGTGTTGCTGCCCAGGGGCACAGTCCACTGACTTGGCACCAGGCCCAGGCGGTTCTGGGGAAGTGCTCCCCATCCACCAGGTGTACTTCAATGTAAAGACATTTCTGTTCTGCTTAAGAATTCTTTGCTTGATTGCACAGAAGTGAGGGTAGGGCGGAAGCCCAGTGGGTTCTAGGACCCTTGAGAATCCAGTGAGAGCTCTTGGGACTTTGTGGGAGCCCAGAGAGTTACCAAACACCTGGGGAAACATTCAGCCACACCGTGGAGGGCTTCATGAAGTTGGAGGGAGGTCCCCTGCCCTCTCTGAACTGATCACCCCTATCTGTAAAATGAGGAGTTTGAGCTGGAGCGCCTCAAGAGCTCTTGCCAGCACTATTTCATTAACAATTAAGTACCAACTATTCAAGGGGTTGCAGGAACCACAAAGATACCCAAGGCATTCCCTCTAGCGGCTTAATTTGCTGCACCAAATTCTGGAATAGGGGGAAGCCCTACCCACCTACCCCACCCCCCCAAACACACACACAACCCCACGGCAGGAACTTTGCTCCATTTGTTTTGGTGAAATACCTGTCCCATAGTTAGTTCTCAGGAAATGTTTGTATGAATGAATAAATTCATGCATGTAACTTCATTCTAAAAGGTGCATTGAGGTTATATGGTACCAGTATGAATGTCTCCCAGTAATACTGTGAGGTAGGTATTTTTATCTCCATTTTTTATAGGAAACTAATGCTTGGAGAAATGTAGTAGCTTTTCAAGGTCAAAACCAGGTCTGCATTTTGATTTATTGTACACAAATGGGGTATGACTTTTCGTTTCTATGGTGCAATCTGTAAAAATAAAAACAAAACAATATAAAAAAAAAGAAGTTGTCTTTTGAAATGTGATTCAGAAATACAGAAAGCAGCTTACCGTGCATTGAACACCCTAAGGGGTGCCATTTAAAAAGTTTGCCATCTTCTTTAGCAAACTACACCAAGTGTTTAAGGAAACTGCTCTAAATAAATTAGTGAGTGAGAGCTCTTAAAAAAAAAAACACACAGGTCTGACTGATAATGCAAGGGGTCTGGTTTGATCATCCTCAGAGCCTTCCAGATCAGGAGATTTGCTGGGTTTGATGGTAGATACATGGGGTCCTACTTCTGCATTGCAGGGCATCCTAAAGCAGACATGCCCAGTATCCCCAACTCTAAAATGAAGAGGTCGGGCCCTTTGCCTTCTAAGGGTCCTTCCTGCCCCACCCCCAGAGCCCATTGATGAGGAGAGGGGAGCTTTCTTGGCCCCCTCATTAAAGAGTCCAAACAAGAGCCTGACTCAAGAAAAGTGGGGATGGACATTCAGCTCCTGCCATCCCCAGCTCCTGGAAACAGAGAGCTTTTCCAAGGACTTGGAGTGCTGAGCCAGCTTGAACAAGGAGCTAGAGAAGCCAGGCTGGGCTCCCAGCCCCAGCTCCCTGTGGAGAGGAATTGGCTTCCAGTTGTCCTGCGGCCTCCTGGACTGGGTAGGTGGGTATGATTTCCAAAGGAACACTTAGGGAGGGAAGGGGATGGATGGAGCTCTGTGAGTCACTGCAGGCTACCGTCACCTGTCTGAGTCCCCATTTCCTTTCCACTTCTTGGCTAAGAGGGTGGCTCTGTGGTGGGGGTGTTGGAATGGATATGAAGACTTTTACCTTGTCCTTTGGGAGTCAGCATCTTAGTGTCCGGAGCCTTAAGGGGACATACAAGAAGTACTTGTACTAGGCCTGAATGTGGACTTTGACATTGGGCAGAGTCCAACTGGTCCTCAAAATGCGTCTTTAGACCTCTGCAGAGCTGGGGGCACATTTTCCCCCCTTACAGCAAAACTGAGCCGTGTGAGCTCAGAGCAAAGCCAACACTGCAGATGTGTCTTGACCAAGGATTCTGTGACATTTCTGAGGCCTCCTCCTTGCTGCTGGGGCTGTTTGGTGTGAGGCAGACCTAACTCCAGATGTTAGTCCACCTCTTAGTGGTGACATGACTTTGGACATGCTGATCAACCTCTCTGAACCCAGCTTCCCATTCTGTGAGGAAGGTCTCGGCCACAGACGGGGAGTGTAGCTCAGTGAGAGCTTGCCTAGCGTGCTCCAGGTGGGTTCCAGCCTCAGCCAAGCAAGAGAAACAGGGGCTGAAGGTGCAGCTCAATGTTAAAGCGCCGGGTTCATTCCCCATACCTCCCTCCCCCAAATAAGTCACGATGCTTTTTGGAGAGGCTTTAGAGGTCACAGCTGCCAATCAAGGTACAAAGAATAGTAGAGTGCTTAGCGGAGAGGAGAGGAGAGGAGGCCGAGGCATTCCTTGTGACTGTCCCTTCCTTGCCAGGGCCTCTAGAAAACTTTCTCCCCTCCCCCACACCTAACCCCACACCAGGTAGGTGGAAAGGGAGGAGTCCCGGGTGGGGCTGATGGAGTCCAAATCTCCTATTTGTTTATCTTAGAAGTGGGCTGTTTGCTAATTATCGGATGGGTTTATATTTAAACAAGAACCAGTTCCCAGCAGCCCCACCTGTCCTGCAGGAGTCCTGCCGTTGAGCAACTTAAGCAACTCTGAAGCCTGCAGGGAGAGGGGGCAGGGTGTTCACTGAGGGTACTGGACCACTAAGGACACTGCCCAGGTCACTCTCCTGTGTGGGAGGGGCAGAGACCTAGTCTTTTTTGCTGGAGTCCTGGGGATTGAACCCAGGGGCACTTTACCACTAAGCCACATTCCCAGCCCTTTTTATTTTTTGAGACAGGGTCTCCCTAAGATGCTTAGGACCTCACTAAGTTGCTAAGGCTGATCTCAAACTTTCCATCCTCCTGCCTTAGCCTCCCTCATTGCTCTTCAGTACCCAGCGAGTTCTAGTGTTAGGGTAGCTGAGTGACTGCAGATAGCACTGTGGGCTTTGGAGGGACGGGGTGATGATGGACAGAAACAGACAGTGTTCTGGAAAAGGCAGTGAGCCCGACTTTTCATTGCATGATGCCCTGGAGAGGGTAGCACGTAAGTCAACAGTTGGGTTCTGATTTAACCCCAGGAGAATAAGAAGCCTGACTTCTTGAGCTGGTTTGTCACTAACTCACTGGTGACCTTTGGGCATATTCCTGGCCCTGGAGGCCTCTCTGGCTTTGTCTGCTAGAGGCTGGGTGACTGGAAAAGTGGGTATGTTTTATAGCCAGAAAACCTGTTTCTGTCCCACCTCTGCCACTCACCCAGGGACACGGAGTTGGTTAATAAGTCACTTTGTTGATATGAGAGCCCTAGTGTCCTCTATAAAACACCTGTGTCACTCAAGGGTCATAATCGGTGTTTGGCAAACTTGTAAAGTGCTGGCTTCAGTTGAGTTTATTATTAGTGGCTAGACAAGGGTTCCTAGGTTGGCCAGAGGTGGCCTTGGGTAGGTGGTGTCCATGCACACAATAAAAATGTAAATGGCTTGTTCCAGTTCTCAGGGTTCACCTTTTATTCTCTTCAGAGGACTCGGGACTCCCCAAAAGGTGACTCTGAGCTTACCAGTGTGTTCGACTTCCTATAGGCTCCCCGCGCCCCCACTTTCTGCCCACCTCTGCTTCTCGCCCCGCCGTGGGCCAGCCTGCCTTACTCAGGGCCTCCCTTTTCATGCTGCCCCTGCCCCTCCCTGGTCTCTCCTGCCAGGGAACTCAGCTGCCCCAGTTTTCTCTGGCAGAGGAGAGGCTGTCAGGTGACACCTGGGGTAATGGAAAGGCGGGTAGGAGGGGCTGGCGTGTGTGGAAACAGTGACTGGGTGAAGCTGGGTGGTGGCAGCCAGGCCTGCAGGGACTGGGCTGGGCACCCAAGTGGGGACGCTCCTTGCCTCGGGGAAGCCCAGCTGCCCGGAGATGATTATGGAACAGACTGAGCTGGAGCAGTGGCTTCCCTGGGTGTCGGGGGAGGCGGGAAAGGGGCAGGAAGCCAGCACCCTGGTCCATCTAATCTGCTGCGACAAGGCTGCAAAGGAGGCTCTCAACTTGCTCTCAGAACACAAGAGGCTTGTGTGCGCCCTGAGAGCCTCCCGGCTGCAGATCCAGCAGGGATTTCGGATCGGCTGCCTAGATTACAAGCCCCAGCCTCAATGCACCTCTGTCTTCGAGGCCCTGAGGGAGCCAGCCCCTCCCAGCTGTCTCCACTGGTAATCGGAGCAATGCCCAGTTTGGTTACCAGGCCTCAGGACAGAGGGAGGCTTGTTTCTTTGAGACCCGTCTTTTATAGGTGGGGAAACCGAGGCCCGGACAGGGAATCACCCGAGACCACCTAGGGAGTCAGTGACAAGGGTGCTGGATTGGCTCCTGGTGGGAGGTTGTCCTGAAACTCCAGAATCACCTCCCCCACTCCTAGCTGGCATCCCAGGATCCTTGCTTGGGAATGGGCTGCCCTGGAACTTGGTGAAAAGCCGGCTGCTGGCAGTGCCAGGCCTGGCTCTCTTCACAGTGATTGTGTTCAGAGTAACCTGACCTTGAAGTGGGCAGAGCTGACATTTGAACCCTTGCTCCACCTCCACCCCCAGACCTGGTTTAACCCTTCAGGTACCAGAACCCCAGACTGCAGATGGTGTGTGATTTCCTTTTGCCTTCTAGTTTTTTGTTTGTTTTTTGTTTTGTCCCCAAGGTGTATCAGGAAATACTTTGGTGATCCAGGTCCCAAACAGAATTTCACATCACTCTGGTCAATGCCATCTACCCCTTCACAAATTTTCTCTATTTGCTTAGGACAGGTGCCCACAGCTGAGTGACTTGGGTTGGTCTCTTCCCATCTCTTTCACTCTTGCTTAGCCTGTCTGAAGGAATTGGGTCTCAGAAGCAAAATCATAACCCACTGTGGTTATGTCTGCTCCATCCACTGGCCAGCTTCTGTGCACAGGACCTGCTTCTACAAGTTTTCTCAGGTCTCTGACCCTTTGAGTATTAATAATCCCCCTTAGCCAAACGGAAGGCAGGTGGGGGTTAATAATAGCCACCACTCATTGAGCACCTGCTGTGTACCAGGACTGAGCTGGGTTGCTTGTGCACGGCAATGCATTTCCCTGAATCCTTATCACTCTGCAAGGTGCTAACAAGCCTGGTTACAAATGAGGAAACTGAGGATTTAAAAGCCCCAATAAACTCTCCAGCAGGACTGTGGTTTGCTACAGATCTTGCACATTCTGGGAAATGTCTGACCCTTTGGAATGGAATCGGGGAGAAGGTGTCTGCTGTGCACCCTGGGATCTCCTGCCAGAATCACTCTGGTGGGTCCAGCAGTTGGAGTCCAAGGGCACCCACCCACCGCACCTGCCCTACCCACCCTGCATTTGTGAGGCCCAGTTACTGCTCTTCTGGTCTTGCCTCCTGAAGGAAGGATCAAGTGTGGCCCTGACCCTGCCTTCCCTGAGGAGGAGGTAGGTGGGGGAGGCTCTTGTTAGATCACAATTAACCAAGCCCAGACCCTGAACCAGCCAAGTTTCTGTTCCTTTGTTCGAGCAGTATCACTTTCACCTTTGTTTACTCCTGGCCAGAGAAAGGAGTACTCTGGAGCCCTGATCGGGCAGTGAGTTGGGCGATCAGGTTAGGGTGGAGAGGTGAGGAGTGTGTGGCAGTAATGAGCCTGGTCGAGGTCAGGACGGGGTCTTGAGGAAGGTCTAGGTCTGAATCCCAGCTGTGTTGCTTTTTAGCTGTGTGACTTTGGATAAACAGCCCCCCAAGTCTCAGGTAGAGCCCCTCATAAGACTTGGACCAATTCAGTGAGCCAAGCAGGATGCCTGGCACATAGTGGATACTCCATGCTTTTCCTAGGGTGACAGAAGCTCTAGACTTTGGAATAAGGTTGGTGACCTTTTCCTAGTTTCATGCTACAGCCTGAAAACTATGGGGAGCGTAACTGAAGTGACAACTCTGTCAATGGATTTGCTGAGAACCCTCAGGGGCAGCTAGGACTCTTGACAGGGAGGAAGACAGTTCCAGCCTGGGAGCTAGGAGACCTAGCTTCCAAGTCAAGCTCTGCTGCCAGCTGCTTATGTGACCTTGGAGAAGTCCCTTGTCCTCCTCTGTTGGAGAGGTTATAAAATGAGACCGTTGGGCCTGTGGCCTCAGATGCTTTCTGTTGGCAGGTGCGACTTGCTATAAAATGAAAGCGTACCTGCCTTCCCTATCTGCTTTTCCCTGGAAGGCCTGGGAAAAAACACAGGACCTCTAACCCCCCGGTACCAGTTCAGGTGCCCAGCAGCCACAGGGCCAGCAGGGTCTCCGCCCAGCCTTCACAAGTCTGTGATTTCTGTTGTGCATCTATGAACACGACAAAGATACAGGGAGGCCCGGGGCCCCACAGAGGGTGCCTGTGCATGGACACATGGGAACACTCGAGCCTGGGCAGGGATGGGGTGAGCCGAGGAGAACGGACCATCCTTAGCCAGGAGCAGGGCGGGGTCCCTCTCTGGTCAGGGCTGGGCCTGGCTGCTGGGTGGCCTGGCTCTTCAAAGCCACCCCAGACTGAATGGGCCTTGTCTGAGGGGGGCCTGTTGGTGCCTTCCCAGCTGCCACAGAAAAGAGGGATGATTGCCCACAATCCCATGGGGCTTGGTTCTGTCTTGTCCTAAATGACCCCAGCTCACTTGGGAGTTTCCCTCTTGTCAGAGGTCATGGGCAGAGAAGAGGCCAGAGAGGGGCCTCCAGAGCTCAAGGGGGATTGAATTCCTCGTGTCCTCGGTCATACCACCTCACGTGCTCTTACTCTCTGGAGGAGGGAAGCCTCCTAGGCTCCTCCAATGCAGTCGATGCAGAATCTGTCCTGCCAGAACTGTGGAACCAGGGTCTGGGCCTGGCCATGCCACTGATCCCCGGTGTGACCTTGGACTAACTGCATCTTCTGGGAACCTGGTGTTGAAATGAAGGGTTTGGGATGACCGGATGCCCACAGGAGGGCTCATCTGGGAGTAAAGCTTGGTTTCAGCCTCAGCCTGGGCACTGCCTTGGCTGCTGGCTCATCACACCTGTCTCTCCTCATCTTCAACGCAGGATGGAGGGATTCCTAACAGCCAGTCAGCCTGCTGATCCCAGGGTGGTTTTGAAACACTCCATGGCACTTTCACAGACTAAAGGAAAGGGCAAATGCGTAACGTGGTTCCCAGGGACCAGGGAGTAGGAAAGGTCTCTGGACTGTTGAGATTGCTGGAATCTCCAGCCCGTTGTTGGGACCTCACCTCTGTCCTGCAGACTTTGAACTCCGACACCCCACAGCCAGGCTGGTTTTCAGACCAGGTCAACAAGTGGCCAAAGCATCTTTTTCTCAGCTGGATTTGACACACCCGCTTACCGGGGCTCATGTGTGAACATGTGTGTTCATGTGTATGTGGTTCAAAGGCCAGGAGACTCGTTCCTGGGTTCTGGCTCAGCATGGCCACTCTCTGTGGCCTTAGACAAGTGACTACCTCTCAGAGCCCTCATTTCCACCTCTGCAAAAAGGGTGTACTAAGAGGGCCAACATCACATCAAGTGCTTCATTATGAAAACTGGCTCTTGGTAAACCAGGGAGGCCCTGCCTTGCGGATCCTGAGCCCCAGGGCATTTGCAACCGCGGGAGCTGCGGGGAGGAGCACAGGAGCCCCGCCCTAGGTGCAGGCACTTACGCAACCATGAAGGAGCCTTCCTTCCCCTGTGCTGCCAAACCAAAGCCACAGGCACAGGCTGAGTAGTGCGGGGGCTGGAATTCCAGCGCCAGCAGCTCAACAGCTCCTGATTCCCGAGTCATGAAGTCATCCCTACCCAGGGCTTAACCCCTTCCGACTCCCACCCCCACGTGCGCCAATCTCAACGGAGACTCCCCCACCCGGGAGAGAGGGATGCCCGTCCCCGCCTTCCTCCCAGCCTGACCCGGCTCCCTTCCGGGAATCCAGCATCCTGCCCCGGGCGGGGCGGGCGTGGAGGAGAGCACGGATTTCACCCGCCTCTCCCCGGAAGCCAGCGGGCAGGGTGCCCAGGAGGCTGGTCTCCGGAGGGGCTTTCCTAGACCTCTCCTGCCTCTCGGTAGCCTTGTCTCATGAACCGAACTGGAGGCTGTCCCTTCTTAGGGTCTCCCCGGTGCCCCTGGCATTCTCAGCTGGGCACAGGACCCCCTGGGCAGTCAGCAACAGGGACCTGGCATCCTTCCGACTCTGCTGTGATCAGAGGTCTCCATGGGGTGCGCACCGAATGGCACTGAAGGATGCTGGAGTGGTGATCTGTGGGGGTGGGGACCGTGCCTCAGTACATGGCACAGTGCTGGCAGCAGAACCGCTTGGTGGGAGACGTTTGGAAGTCAAGGCTGAATTCAGGAGCAAGCGCCTGAGTCACCAGGCTGAGCAACGCTCTGACATGAGAGTCTTGGTGTGCATGAGTCTGTCCCAGCCCAGCTTGACTCAGCTGGGAAAGGTGTCCCCAACTGGCAAGACCAGAGCCAGGAGTCCACTCCCTGCCATGGGTAATCAGCTGCCACTGCCTCACAGGACCGTGCAGCACGGTATCCCCAGGGCTGCCGATGCACACGGGACCTGCTGGCTCCTAAATCAGGCAGCCCCATCATCTTTCTGCGGTTTGTCACCAAAAGAAAATAATTTATAAATTAAGCCCAGTCTCCTAGTTTGTAAATTATTAAAAATGGGGCTGGCAGGTTGCAAGTGCTCAGTAAAGTGTACCTAATAATATTAATAATTTCATTATTACCACTTGTATTTTTTTTATTAATGGGGAATGGGAAAGGGACTTGCCTAAGGTCACACAGTGAGTCGGTGGCAGGGCAGGATCCAGGACCTGGGTTTCCAGACCCTGGCTCCACCCCTGCTGACACTTTCTTTTCTTTTTTTCCTAGTACTGGGGATTGAAGCCAGGGGCACTCTGTCACTGGATACATCCCCAGCCGTTTATTTTTTTAAATTTTGAGCCTTGCTAAATTGCTGAGGCTGGCTTCAAACTTGTGATCCTCCTACAGAGTGGCTGGAATTCCAGGCATGCGCTACCAGGCCTGGCCACTTCACTGGTTCCTGGGGCTCAGCTGTTGTAGACACTGGAGGCCACTGGTTGAGGCTTCTCCTTTCTTTATCCTAGATCCGAGAAACGGAGGTCATCGACCCCCAGGACCTCCTGGAAGGCCAATACTTCTCTGGAGACCTACCTGATGATGAGGATGTCGGGGGCCCTGGGCAGGAATCTGATGACTTTGAGCTGTCGGGCTCTGGAGATCTGGGTATGGAGGACATGCTGGGCAAGCCTGGGTCACAGGGCTGGAGGAGATGGTGGCTCAGCCAGTGAGGCGTATGACCATGGAGGCTGGGATCTTTGTGGGGATTTTCTACAGTGCCTCTCTTCTCAAAAGGAGAGACAAAGCCAGGCGTGGTGGCACATGCCTTGGGAGGCTGAGGCAGGAGGATCGCGAGTTCAAAGCCAGCCTCAGCAACTTAGCGAGGCCCTAAGCAACTCAGTGAGACCCTGCCTCTAAATAAAATACTAAATAGAGCTGGGGATGTGGCTCAGTGGTAGAGTGCCCCTGAGTTCAATTCCCAGTACCAAAAAAAAAAAAGAGAGAGAGAAACAAAAGAAACTGTGTTAGCTTTTTCTGTTGCTGAGACCTTCTGGGGTGAGTTGTGTGTTGCTCTGAATTCCTGATAGCTTTGGGTTTTCAGGCACTAGCCTGAACCTGTTTCCATAGGCTCCTCCCTTTGGCAGAGGGTGGGGCAGGGCGGGGCGTTGGGGGTGGGACCCATGTAGTGTTCTTCCTTTGGAAGGGAAAGTACTAGCTGAGAAATGGAGGTGGGGTGGAGGGGCATTTGTGGGCAGAGGCTTCCTGGGACCAAACCATGGCCAATGCCCTTTGTGGTCTTTCACGCCCTGACCCTGATGTCCAGGGCTGACAGCTGCCAAGAATCATCCCTCCTGTGTTCAGGGACATGTCAATATTCCAAGTTTGAGTTTTGAAGTCACATTGTCCTGACTTCAAACCTTGACATTGTGTCATCTCTGAGCCTTGGTTTCCTATTCTGTAAAATGGGAATAATAATGACCGTACATCAGTGTTATGGGACTGAATTCAGTTAGAGCTCTTGGCATGAACCACACAGCCAGGTAACTCTGTGTGTTTGTGTGTGTGTTTAAAAATAAATTTTACTGTGTATATTTAGGATATAAAACATGATGTTATAGGATACTTATACATAGTGCAAGTTTCTGTAATGGAATATCCGCCTTCTCAGTCTATGTTTTAATGATGCAATATATGGTATTTAATATTACAGTTAGAGTCTTCTTTCTTAGACTTTAATTCCCTGGGGATCTTGTTCAAATGCAGATTCTGATTCAGTCAGCCCTGAAATTCTGCATTTCTCTCAGCTCTGAGGTATGGCTGCTGTCCCTGGATTCATGCTTTACAGAACAAGGGTTTGGAATTCACGAAGTTCCTGCCCGGCTATGGGCACACACAGTTGGTGTGAAAGAGTCAGGGAGGCAGGTCTCAGGAGTCCCATTCTTCAGACGAGGTGGCTGAGGTTGAGGTGACTGAGTTCACTTGCTGGACATGGAGATTTAGGGGCTGCAGTTGTAAGTTAAGACTCCCACCAGCCACGGCTGCAGGGGTCGCTTACTTGGGGGACATGGACCTTGTGCTCACAGAGCTATTCTGACCTTACAGATGACTTGGAGCGCCCAGAGAGCTTCCCTGAAGTGATCCATCCCTTGGTAAGTGCGGCTTGCCCTTCCTCACCCCACACACCGTCAGACACCCGTTAGAGGGGCAGAATGCAGCTCCCAGGGGTCTGTCTCCATTCTGCAAGAAGCCTTTTCATCTGGGGTCCTGGGCTTACTTGGGGACAGGCACAACTGTGGGTCACAAGTAGGCCATGCCCCCTGCAGGGGTAATTCTGTCAATGCCAGCTCCTCTCCTATGCATTTATGGCTGTTTCCCAACTGATACCAAATAGCATATATGGTGACTGTGTTTGTCACTGGTGGTCCTGAATGTTTCCCCTCTATGATGAAATGTTCTTGTCACTTTTACAGGCTGCACTAGTTCACTTGGTTCTCCTATTGATACAGTAGTTCACTTGGTTGTCCTATTGATGGAGAAACTACATATAATTTTCTGATTTCCTAAAGTTAAAACGTTTTGGCCAGCTCTTTAGGAGAGAGTCCAGAGGCAAAACTGCTGCCTTAAAGGGCAAGCAATCCCTAGGGTTTGCCACATTGCCTGTAGCAGGGCTGTTCTAGAACACTCACTGTCAGCAGGGTGTGGAAACATCCATCTCCCTTTGCTTTTGGTCAGGTTCATTTCCCATTTGGGACAGACATACTAGAGAAGTCCAAGGTAAGGGTTTTGGCAGCATGATTTTGAGAGGTTGTTGTGGGTTCCTGTTCCAGGACCATACGGTCAGCCCCCATTCTCCACCTGGCTGAATGTCCCCCACCCTGCTTGGTCCCTCCCCATGCTCACTCAATTTTTGTTTGTCTTTCTCTCCATTCAGGTGCCTCTAGATAACCACATCCCTGAGCGGGCAGGGCCTGGGAGCCGGGTCCCCTCCGAATCTAAGGAACTAGAGGAGAATGAAGTCATCCCCAAGAGGGTCTCTCCATTTGAGGGAGAAGAGGATGTGTCCAACAAGGTGTCCATGTCCAGCACTGCCCAGAGCAGCAACATCTTTGAGAGAACCGAGGTCCTGGCAGGTAAGGCCCTGCGCTCTTCTGACATGCCTTTAGGGGGAAGAGGGACTGCAGGCAGGGACGCCTGGAGGCGCTTCAGCTTGCCTGGGGGTTGGAGGACTCTAACCTCTGCAGCCTGGTGGAGGGGGATGGGGAAGAATTGCATATCAGAGTCTTCTAAAGAGTAGGTCTTGTGACTTCCCCTGCCTCCGCCCCTCTGGGGTATTTTTCCAAGCTTTCACAGCCTGGGTTTGGCATCTGGGTGTTAATCATTTATTTCCCTTGGGAGCCTGGAGATTCCTTTAAGACTGGGTTGGCTTCCCTTTCCCCTGCTCTCTTGCTTAGCAGCCTTGTGACCTTGCTGAGAAGCTTTTTGAGCAGGATGAAGCACCCCCACTTTTCTCATCTGTAAAATGGGTATCTTAGTGTCACATCACCGAATTTCATTGTCCCTTCAGAAAGTGAGGCACAAGGTATCTTCGTGTGACACAGTAGGACACGGAGGTCAAGAGAGGTTAAACATTTGGTTTCAGGTTAAACATTAGGTTTCAGGTGAAGAGAGACTGAGATAGGAGGATCCTAAGTTGGAGACCAGTCTGGGCAATGTAGTGAGATCCTGTCTCAAAATTTATCATGGGAGCTGGGCACGGTGGCGCATGCCTGTAATCCCAGCCCTTGGGAGGCTGAGGCAGGAGGATCGCAAGTTCAAAGCTAGCCTCAGCAACTTAGCGAGGCCCTAAGCAACTCAGAGAGACCCTGTCTCTAAAAATACAAAGTAGGGCTGGGGATGTGGCTCAGTGGTGGAGTGCCCTTGGGTTCAAGCCCCAGTACCAAAAAAAAAAAAAAAAAAAAATTATCATGGGGGTTGGGTAGGGAGGGGTGGGTTAGAGGTATAGCTCAGTGGTAGAGTGCTTTCCTAACCAGCGTGAGGCCCTGGGTTCAATTCCCCAGTACCTAGAAAAATAGAAAAGAAAATTTGATCTTTCTGAAAACTTCTTTGCTAGTTTATCTCCATTCTCAAGTCAGCTTTCATGGTTTGTAAGAAGCAGTTGTTTCCCAAAAATCCAAGGGCTGAATGGTCTCTCTGAAAAGTGAATGATGATGCATAATGCGGGGTGGAGCGGGGGCAAGAATGTAGGAAGGCTAGATAGCATAGAGGGAAGGGAGGGGTGGGGTTGGGGTGGGGGGTAATAATAACAGAATGTGTGACAGACATCATTGCCCTGTGTACATGTATGAACGCACAGATGGTGTGACTCTACTTTGCGTACAAACAGAAACAATAGCTGTACTCCATTTGTGTTCAGTGAATAAAAATTAAAAAAAAAAAAAATCCAACTCAGCTGGGACGTCCTAATCACTGGGACAGATTGTGAGAAATAATAAAGTAGTTGTGGTTTTAACCCACTAAGGTTTTGGGTAGAATGTTCAGAACCGGGGAGAATAAACACTTTTGTTGAAATAACAAAAAAAAAAAAAAAAAAAAAAAAGAATCAGTTGTTTGTCCCCTTATCAGCTCTTGACTGTAACGTGCTGGTGTGGGTAAGCTCTGTCCCAGGGTGAGAGGCCACTTAGTCTTACATGTTTCAGCCTGTTTTATGGAACTATTTTGGAGGTTAAGCCTCCCCATCTTTCTTCAACCACAGAGTTTCACTCTCGGCTGCCTATTTTAGGTCTGCCAGCTGCAGATTTTAAAGTTACATATTTTATTTTTTATGTTTTGGCAGTATTGGGGATTGAACTCAGGGGTGCTCCACCACTGAACCACATCCCCAGCCTCTTTTGTTTTTTATTTTGAAACCGGGTCTCTCTAAGTTGCCAAGGCTAGCCTTGAACTTGAGATCCTCCTGCCTCAGCCTCCCAAGTAGCCAGGATTATAAGTGAGCATCACCAGCCCAGCATAGTTACAGATTTTGGATCTGTTGATTAGGTATTGCTTAGAGAAACTAAAGGTACTACTGTTTCTGAAGGAAAACATAAAAGTCAGTGATCTAGTCCAAGCCACTGTTTCTTGTTCTTCATGGGGAGACAGACCCAGGCTTTGGGGTACATGTCAAGAGAAGAACTGAAGCCAAGCTATCTATTTACGCTTCCATTTGAGCATTAACCAGTATGAGATCCTTATGAGAAAAGGAACATTTTTAGCTGACTGAGGTGGCATCCTCCATTGTAGTAGCTTTGAAGCAGTACCCGGGAGCTTTATTAAGTGTTTGCTGTATGCCATAAGATTCCTGTGCCCCTCAGGGAGTCCCTCCAAAAATCTGAAGCCAAATTGAAATCATAAAGCCAGACCTGGTGTTTGGACCTAGGAGCCCAGTCAGCTTCTGAGCCTGTGCTTGGACCTTGACCCTGTGGGAAATCTCAATGGGGTTTTCCAAGGGGAGGTTTTAGAAATGGGAATGGGGTAGCTGCCTAATATTCCACATGCTTTTTCTGGCACCTCGTGGAAGCCTTCGTTGCTGCTTTTGATGGGATTTCAATCAACATGGAACCTCGCTTGGGTCTTGTGCTGCTCCATCCCGTTCCGTGCACAGATCTGTAGGGCGTGCGGTGATGGAAAATTAATCTTCTTAGCCCAAGTAAGACTGAATTAGTGGACTCAATCTGCCACAGAAAGGCTTCCGTGAGCCATCCCTGCCTCTCACACACAGGAATGAGTCATTCAGGCCACCTGGCATGGTGGACAGAACAGATGCTCACCTCTGCCTGACACCAGCCAGGCGCTCCGCTGAGCCCAACTAGGAGAGCCATTTGTTAAGCAGGCCCAATTCAGGGTGTCGGGGACACAGAGATAAATCCCAGCGGTTTACAGTTCACCAGCCTCGAGCATATGCTCTGCACTAGGCACTGTTCTAAGCACTAGATAATTTATTTAATCTTTAGGACAAATGTATGCGACTCACAAATTCATTCCGTAATGAAAGAGACTAGGGGACTCGCACAGCTTGTAGTTGGGAGTGGAAACCAGCCTGAGCCACTGGGCTCTGCATGGAAACATGCACCACAGTAGCGATCACCTGTGACGTCTACGTGCATGTATACCTGTGTCGGCCTAGGCAGGTAGACGGGGTGCACACAGGGAAAGCTAGAGAGTTCCCTGTGCTAAGAGTGGGCGTGTCTAAGTGGTTTTCCGCAGCTCGCCATTATTATCCTGGCTGTTGCTAGGGAGTCTCCCTGTGCTTTCCAATCAGGTTTACATAGTGACTTTGCCATTTTAACCCTAAGGTGTTCAGTGACTTAGAATGCCTAGCAGTCCCCTTGTCATAATTGGGGTCATGTGGATCAAATTTAATTAGGCTTTCAGCTTGCCTGGCACAGGGAGTGGTGCGTCTGGCTGTAGGAAATGCCTGCGGGTGCAAGGGGGGTGTGGCCCGCAGTCCCAAGGAGCAGCTCTCACCTGGCTCCCTGCTCTCTCCCCCATCTCCAGCGCTGATCGTGGGTGGCATCGTGGGCATCCTGTTCGCGGTCTTCCTGATCCTGCTGCTGGTGTACCGCATGAAGAAGAAGGACGAAGGCAGCTACGACCTGGGCAAGAAGCCCATCTACAAAAAAGCCCCCACCAATGAGTTCTATGCATGAAGCTCCCCACCGGCGCTGGCTTGGACCTTGGAGAGGGAAGGGAGCCGAAGGATTGTGAATGGTGGGCATTAGAGGGGAGGCACCTCACCCACCTGTCTGTGTCTCCAGCGCTGACCCCCTGCCCAGGGTCAGAAGCGACATCATCTTCTACTGTGCTGCCTTGCTCTTTTTGGTTCTTTGGGCCTCAGTTGCCCCTGAAGAAAAATGGGGGTTAAGTGTGGCCTTTCTGAAGGCAACCCTGGGATTGGCTCAGTTTTTAAATTTCCAGATTAGAATCTAGGACCAGTCTAGAGCCTGTACAGAACATGTGTCATGGGGCGGGCCAGGAGCCTGGGGTGAAGGGTATTTATTGTGGGAGTCCTGCCTGGAGGTCTGACCTGGCTGCTTCCTCCCCTTTCACAGTCCATCCCTCTGTGGGACTCAGGAGAAGGAGCTAGAACCCCCTGCACCCCTAAGAGCACCCATCCATGGGTCCTTGAGATGGACCGTGGGAGTGTTGGTGGTACACCTGGGGCCCTCCTAGGCTCCTTCCCCCGACTTGTGGAAATCACCCTTTTTATTTGGCCAGGGAGGGTGGGGGAAATGCTAAAAGCACACCCTGACATGGATCTATAGAATATTGGTGAATCATCTCTAGGGTGTTTTGTTATTGTTTTTTAACAGTTCATTCCTTCGTGCAGAGTGTGTCTGCCTGGGCAGGTGTGGGGATGTGAGGGTGTCTTAACTCACATTTCACAAACCTGCTAAGTGTGTATTTAATGGGTTTCATGTTCGTTTGTTTCTTGAAAATGAGAGAAGAGCCGGAGATGTGATTTTTATTAATTTTTTTTAACTATTTATAGCTTCATACTGGGCCTCTCTTTCCTTTTTTTTTTTTTTTTCTTTTCTTTAAAAACCTCCTTCTCCATTTAAAAATCTTCCTGTTCCCCTACCCATGACCTTGGCCCTTTCTGAAGCTGCTTCATCTAAGGAGTAACTTTTGCCGAAACATAGTTTTATAGCAGATCCCAAAATAGAATGTAGGGATGGTGTGGTATTTGTGTCTATGTTCCTGTAATATATTATTATTTGCCCTTGGTTCTAGAAAAATAGATAAATATATTTTTTCAGGATATAGTGTGATATTTCCAGTTTCCTGTTGGCCGGGTGGCTGCGTGAGTGGGTTTTTGCCTTTCTCTTGCCCTGTTCCTGGTGCCTTCTGACTGGGCTGGGATGGTGGAGGGCAGAGGATTGCCACCTTTCTGCCCTCTGCTTGGGGCCCAGCGCAGGTTCCAGGGTTCGCTTTCTCTAAGCTCTAGGGCTTGCTACACATTATAGTGACTACATGTGGCTGTTTAAATTAGGTCAATTCAAATCATGTAAAGTTAGAAATTCATTCGTCAGTTGCGCTAATCACATCTTGAGCATCCAGTCACCACCCAGGGCTCGTGGCTATGGTACTGACCCTGCAGAGACAGCCCTTCCATCTATGGGGTGTAACATGCCGCTCTAGAGAACTGTACTGGCTTGGTGAGTTAGTGCTCGGCTTGGCTGGGATGACCCTTATCTCCCTGGGAGGGGGAAGGGGACAGGGAGGAGGGCCCATGAGGCCCCAGCTGGGTATGTTACCTGGGCTCTCCTTCTTAGAGGGGAGAGGCCTGGTGGCTTAGCCCAGGTAGGTGGTTTCTTCGGACCCCACTGGCTGGGGTGGGGAGAATCACCTTCCCTCACTGTGCCCTGTGGCTATTAGCTCCCATCCCCACCCCAACCCAGGGTCCCAGCTGGCTGGGTCCTCTTCTAGCCTCAGGGCCCTTTTCCGCTTGCTGTGTCAGAGTGAGCACGTTTTCTGCAGCCTGCCCCCTTCTCCACCCCCCACTGTCGTCTGTTACTGATTTTTTGATAAAAAGATAATAAAACCTGGTACTTTCTAGATTGCCTGCCTCCGTCATTTTGATGTCAGTAACAAGTCATTCTTTCTGGGCTCTGTACCCCTTGAACTCGGTAGAGCATGAGAAACCTCCCCCTCTGGAGTGCCAGACACAGGGAGAGGTCTAAGGAGGACAGGAAGGGCCTGAGGGGAGGACTCCAGGGCATGGCGCTCAGCCTGGCTCGCCCGCCTGCCTTGGTGTTTTGCTTAGGCAGCACTGTGGTTAAAACAAACACAAATCAGTCTCTTCCTCATGAAAATGCAGATTCCTCCTTTTCTTAGGGGAAAAACAATGTATAAGTTGGCAATGGCCAACCTGCATTGCTACACGCAGGTGCTTCTGGGAAAAGACATCCTTCTTTCTAGGCATGGATTCTGCCACGTCCCAGTGTCTGCTTCACTCATGTCGTTTACTTGGGCTCTGCTGACACTGTAGTCGGCAGGTTCTGGAAATACCATTGACAACCTCTGGTGATCCTCATGACAACCCTGTGAGTGGGTAAGAACATTTTTACCAAAGGGATGATCCGCCCTCAGCTTGTCAGTGCAGAGCCGAATCTTAACACCAAGTCCTGGGACACTGGTGATTTTTTCCTCTTGATGCCCTCATGTTGCCCAGTGCTTGGCTGGGATTGGGGAGGACACCAAGAGGAATTGATAGCACTCTTGGCTAATTCATCAACACAGGTATGTGCCAGGAGCCCATTCTCATTGCTTTACATTTGAACTTACTAATCATCACAACAAAGTAGATGTCATTGGTAGGTCCACGGTACAGATGGACTCACCTAAGGGGTTAATAACTTTTTCAAAGCTACACAGCTTCCCAGGGATGGAGGTGGGATGTGAACCAGACAGCCAGGCTCTGGAGTCTGCTTATAACCACACTGCCTATTAGAGGGTTGTATTGTCCTGGGCCCCTTCAACTCAGCAAGACCCTGTTGCAAAATTTTAAAAGAGTTGGGGATATAGCTCAGGGGTAGAACATCTGGGTCCAATCCTCAGTATATTAAAAAAAAAAAAAATCAGTTCCTCAATTTCACTCGCCTCATCTTTTTTTGTAGTGCTGAGGATCAAACCCAGAGAGGGCCTCGCATATGCTGGGCAAGTGCTGTGCCACTGAGCTACATCCCCAGGCCTATTTAATTTTCCTTTGAGACAGGGTCTAAGATGCTTCCCACCGCAGCACTCCTCGTTGCTGGGATCACAAGTATATGCCACCATGCTCCACTAGCCTCGTCTTCAGTGCTCAATGCTACATGTAGCTGTGGCTACTATACCGGACGGTGCAGAACTATCTCACTGTCCCAGGAATTCCAGTGTTGGGTTGTGTGAGTCAAAACCTCTGCATTCTGATTTCAACTCCTGCCAGCTGTTACCCTGCACTCTCACAGTCAATGGGGAAGAAGGTCAGAGTCTGGCACATAGTAAGTGCACAATAGGTGGTACTCAATGTTGGTGCCATCTTGTGGGTAAGATGGCTTCAGAAGACTCCTGGATTATCTCTTGCTATGTAAAGCTATCCCAAAACTAAGGGGCTTATAATAACATAAGCATTATCTCACAGAGTTTCAGTAAGTCAGAAATTCAGGGGCCACTTAGTGGTTTGGTTCTGGCCTGGGCTTTCATAAGGTGGTCCAGATGTGGTGCAGATGTTGGCCAGGGTTGCAGTCATCTGAAAGCCTGACTGGAGCAGGAGGATCCAAGATGGCGCACTCACGTGTCTGGCAACTTGGTACTGGCTGTTGGCAGGAGGCCTCAGTTCCTCACCCTGTGAACTTACATAAGGTGGAGTGAAGTGTCCTCATGACATGTCACCTGGTCTCTCTCAGAGTCAGTGATCCGGACAGATGTTATAATGCCTTTTATGACCTGGCTTTGGAAGTTACACACTCTTCTTTCCATAATATCTTATTGGTAACACAAGTCAACCCTATTCATTGTGAGAGTAGACTACAAAAAGGCTGGGACACT
The DNA here is from genome assembly GCA_020662805.1 of Glaucomys volans. Classification (NCBI taxonomy): domain Eukaryota; kingdom Metazoa; phylum Chordata; class Mammalia; order Rodentia; family Sciuridae; genus Glaucomys; species Glaucomys volans. The sequence continues at coordinate 89,919 of JAJEJO010001254.1, forward strand.
ACACAGCAGCACTCTTTAGAAGCCAAGTTTAAGGTTGGTGACCATGGCTCCATTACTGGTCAATCCTGGACAGGAGTTAGTTTATCTAGAGTGCTAACTTTGATAGGGTGCAATATTATTTCTGAGACTTAAGCAAGGAATGCAAAGTGGATTCTGCACAATATTGGGTCATTTTGTTCATGATCTGCCAATCTTCTGAGACTGCAGAACTGACCCCTTTGTGGAACATTCTCTGCACAGGGCATGGAAAGCTCTATATGTCCAACAGATCTCCACCTGCCAATACTTTGCTAAATAGTTTTGGGGGTAGGCAGATCCCAAGATGATCCCCAGGATCCATATAATTCCTTCCTCGTAAGTGTGGCGGGACCTGTAAATCTAGGATGCCCTTAGGTTTATGATTAGGTTACATTAGACAGCAAAGGTGAAGAGGTTTTGCAGATGTAGTTAGTGCCCCAAATTAGTTGATTTTTAAGTTAGTTAAAAGAGAGATTATCCTGGGTGGGCCTTGAAGAAACACATTGCCTTGAGTTCTTCAGCTGTAAGGAAAAGAGTTTTGCTAACACGTCTGAGAGCATGGATGAGAACTCCATGCCTTCCTGACTGACACCCTGATTACAACCTTGGAAGATCCTGAGCAGACCAGCCAAGCTGTGCTTGAACTCCATGGAAACTCCGGGACAATAAATATGTGTGGTTGTAATCTGCTACTTCTGTGGTAATTTATTATGCAACCCGGAAAACGAACACTAGAAGGTCACTCACCTCCTGGGCCATCAATTTCCCCATCTGTTAAATGGAGAAGGTGTGCAGTGTGTGAATCATTTCTAAAAAGTGATTTTTAAGTAACAACTGTGACAGCGAGTAGGCTACATAAGCGGCTGCTGTGGGTCAGGCCCTGTTGAAAGTGCTTTTCATATGTTGATTATTTTATTCTTCATGACATCTCATGATTAAGATCCCCATTAACAGCCAGGCACCATGGCCCCTGCCTGTAATCCCAGCTACTTGAGGCAGGACCATCACAAGTTGCAGACCAGACCCTGCAACTTAGCAGGGCCCTAAGTAACTTAGGGAGACAGTCTCAAAATAAAAAATAAAAAGGGCTGGGATGTAACTCAGTGGTAAAGCACCCCTGGGTTAAATCCCCAGTACCAAAAAAAATAATAATTTAATTTAAAAAGCCACATTTACAGGTGAGGAAACTGAGGCACAGAGTGGTTGAGTGACTTGAACTTGCCAAGTTCACCCAACAAGTACACACAGCTTTGATTCTAAGATGACTGCTGACTGCTGTCTACATTAGATCTACCTCCCTTCTTTTATTTATTTATTTTTATTTATTTATTTACTTATTTTATTTTATTTTATTTTTTGCGGTGCTGGGGACTGAACCCAGGGCCTTGTGCATGCAAGGCAAGCACTCTACCAACTGAGCTATATCCCAGCCCTATACCTTCCTTCATTTTGAGGTGACCCCTCTGAAAATTGATATGGGTTAGGAGTGTGATAAATATATATGTACATATACATTTATAATTTATATTTATATATAAATATATGAATTTATATATATATTTCTGTCATATATATTTTATTTTATTTTTCCAGGACAAAACCAGCCAAGTCCAGGCTACCCCTATGCAGGGCAAGCTGCTAATGGTAATGCCCCTTATCAGGCCTCTTCCAGGGGCAGGGGCAGAGAGACCACCTTTTGGACTAGACAAGGGCTCAGGGATGAGCTTGGTGGGATGCCCCCCCACCGAGTATTCTTTAACCAGGTCCATTAAGAACCTGACCCAAGGCTCTGCCTGAGCTAGAACTTGGCCCCACCCCGCCCCATGGCAAGCAGCCAGCTGTGGCAGGTGTTTACCACTTCACCCACTGAAAGAATCACTGTGCCACCACTACCCTGCCTTTGTCTCTTGGGGTCTGGAGGAGAGCCAGACCCGGCTAGGGGGCCTTTTCATGTGCGTGTCTGCGTATGCTCAGGGCTGGCCCTTGGCAAAGCCCTGTAATGTCACATAGGTTTCACTTCCCTTGAAGTCACTCACTTCCTCTGTCCCTTGTCATCTGCATGGTCTGTGCCCTCAGCAGTCCACATCCTCCCCAGGGAGGAAGATGTCTGAGGATTTGACCCACACTATAGCTCTCTTTGCAGGGAACCCAATTAACAAATGAAAGAAAGCTAGAAACCACAAGGTGAGTGCTTATCATGAGAGACTAGATTTTTGCTTTTTTTTTTTTTTTTTTTTGGTACCGGAATTGAACCCAGGGGCTTAACCACTAAGCCACATCTCCAGCCCTTTTTTATATTTTATTTAGAGACAGGCTCAGTTGCTGAGGCTGGCTTTGAACTCGAGATCCTACTGCCTCAGCCTCCGGAGTCTCTGGGATTATAGGCATGCCAACATGCCTGGCTGAGACGGTTTGTTAATGGTGGGATTTCAGCAGCTTGAGAGATGGCAAACAGGAAGGTTTGGGGACAGACATTCTGGCCTTACCTCACTACATGACCCTTCCTTTCTCAGAGTCAGAGGCGCAGGATTCAAACCAATAGCAGGCTCTGTCATTGACCTGCTGTGACCTGGCCTCCCTTGGAGGCTCAGTTTCCCCATCTATAAAATGAGGAGGAAACGTGGGCCACAGCAGTGATTCCAGATCTGGCTCCTCACCAATCACACAGGGAAGTTTGCCAACAATACACGTGTCTGGCCCCCACCCCAAGGCTGAGCCACAGGGTGTGACTTAGATAGCTAATTTTTACAGCTTTGTAGCTGATTCTAATGTGAAGTGGACTAAATTAATCCATAAACATTTTTTCCCCTTTGGTACCAGGGATTGAACCCAGGGGTGTTTAATTACAGAGTCACATCCCCAACCCTTTTTTATATTTTACTTAGACACAGGGTCTTGCTGAGTAGGGCCTTGCTAAGTTGCTGGGACTGACTTTGAACTCCCAACCCTCCTGCTTCAGCCTCTGAATCCACCAGGATTATAGGTGCCCGATTGATAAACGGGTTTTAGAGTATCTGGAAATTCTTTAGAAGTATGCAGAATTGAGTATATAGCCCCACAAATAAAGAATCCCAAGAACAGAAAAATTCAAGATTCTCTTTGACTGCAATAGTTTTTCACTACTAGAAATGAAAACTCAATGCTAGAGAGAACAGTGCCACCTTGTGGTTTTACTTTGCACTTGCAATATCCAAATTATTTGCCAAGCAATGCAATATATTTATTTATTGAATGCCAACTCAATGTACAAGGCATTGTGATGTGCCTTCTACGACATGCAGAAATAAAAGTTACTTTTAACATGAACCTCACAATCTAGAGTAGGTACATAAAGCCCTTTGACCTGAGGTTAAGAGGCAACAGGATGGAACACAAGCCTAGGGCTGGGGCTGGCTTTTGCTGGTGTGGACCTGTGCTTAGAAGAGCTCTGTGCTTGATTTCATCTCTCCTGTCTCTGTCTTAAAATTATTTGAACTAAGAGCCAAATATTTTCATCTCTCACTAGGCCCTGCAAATTATGGAGTTGGTACTATCTCAAATAGTTGAGGAATTTTTGGAGGAGGTAACATCTGACCTGGGTCTGGAAGGCAGGGCAGTAGTGGAGGGAGAGCAAAGGAGAAAGACTATTTTAGTGTGGAAGGAGAGGCAGAGTCCTCAGGCCATGGTGACAGAGTGCTGGAGAGGGGGTGGAGAGGGAAGAAAATGGCCCCGGTGCTTGGAAGTGCTCCAGGACAGGCCCAGCAGCTGGAACTCAGTACAGGCCAGGGTTGGAGCTTTGGGGGTCACAGGCTTACAGGAGGAATCAAGGCTGGTAGGATCCCCTGAGAAAAGTGAAGAAGAGGACATTGCTGCATGACTGGGCCTGGGCTCTCAGGGCAACCTGGTTCTTAACTTCCAAGGCTCCTTCTTTGAGGAGTGGCAGTGGAAGCCCTTGAGGGCAGGGATGAGTGGGCCCTTGAGCCTAGCCCCCCACGTGGTGTGCTGTGAAAGTCCTCTTAGCTTCCTTTCTGCTTCAACACCATCATGAGATGCAACACAAACCCTTCCAAGGCAGGCCCTGTGTTCCTCAGCTAGGATTCAACTTCAGGGCCCACGTGGGATCAGAGCAAGATTCCCCCTTGCCTCTCACAGTGGATTTGCTGATGGTAGACGACAGAACTTACTCAAGACTCCGGTGAGTCTAAAAAGCAAACCAGATAGGGATTTGCTCATAAAGGGATTTTCCCATCAAGTCTCTTGGGACTTTCCACATGCTGGGGGAGGAGTTTTACAGGAAATGAGCTCTTTCTCAGAAGGTCAAGGAAGGGCCTATGGATTTGAGTGCTGAACCCACATTTCAGACCAGGTGTCTCTACTGAATACCACCAGGGGCTGGTACAGGTAGCTGGCACCATCCATGTCCTTGGTACCCATAGCCCAAGCCAGGGTGCTGCCTGGTGTTTGTTCATTTTTCCTTCCCTGGGCAGAGTGTGGGCAGCCTGATCAGGATGGATTGTGATTTGATCCTTGGCTCCCATGCAAAGAAGTCCCCTCTTTTAGCTGCACTATTGTCCAGTTATCCCAAGAGTTCTGTCTGGGTTATCCTGGGAGAGCTTTGTTCTGAAGAGCTCCCATGTTGCCCCTGGGCCTGGAGTGTATTCTTGCCTGAGATGTGGATATAACTAGTAAGGTAATTAGTTACTGGAGTTGACAGATGGCCCCCCAGGGCAGGGACAGGGGCTCAGCTACCTCCAGAAAAGATCAAAGTGGTGGGCTGTCTGCACCACAGAATCTGCTTTGGATAGGGGTTGATTCTAGCACAGCAGCGGAGTCCCTGATCCTCAGGACTGCATCCAACTGGGCCCACAGGAGAAATAACTAGGGAGATGGTTAAGATGGCAAAGCCTGCCTGCTCTCCCAGGCACCAGCTCAGACACCAAAACTGTGGGCCAGAGAGCAAACACAGGCAAGAGCACACACTGTGTGTGGTTCCAGCCCTGGAGGAGTATGGGGAGGGGGTGGGGAAGATCCTTGTGATCCACAACAGGACCAGGGCTCCCAGGGGGATCTGGTGTTCCAGGTGAGACAGGTTCGCTGTGACCTGGTGCTGTAGGTCAGATCCGCCACTCCAAGCAGAACCAGTGCTCAAGGGCATGCTGGCCATGATTCAGAAGGCTTGCCTCCTGCCAGGGTTTGTGAAACTATGCGTTTTCTGTTCAAGTGGGGACACAGATGCCTGGAGGGCAAATGACCCAGGCTTGGCTCCTATCCCTCCACCCAGCTTGTGAAACTATGAGAGAAAGGAGAGACAGCGGTAGAGGGGACAGGGACACAGCAAAGTTACAGAGAGAGAGAGAGAGAGAGAGAGAGAGAGAGAGAGAACTGGGCAGACAACAGACAAATGCTCGACTGATTGATTTAGACACAGAGAGAAGAAACAAAGACTGGGAGAAACACTGAATGCAGACAGCATCGCTTGGGGCGTGTCTTCCTACAAGTCTAAGAACCGCATAGGACTGCGTTTTTCTGGCGAGCCTTCCTGCCCTTTCAGGGCACAGGGGCAAGGAAGCAGGACTTCATAGCTGCAAGACCGCGGGGCTCAGGCCGCGCCTAGGTCTGGATGAAGAGGTGGAAGTTGGTGCGCGTGAACTCGTGGTGGATGCTCTCGAGCAGCGCGTCGGCGTCTGCAGCGGGCGCGGCGGCGCCGGCAGGAGCCGGCCTGGCGCTGTACTCCGGGGTGTAGGTGAAGGAGAAGGCGCTGGGGTAGAAGAGCCCGTCGGCGCGCACCAGGCTCACGGGCACCGTGATTGGAGCGCGCAGCCAGCGCCAGTCGCTGCCGAAGGCCGCCACATCGGGCACTACGCACACGAGCGACCTCGGGCTCCTGCGGGTGGGCCATGGGGGCTAAGGCTAGTGACTTCGATGGCATGGACACTCCCGTCCCTGCTTCCCAGAGCCCTGGGAGGCTGCCGCTGCGCCCGTACCTGTACATGGTTTCCGCCTCCACGTCGCCGAACCACACCTTAAGCCCCGCGTGGAAGTTCTCTCCAAGCAGCTCCAGCGTGGCCACGTCACCCCCGCCGCTCAGCTGCGGTAGAATGGGACCAGGTGGGACGAGGAAGGGGATCGGAAGTCTGCTGCCCTCCCTCACGAGCACCCCCAGCCCCTAGAGCCCACAGGCTCCGACGCCCGCTTGCGCCCCCCAGCGCCCGGTGCACCTCGAGGGTGCTGATGAGCGGCACCGGAGTGACTGGCTCCCGCGTACAGGCCAGGCTGGTGCTGAAGGAGAACTCCACCGACTCGGTGCCGATGATCGTCCAGCAGGAGCTGTCGTTGAGCAGCGCCCTGTTCGCCTCCTTGGGGCAAGGAGAGGCCTGGGAGGAGACCGGAGGGAGGCGGCAGAAGCTTCTGTCGATGGTGGCCACCAGCACGGAGGAGCCCACACGGTGCCTGGCCTCCCCTATCAGGTCCAACTCGGGTCCAGCCCTAGGCGGTGCGGTTTACATGCCCCGGGGGTCTGGACCAAACCCTTAAGTTCTCTCACTTAGAGTTAAAAACATTGGGTGCACTAACTGGTCTCTTAATGGCCTTATTTTCTTAGGATTCTATAATTTTAGTTTAATTAATTAGCTTATTTATTTTGGTACTGGGGATTGAACCCAGGGACACCACCACTGAGCTACATGGCCGGTTCTTTTTGTATTTTCTTTGAGACAGGCTCTATCTGGCTAAATGGCCCAGGCTGACCTCAAACTTGAGATCCTCCTGCCTCAGGCTCTCCAGTGTCTGGGATTACAGGTGTGCGTCACCAAACCCAGCCTATGTTATTTTTTAACATTGTGCAATTCTGCATGCTAATATACTATCATTTAAATATTCATTGGGAAGGAATATTATTCAATAATAACAATAGTCGTTCTCTACAAATTATGATTTCATCCACCAACATGCTAAGATAATATTCTTTTGGGAATAATATTGCTGAATAGTAATTATTATATTCCACACTTTGCAAATCTGTCTTAACATTCTATGATTCTAATAGTTTTGCTCAACAATAATCAATACTATTACCAATTATGATTTTTATTTATGTTCTGTAATTTCATATCCTATCACTCTATGATTTTGATGCCCTTAGGGAAGGAGTGTTGCTTAACATCAGTAATTATTTTTTTCTGTATTCTACGATTCTGACCTTCCATGGCAGGCAGTGTTGCTCAGTAAGCAGCACCCATGGTGACGGTAGCTTACATCACCTCTCCACGTTCTCCCCTAGGAGGATGCCTGTGTGGTATTCCCTGCTCACCTGGAATTGCACCACCTTCTCTGTGGCCAGGCATAAGTAGGTGCCACCCCCTCCTGGAGGACCACCTGGAAACTGGAAGGCACACTTGTGCAGTTGGGAGATAGGCTCATCCACGTCAAGGAGCGCACACTGTTTGGCCACCTTGCGGATGATCTGCAACACAAGGGTGATAGGGAGAGTGGTGGCCACGTGTCCAGGCATCCAGAGGCTCTCGTCCCAGCCAGTCTCTGCTCCTCTGATAGCCAGGGGTCACTGGCAGACACCCACAAACCACCTGGTGTTTCCAGAGTGACAGTAGGTGTCTCGTGCTTGGGGCTTCACCCCCAGCCCTGACCGCGTGGGCACTTCCTCCACGAATCCGAGGAACCCCTCCAGGGCGCCCTCCTTCCTCATACCATAGGAGGCAGCGCCATGCCAGTGACTGTGCAGATGAGCTGCACCAGGGAGCCGTAGCGGACGTAGCCCTCTCGAGGTGGAAAGTCCCCCTGGGAAGAGTGCTCATCAGCTGGGGGTGAAAGGAAGGAAGGAAGAAGGATGACAGGGGCCCCAAGCTTCTGCCCCAAATCTTGCCTTTTTACCCTTGGCCCCATGGCACATCATACTAGGGCCTTGTGGGAGGGGCTGACCTTTAGGGAAGCCACTAAGCTGAAGGTTCTAATCCTGGGAAGGTCACTTGGGCCATCATTATAAATATCTGCTTCTGGGACAGACACTTGATATGAGGGAGAAAGGCATGGGCACTGGAATCAGAATAGCTGGGACCAGTCACTGACTCACTGGGACCCTGGGCAAGTCTTTTTGCTTCTGAAGCTCAGATTCACAGGGCCAAGCTTGCTTTCCTGGAGGAGTTGGGGTGAAGATTGAACAAATTAATGCCCATGGGGAGGCTGGCTGGCCCTGGGCCTGCTGACATAATTACCCAGGTGGAGCGTGAAGGCAGCCCACTGTCTTGCGCTGGCCACAAAGGCCCCATCTTCCACGGAGAGGTAGCGTGTGGACACTGTCTGGGAGCGCAGGCGGTTGAAGAGGGAGACCTTTGAGCCCGAGGATATGCACACTGGGAAGGGAGGTGGAGTCAGTGTCCTGGCCTGGCGTGGTCCCTCAGACTTGCCAGTCAATCTGGTCCCACTGGTTGGGACACACTGCGTTCATATTTCACAGCTACTTATCTAGTGCTTGCTGCAGCCCTGCCTCTGGCCTGTGCCCACTCCCTGTGCTCCCTGGGCATCCTCTGTTCAAAAAAACAGAATCTCACCAACTCACTCAAGGCCTACTTTGTGGCAGGTCCTGTGCTGGGTACTGGGTACCAAAGTGTCAACTAGGCCTGGCTTACCTTTGGAAGAGGTCACTGTATCAAGGTCATAAATACACAAGGGCAACATGATGTGGTGAGGACTGAGATTTGGATCTTTCTGGAGGAGGTTACACTTTTAGCTAGGGAGCATGAAGCGGGAGGGTGTCATGCAGAGGCCGCTCAAGCAAAGGCTGCGTGACAAGAAACAGCTGCATGATGCTTCTAGGGCTTGACATTTCTCTCTTCCAGCCTATGGCACATACTCTGAGCCACAGCTTGACTTTCTTGGTGGACTTTGACCATCCGGGGAGAAGGCACCAGTGGTCCTTGGCCAGTCTCTTCTTACAGTGCCGGACAGACTGCAGATGCTCCCTCAGAATAACAGCCAGTGTTTACTTTTTTCCTTTAGATTGTTGAATCTTTTTTTTTTTTTTTTTTTGGCAGTGTTTATTGTGTGCCAAGTACTCTTCTAAATGTTTTTACATGTTTTAACTCATTGGATCCATTTAACAACTTTCCAAGGTAGACAATACTATGCCCACTCTGGGTAGCAACCTGCTCAAGATCATGCAGCTCACGAGCTGTAGAACAGCTTGTTGGAAACTCAGGCTGCTGAGCTCTGGAATCTGCCTCCTCTTCTTTTTTATTTTTTGCGGTGCTGGGGATTGAACCCAGGGCCATATGCTTGATAGGCAAGCAGTGTACCAACTGAGCCATATCCCCAGCCCCTGCCTCTTCTTAATCATAACACTGTGCTGCTACTCTATCTGGCTCTCCCCTGATGCCAAAGGCCAGCTAGAATACCCTGCCTGGATCTGAGCATTCCACAGATTTTGTTGCTGCTGATGTTTTATGGTGCTGGGGATTGAGTCCAGGACCCCATGCATGCTAGGCAAGCACTGTAACATGGAACTACGTCCCCCAGCACACTTTTTGTTTGTTTTGAGACACTTAGTTGCTCAGGCTGGCCTTGAACTTGCAATCCTCCTGCCTCAGCCTCCCAAGTAGCTGGGGTTATGAGTATGTGCTATAGCACCCAGCTCCAAATATTCCTTAAGTGAATGGATGAATATTTCATCTTGTTTTCTTCATTTATCATATAGGAACAAAGATAGTAACTACCTCACAGGAACACGGTGAGCATAAGATGAAACATGTCAGTAGAGGCTTGCCCAGAAAGCCCCTCCCACTCCCCCTACCTCCCAGCAATGGGAGTGGTGGTGTCACTGTTATTCAAATGTGCCCCTCCCAGCCTTTTTTAGAGCTTCTAGCCCTGGGATTTGCCACTTGACATCAGGACAGTATTGTATCTCAAATTGCCTCTTGAATCCACTGCAAGGCTATGCTTTTCTCTAGAAGGAGACACCTGCTCTTATTATATAGGGATCCAGCACTCAGCAGAGTCAGGCGAACAGCAGGCACTCCATACTTTTTTCATATTTTCTTTTTCCTTTCCCCCCTCCCCCTCCTCCTCCTCCTCTTCCTCCCCCTCCTCCCCTTCCTCCCCCCTCCCTCGCCCCATCTCTCCGGTTTCACTATATTCCTTAGCCTAGTCTCTAACTCCTGGACTCAAATGATCCTCCTGCCTCAGCCTCCCATGTAACCGGGGTGATAGGCACACGCATCCGGCTCCACAAATACTTTCAATTGAATTTCCTCTGTCACTGTATTACCACCCCCTCTCCTCCTGTGCTGGGGATTGAACTCAGGTGCCTCGCGCACATAAGCAAGATGATCTACCACTGAGCTACACCCCAAACCTCTCCATCTTCACTTTTAATCTGTCCCCAGTTTGCCACCTGCTAGTCGTTTTTGTCTGTTCTGAGCCCCGCCCATCCCCACTTCCACCCGAAAGCTGGTGCGTCCCTTTCCTCAGTCTTTGCTCCCTGTATCCCCAGGTCTAAGCCGCACTCACTCAAGCAGATCCCGCCCCTCTGTCGCCTAGACCCCACCCCTGTCACTCGGATCCCACCCCTACATCTCGGCTCCACGCCCCCCACCACGTCCCTCTCCAAATTCAGCGGCTCTTGACTTGATTGCACCTCCCGCCCTGCCGGGCAGTCGGGCCCCGCCTCGGCTCACGGTCGGTGTTTTTCAGCGACTGCTTCTTTTGCGATGGTTTGGAGATGACCTTGATGAGGCGACTGTGGAAGGTGCCCAGCTCGCGGCCCCCTCGAAGCACTAGCCGCAGCACCAGCCGGAAGTGCTTCCTCTTGTCGGCGTCTGAGATGTACAGGGTCTTGGCACAACCAAATTCCTATAGGCACGAGGGCAAGGGACGTCGCATCCCAGCCCTCCACCACGGGATGAAACAACCTTGCGCAGTTATCTGAGTCCCGGCACATCGGAGGTGACAAGGAGCTCCATGAGCCAGGCTCTCGGGCTCAGCCTCAAGGCAAAACCCCGACCTCCCGACCTCCCGATCTCCCGATCTCCCGACCTCCTGACCTCCCTACCTATCCCTTGGCTTAGAGAGGAGACACCAGGGGCCTCCGCACCAAGAAAGAGGCCGGGATGGGAGCAGGAGTCGGGCTCCCTCCCATGCACTCTCACCCTGGAGTCCGGCTGCTCCTCGAAATTCAACTTCTGCGTCTCGGCAGCGCTGCCGGATGCGCCGTCCAGTCCCATGTAACCGCAGACGGTGGGCCCGGTCTCCCCCGCCTGGTGGGCTGAAAAGGGGCGCGAACTGGCTCCGGAAGGACTCAGGATCTTGACTCAGGCGCCAGGCAAGCTTAGCTTTCGCCGCCAGAGGGCGCAGCGAGGCTGCGTCTGCGAACTGTCCCGCTCCCAGGCCCAGAGCCGAGTCGTCCCTATTGAGATGAATATCCCGCAGCCCTTGGGTGCGCCCTCACCTTGACCCTGCACTGGCTTCACCCTCCAGCCGGGACCCGCGAGGTAGACACAGGGCGGCGGGCAGAAGAACCTGCGGAGACATGAGAGTGCTGGATTCGTGTATCCATCTCCGCTTGCCTGTCTGAAGATGGAGACAAGAGCCCTTGATTCCTCCTCCCTCTCTCCCCTGTGCTCCTCCGTGACCGTGAACCCTATTAAGGTTCGAACTTTCTTTTATTTACACTCCTTATCCAATCCATCAGCACGTCCCCTCCCCTCCACCTTCAAAACATTTACGGGCCAGGCGTGGTGGCGCACGCCTGTAATCCAAGCGACTTGGGAGGCCGTGTCAGGAGGATCGCGAGTTCTAAGCCCCTCAGCAACTTAGCGAGGCCCTTAGCAACTCAGTGAGACCCTGTCTCTAAATAAAATACAAAATAGGGCTGGGGATGTGGCTCAGTGGCCGAGTGTCCCTGAGTTCAACCCCTGGTTCCAAAAAAAAAAAAAAAAAAAAAAAAAAATTTACGGAATCTCAGGGCTTCCTACCACGTCCCCACGCTAGTGTGCCTGGACCGCATCTGCCTTCCAGTGGCTCTCTCTATTGTCCTCCAACTTTCAAATTATTTTTCACACAGCAGGCAGAGTGATTTTTTAAAAAAGAAAACATGAGTCAAATCATGTTACTCCTCTTCTTGAAGTCCTCCAGTGGTTTAGAATGCCAAGTCCTCACGTGATCTGGCCCCTTGCTTACCTCTCCAACTTATTTCCTACAACTCTGTCCTCTTCCTCTAATTCCAGCCTTCTGACTTCTTTTGTACCTCAAACCTAGTTGGTACAGCCACAGGGTCTTCGCATTTTCTGGGCCTTGTAGTTGGAAATGCTTCCCTTGGATTTCCTCAGGGCTGGCTGCATCTTAACATTCAAGTCCCCTCCTTCATCTTGCAAGCTAAAGCACCCTCGCTTCAGTTTCTATCACATTGCTCTGTTTTATTTTCCTTTTAGCTTTCCTTGTGATCTGGAAATATCTTAATTGCTGACTTGTGGGGAGTTCAGAGTTTGTCTCTTCCACATTAGAGAGAAAATACCATGAAGGTAGGCACTGTATCAACCTTGTTCCACAGTGTGCCCAGTGCCCAGCAGTGTCCACGGAGCCTGGCACATGATAGGCACTCAATAAGTGGCTGAATGAATGAAAAGTGGGTGAGTGAGTGCAGATGGGAGAGTCACAGGGAGGTTCTGCGATAGACTAAAGTGGGGGCCAGTGTTGGCTGAGAGAAAGGTTCCCTGATGAGTCAATAGCTGAGGTCTCAGCCGGGAGCCCCCTGGCAAGAGGGCAGAGGGGTGCATGGGGCTGAAAACTAAGAGGGGCTGCGGAGGCACCTACCGCTTCTCATTTCCGTATGATTTCTGGGCCACCTTGGCATGCAGGATCCGCACTGTCTGTTCGCATCCATGCTGCAGACACCTGCACACGCCTTCTCTCAGGATGGAGGCGCACTCTGGGGAGGATCTAGGAGTGGGACAGCCCACAGCAGGGAGAGTCAAGGGTTGGGTGGCACACGGCCCACGGCTAAGGTCGAGTGAAATGAAGCGGGGAATGGAAGGGAGGTGGGGCTGCTCTACATCCTGCTTCCCAGAGGTCAAGGCGGGAGGAGTGTTAGGCCAAGGACAGGACTTGGGTGCAAGTCCTTGGCTAAATATTTGGACTTTGAGATCCTTGATGAAGCATGCTTGGGACCCACCAGGACCACCCAGGAGCCACTCTATGGGTCTGGCTTCCTGCCTGCCCCGTTGCAGTCTGGGGCCTCAGGGAGACACAGCTGTGACACAAAGGCCCCACTTATGCTGGCCTTGAGGTGGGGTATGTGGAATTGGTCGTTAAGCCTCCCCATCCCGAGAGAATGCCAAAGGGAAATGCTGGAACTGTGCCCAGAGAGCTGCTCTCTCACCTCCTGCCAGCAGACTCCACAAACATGAAAAGCACCCCCCAACTGTGTCCCCAGGATGGGGGGCAGCTGCGCCCTTCTGGGCCCAAAGCAACATTCCTCTCTTTCTCGGGTGAGAAGGCGCCTGTTGCCCTGCGGGCTTTCCTTTCCTTGATTACAGGGAATCAAAGTCGATTACATTGGGCTGCAGGGTGAGCCAGGTCAGGGCCTGGGGTTTCTGGTGGCTTCTCAGCATGGGGATTTGAACCGGTGAGGGTGGGTGCGCCCAAAGCCTGCCCCACTCGGGCGTCTGTAAAGGAGTCCATGGTGGGAGAGATTTGGAGAACTAGCCAGCTGGGGCCCAAAGAGAGCCACTGTCCCTGCAGCTGTGCGTTTGAGCCTTTTACCCTCTTGGTGGGACCCGAGTCAAGGCCTTTCCTCACTCCTGGAAGGGCCACGGAGGGCAAGAGTCGGGCGGGCCCTCGGACGTCGGGCCAGGCAGTCGGCGGCCAAAGCCAGGACCGCTCCGCCTCCGGAGGCTCTCCTCGGGGAAGTGCCTCGTAGGCTTCCAACGCATTCCGGCTGCGAGTGTCGCCGCCCGTCTCCAGCTGTAGCCGAATTCTGGCCCGCAGCTCGCGCCTGCAGCTCCAACCCGGCAGGGACAGGGGACGCCGCGCTCGCCCCGCCCCAGTCGTCAGGGGAAGGGGGGGGGATCGCTCCCTGCCAGTGGGAGGGTCGCAGCCCGCGCTCCCCCTCCCCACCCGCCAGCCTTGGGTTAAATGCGGCCGCCGCCTCTGCTCGCTCCAGCTGCCTGGCAGTCCCCACCTAGGGCACGCTGCCCACGTCGTTACCTGGTCCAACTGCCCGGGAGGCTCCGCCCGTCGGCTCCGATCTGCAGCCGCGCCTCCGAGCTGTCCGGCGGGCTCAGGTGAGTCAGAGGGCCCGGGGGCATTGAGGGGTCTGCAGGGGAGCGGGTGTCAAGCCCGACCCGGAGACCTCATTTAACCCGGGAGGCACGCCGCAGTGCCTAAATCTGACCCGCAGTGACTTTTCCCGCTTCGGTAGGGTTCTTTCCAAATTGAGTCTCCACGAGCAAAGCCAACAAAAAGGGGGCACTCTTTCCCTAATCTCCTCCGTCCAGGCCCAGGCACCGAGGTGTTCAACCTCGGCCGCTCTTGAAGAAGTGCGCACAGACCTCCCCTCCCTTGCAAGTCCTCCTTCCCCTCTCCAAGCACATCTGCACAACTCCCCCTTTAACGCAGGGATTTACTCTGTAGAGTCCTGGGCTGTAATGTCAGCCGGGTGACCACCTTGCTGTGACATTGGGTGAAGACCCCCATTGTCCTCTCTGGACCTAGTTCTTTCTGTAGGGGGGCGGGGCTTGCATGGGTGATGGGCTTCTCCACAGTCCCTATTTTAAATTTCTAGGATTCCTGGGGTTGAGGCAGAGAAAGAACCAAATGGATGTTGGCTCAGGTCAAGAGTGCGATAAGGGGGACCCTAATCAGGATTTGGGGCTCCAGAGGCACGTAGGAAGGGTTTCAGAGTGGCAAAGGCAAGTCCTGCTCTTACCCACACACAACCCCCACCCCTGCTGTGGCCCAAGCAAGAGAAGGCATTCTCCCCCTTCCCATCTCCCCCAGCAGCTGCAGATCCAAGGGGCACATTTAGCTTAGTCACCCTGTCACGGTGGGCCCTGCCAGAGAGATTGTTGTTTCCTTCACCAGGCCTGGAAGGCCAAGGGGAAGAAGAATCCCAGTCGGGAAAGCCTTCTGGAGTGATCGCAGCCTCGCTCAGAATAGGCCCATTCATGGAATTGGGGGGTGGGGAGATGGGTTGGGGGTGGCTGGCCCGCTCTGCCAAGAAACAGCAATAGAAAAATGGCAAAAGCAGCCTCAACTTGGGGCGTGGGGGTGGGGTAGGGAATGAAAGGAAAAGAGGTGTAGTGACTTCTAGGCGTCAGGGAGCTAGGCAGCTTAGGAGAGAGCAGGGGAGCCAGAAGCCCTGGATTCTAGTCCCTTGCAGCTCAGCGGGTGGTCTTCTTGGGACTCAATTTTCCCATAGGTATAATGGTGGGGGGGTCCTTCTGCTATTCTCAGGGGATGTCGTCAGGGGCTACTGGAGGGCGAGGGCTCACCTGCTGCCCCCACAGGGTCCATGGCCACTCTGTGAGGCCTGGGCTGATCTCTCCTTGCCTTGTGGGCACGTCCAGTGCCGCTGTCCCCGGAACTCTGCACAATCCTGCTCCCCGACCCTCGTGCGGGATATATGCCATTCAGGTCTTATCTTCAAGGCCCCGGGGCTCCTGGCCGGCTGTTTGCTCTGGGCAGGAACACCTGCTGGGCAGATGTGGGCTTCCCACGGCACTAGGCCGTCGCCGCCAGACCCGACGCCCCCTGGCGGCCTCTCCTGAGAGCAGGCGGGGAACTGAGGCACGGAGCCTGGAGTTGTGCGGGGTGGGTTTTGGCTTGCTCACTGCCCACCACACCACGCTCGAGCCTTGAGAAAGGGGAGACCCTTCGGCGCCACCTGCGGTTGGGCGGTGCACGCGGAAGGACTCAGGGTTGTAAAGACAGCCAGACAGAAGCTCCCGTGTGCGGAGGGGAGGGTCCTGCCGCAGCGGTTCGCCTCTCGCGAAAGAGCGCGGAACACCCTGGTTGGCTCGCAGGACCGGACAGATTAGGATGCTATCCTGGCGCAACCGCTTCCTTGCCGCATGACTTTGGGTACCAACGCTCGACTTCTCTAAGCCTCAGTTTTCTCCTCTGAGCAATGGGGACCACAGCAGCCTTGGTGTTAGAGTGAAGAGTAAACGCTACAATGCGTGCCGAGCATTTAACTCTGTACCTGGCATTTAGGAAAGGCCTTTTTTTTTCCTTTTAAAATTTTGCATATTTAAGCTACTATTTATTTATTATTCTACAAAGCGCAAGTTTCTGCAATTCTACAAAGACTCTCTTGTGTTCCCAGCAATCCCAGTGTGATGACATTTTTTTTAAATTGTGAAACGTTTGGAACATACACAACAATAGAGATTCGCAAAATAACCCATGACCCTCTTCTCTCCTCTTCAAGTCCCCATTCCCCAGAATAAGAGCTCTGTCAATACTACTGCTTTTCTAATTTCCTTTCTCCCTCCCAGGCTCTGACATCTTCATTCTCTGCCCTCTGCCCTCCAAGCAATATGAGAGGCCTTCTTTGCTGGCCACTGGCCACGTTGCTGCTCCTTCTCCAGCCCTGGGAAAGCCAGCTGCAGTTCGCAGGTGAGCAGGTGCCCCGCCCTCACCGGGGGGGAGGAGGGAAGCAGAATCAGCTTCCTTTGCAGCCAACTGGGTCTGTTGGGGAGAGAGAAGCCCTGGCTTGGGAACATAGGGCACTGGGTTTGAGGTCCCCACTTGGCCTCTCGGGGTCTAAACTATAGGACGTGGCTTAGTTTTGGATACATGCAGAACTGCGCATTCAGTGTTTAATTTTGAAAAACTTATTGAAACATGGGAAAATCAGGAGATTTCACACAAAAATTCTAATTTGGAACTTTAAAAAAAAAATTCAAGGACCTAATAATATTCAGTCCTCAGGGACCCATGGCAACATTTGGTTGGAACTGCTCTGTTTAGGAGGGGTACAAGCTGCATGCCCACAGTCCCAGCCCAGCCAGTTCATTCATTTGTGTTGCCTGCCTGGTCCATTATGGGCCTTGGAGTTTTCCACATCTCCTCCTCCTAGCCCTTTCCTTAATGGATACCACCTTCCCAGAACAGCCCTCAGAAATGTACGTGGGAATTTGTTAGATCTCCTTGCCCGGTTTCTTAGCAAATGCTGCATAAGCGAGGGTATTTAGGGTATGTGACCCGCATTTGCTAGGTGAATGCTAGATTAACGTTATGCTGTTGCGCCGGAATAGCAGCATTTCTCCTGGGTTTCCCTGGGGTGGAAGTGCCTCTTTGGAGGCAAGGCTTTGTTGACCTAAGAAAGTCCTTCCTGATCTCCACTGCAGGTCCCAGGTGCCGTACTGGGCCCCTGGATTTGGTGTTTGTGATTGACAGCTCCCGCAGCGTGCGCCCCTTCGAGTTCGAGACAATGCGGCAGTTCCTAGTGGGCCTCCTCCGCAGCCTGGACGTGGGGCTCAACGCCACGCGCGTCGGCGTGATCCAGTATTCGAGTCAAGTGCAGAGCGTCTTCCCGCTGGGCGCCTTCTCGCGCCGCGAGGACATGGAGCGCGCTATCCGCGCCCTGGTGCCGTTGGCACAGGGCACCATGACCGGGCTGGCAATCCAGTACGCCATGAACGTGGCCTTCAGCGAGGCGGAAGGGGCGCGTCCGCCAAAGGAGCGCGTGCCGCGCGTCGCTGTCATCGTGACCGACGGGCGCCCCCAGGACCGCGTGGCCGAGGTGGCGGCTCAGGCACGCGCTCGCGGCATTGAAATTTATGCGGTGGGGGTACAGCGCGCTGACGTGGGCTCCCTGCGCGCCATGGCGTCACCCCCTCTGGACGAGCACGTCTTTCTGGTGGAGTCCTTCGACCTTATCCAGGAGTTCGGTCTGCAGTTCCAGGGCCGGCTGTGCGGTGAGTCGGGGCGGCGGGAGCGAGGCTGGAATTCTGTTTGGATTCGTGTTCCCATCCCAGTGAACCCCTTCCCATCCGGGGCGAGGGGGTGTGTTTCACCATAATCTCAAGGTCCTACTCCAACACCAGAGGCCTTGAAGTCAGCAATTGCTGTTCTTCAGAGCTGAGAGCATGCCAGGCAGCAGTCCTGCCCCACCCACGTGGTTTTGGCTCCTCCTCCTCTCAACCAGTTCCACAAGCCTGCAAGATCACATTTTGAGTTGCTTTGCCACTTTAAGCACTTCACTCTTCACCCACTGACACCCCTAGTCCGGAGCCATCGCCTCCGTGCCTTTTCATAGCGGCTGCTCCGGCCCTCTTCCTTCCCTACACTCTCCCACCTGGACAGACCCCTCTCTAAGGAATCATATCCCACCTGAGGCCATACTTGAGGATGGTGTCTGCCTCTGACCCCACCCCACCCAGCTGCCTCATTGGAGGCTTCTGCCCACCTGGCTCTGCTGATTCTAGTGCTGTGTGTCCTCAGGGAGGGACCTGTGTGCCGAGCGGGGACACAGCTGCCAGCACCGGTGTGTCAGTGCTCCAGGAACGTTCCACTGTGCCTGCAACTCCGGCTACAAGCTAGCAGCAGATAACAAGAGCTGTCTGGGTGAGAGCCACCCCTGCCCTGCCATCTCACTACTCCTGAACCTTCTTTGGCTCTCTGTAGCTCCAGAATCAGACCAATGAGTTTGGAAGGGTCTTTGGAAGTTAACAATGGCCTTCTTCCACTTAGAAAGAGGAAGTCCCAAAGACCTGGTAGGACCAGGGTTAAGAATCTTGACCCTGTGTATTTTCTGTAAAGCCAGTCTCCTGCCTGGCTCCACTCCAGCTCTCAAACTTGTTTCTGTCTCCTTTCAGGAACAGACTTCCCGTTTCTGTTGCTGAGACACTGTTGGGTTAGATGGGCCGCCCCCCCACGTGCAGCTCCTTCCCACCTCTGCACTTCAGCTCTTTCTGTGGGGCTCACCTGGGCTGCGTTTACTGCTCCCCTCTGCTTCTACAAACCTTCCTCCCCTCCCTCCCTCTCTGTCCCCCCTCTTTCTCCCTTCCTTCCTTCCTTCCTTCCTTCCTTCCTTCCTTCCTTCCTTCCCTCCCTCCCTTCCTTCCTTCCTTGGTACCAGGAATTGAATCCAGAGGTGCTTAACCACTGAGCCACATCCCTAGACCTTTCAATTTTGTATTTCAAGACAGGGTCTTGCTAAGTTGCTTAGGGCCTCTCAAAGTTGCTGAGGCAGACTTTGAACTAGCGATCCTCCTTCCTCAGCCTCCTGAGTCTGCAAATCTTTCAAGACCTTGTTCTTCACTTTTGTCTTCTGAAAAGCTCTGGCACAGGATTCCTTGCTTACGTGATTGGGTTTTTCTTTGTGGTGTATACATGTGTCTACTCTCGTGATTGTAACTGTTGTTGTTTCCTGACTGTCAAGTTAATATCCGGCCTTGTGCTAGGAGGATTCCATACATTAGCTCTCAACCTCACAACAACTTGGAAAAAGAGATCACGTGATCCCAATAGTCCAGATGCCACCCTAGTTTCCAGAATTTTTTTGAAGTTTGGTTTTCACTCTCCATTTGAGGACTGTGAACATTCAAATTCCTCCCCAAGATCTCTTCTGCTACATTCATTAGCTATATGGGTCCTTTCTCAGTTTTCAGCCTTGTACATACTATTGTTTCATGTGTGTGAATCAGCCTCTTCTTTGGTTTACATACTGTGGGCATGTAACTCTGTGTGTGTGTGTGTGTGTGTGTGTGTGTGTGTGTGTGTATCTGTGTGTATATCCATTTTACTAAAAAATGACTGCCAGAGATGTGAGTTACACTTATAAAGTCAAACGCGAAAAAGAAACATTCTGATAATAGACAGACAATGTCATTCCTTGGTCAGCTCACTAAAGGGACTGTTCACGCCACCTTCAATCCACACAGTCACTGATCTCCACACCATCTGGGGTTCTTTTTTCTCAAAGCAATTTCCCCCTTTCCAGTGCCTGTCTGCCATCTTCACACTTCCAAACCATCCAGGTGCTGAATAGGCAAGAGCCTTCCTTTAGCAGAAGGAAGTTGTACATAACAATCACTGTCTTCCATTACCTTTCCATTTTGCAGATGGGGAAATGGAGGCTCAGAGAGGTCAAGTGGCCATGCCTTGTGCTCCCCTGTAACTCAGTAGCATATGGAGGACAGGGGCCCTGCCCTCTATGACTGTGGCTTCTCCTTCTCATGCCTGGCTCAGTCATGGGCACACTGGTGCTGGGATGTGTCCAGAGTCTTATTTGGGAGGGTCACCTGACCCTGAGGAAGGAGGCTAATGCATATAGAAATGATAGATGCCACGGTGCCATGGAGACTAATCAATCTAGATCTTTGGGGCTGGAGTCCAGGCATGGGTATTCTTTTTTTTTGGAACCAGGATTGAACTCAGGGGCACTCAGCCACTGAGTCACATCCCCAGCCCTATTTTGTATTTTTGTATTCAGAGACAGGGTCTCATTGAGTTGCTTAGTGCCTTGCCCTTGCTGAGGCTGGCTTTGAACTCACAATCCTCCTGCCTCAGCCTCCCGAGCTGCAGGGATTACAGGCGTGCGCCACCACACCCTGTCTCAGGCATGGGTATTCTTAACAAGCTTCCTGGGTTCATGCTCTCGAGCTGAGAAGTGCAGCCCTGGGCAAAAGCTGACCTCATCTCGTCCTCAGCCATCGACCTGTGTGCGGAAGGGACCCATGGCTGTGACCACTTCTGTGTCAGGTCCCTGGGCTCCTATTTCTGTCGTTGCCAGGCTGGCTTTGTTTTGCAGCAGGACCAGAGGAGCTGCAGGGGTAAGTCCCCCAGCCCCCACTCCTGGCACCCCGGACTGAGGCCTCTGGTGGCTCCAGTCAGAAAGGACATCTTGCTGTTTCTTTCTCGCCTCAGCCATTGACCACTGCAGCTTCCAGAACCACAGCTGCCAGCATGAGTGCGTGAGCACAGTTGGTGGGCCACAGTGTCGCTGCCGAGAGGGCCACGACCTGCTGCCTGACGGGAGGAGCTGTCGGGGTGAGGCCTGTTCTGCCTCTGCGGGGAGGGGTGGGAGACCCTAATGTGCCTTGCACCCCGACTCATCCTGCTGTCTCTCCTTTAAGTCAGGGACCTCTGCAACGGTGTTGACCATGGCTGCGAGTTCCAATGTCTGAGCGAGGGCCTCTCCTACCGCTGCCTGTGCCCCGAGGGCCGGCAACTTCAGGCGGACGGCAAGAGCTGCCTCCGTGAGTGACTTCTGCCCCACCGCCCGGGTTCTGACCCTGCTGTGGTTCAAGGATGTGGTGTGGGTGTGTTGGGGTGGGGGTCTCCGTGCCTGCCTCCATTGCTTTTCCTTCAGTCTTCTATCCTGCTGTCAATGTTAACTTAAGAATCCATATAGCATCACATTCGTCCTTTGCTCAAAATCCTTCTGTGGCTCACCAGTGCCTACAGAATAAAGATCACATACCTTACCCCTGAGTTTCTCAAATGGTGGGCACAACCACATTAGTGGATGATGAAATCAAATTAGTGGTTTACAACCAGCATTTAAAAAGAAGAATGGATGGGAAAATAGAGTTCCCTGCATGTAGAAAGAGTAAGTATTGTTTCATGAAACTAAAGTTTAGTTATATGAAAGCATATGAAATGCGTCATGATGTATTATTATTATTATCTTGTTTCTTTTTTTTTTTTTTTACTGTGGGTTGTGGTCAAAATTTTGAAACTACCACTTAGCTCATCACAGTCTAGCTTCAGCAAACCCCATCAGCCTGTCTCCTGCCACATACCACATACAGAGATCTTAGTCATGCTGGCCTGCCCCTTCCTGAATGTGGCAAGAACTTTTCAGCAACCATGCCTCTGCACATTCTGCTCCCCACTTTCTAGACTGTTCCCCTCTGCCTTGGTGAACTCCTTTCTACTTGTCTTCAAGACTGTCTTACTGCATATGGGCCACTATAACAAAGTACCATAGACTGAGTGGCTGTCTTCATCTGCTTTGTGTTGCTATAACGAAATACCCATGGCTGGATGATTTATAAAGAAAAGAAGTTTATTTAGCTCACCGTCCTAGAAACTCAAGACATGGTGCTGGCCTCTGCTTGGTTTCTGATGAGAGCCTTCTAGATGATGGCATCATGTGGCAAGAACACCTGTGAGAGTGGTGGTTGGGCTTGTGGAAGAGACCAAAGACATGGGGTGGACTTATTTAATGCTACTTACTGTCATGATAATCCAGTCCCTTGAAACCTAATTCAGTCTGTTAAGGGGGCATTAGTCCCTTGCTAGGGTGGTGCCGCCATAACTGCATTACCTCCCACTAGGCCCCACCTCCTCTAAGGGTTTCACTGCCTCTTAATAGTGTTACACCAGGGGACCAAGCTTCCAGCACGTGAACTTCCTGGGACAAACCATATCCATCTCACAGCAGTTGCTTAAACATTTATTTCTCATAGTTCTGGAGGCTGAGAAGTTCAAGACCAAGGTGCTGGCAGATGCAATGTCTGGTGAGGATCTGCTTTCTGGGGTCACAGACAGCAGTCTTCTCACTAGGCCCTCACATGGTGGAGGGAAGAAGTAAGCTCTCCTGAGACTCTTATCAGGACACCAATTCCATTCTAAGGGCTCTAACATCATGACCTCATCTAATTCTAATTGCCTCCTGAAGACCCCACCTCTTAAGATCGTCACACTAGGGGACAGGGTTTAACACATGAATTTTGGGAGACACAGAGGTTCAGTCCAGAAGAAAGACCAAATAAAAAGCCAAATCTCCTCCCAGCCTTCCTCCATAACTATAGGAAAGATGAACTGCTCCTGTCCTGGGCTTCTTGCCTTCCCACCTAGTCCTTTCCTTAACCATGTCTGACTTGCTTTGCTCAAGCCTAATTTCCTGATTCTTTGTTGTTGAATTTCCTTCAGGGCCCAGTGAAGTCCCTGGCTCAGAATAGGGGAGGCAACACTGTGGAATATTAGAAGCAGGGGTTTTGGGGTCAGAGAGACCTGAGTTCAAGTCCCAGCTCAGTGACTGCTAGCTATGGAATCTAAGGAAATCACTTTATCTTCAGAATTCTTGTTGGAATTCAGTTTTATGGACATGGCAAAATGCAGGACTGAATGTTTTAAGTACACAAAGACATGTACTTCTTGGACGGTAGAGGCCATAGATATGAGGATATCATAGAAAATGGGGATAAAACTCAAGGTTATTAGGAAGTTTATGACTACATACACAATTACTTAGCCAAGTGCCTGGCACATAGTAAGCTGTCAATAACTAATGTTTTTGTTAGTAATACTGGTATGGTGCTTAGAATTGTGCCTGATACATAGCAGATGCTCAATAAAGGGTAGCAATTGTGTTTATTATTATTGTTGTTGTCGGTCATTTTTAAAAAGAGGCATTGCCGTGCATGGTGGTGCATGACTGTAATCCCAGCTTCTCTGGAGGTTGAGGTAGGAGGACCACAAGTTCAAGGTCAGCCTGGCAACTTATAAAGACTCTATCAAAAACAAAACAAAAAGAGAAAATAAGCTTTTACTCCCAGTTACTCAGGAAGTTGAGGCGGAAGAATCCCGAGTCTGAGGCCAGCCTAGGCAGTGGCAGCTTAGCTAGACCCTGTCTCAAAATGAAAAAGGAGGGGCTGGAATGTAGCTCAGTGGAGAGAGCTGTCTGGCTTGCATGAGGCCCTGGGTACAATCCCTAGTATCGACCTCTGTTCCCTCACCCCCACCCCCCCAAAAAAAGACGATGATGATTTGTCCTACTGCCAGGTACTGCCCCGACTCAGTAAATGGTATGTGTTGTAAATGTGAGTGAATGAGCAGATGGGTTGTTTGTCGCTGCTCCTGCTGTTATTGTTATGGCTATTGGTAGTCAAGGACTGCCCTCTCCATCCAAGCCTTCTGGCTGTGCAGGGTGCCGGGAAGGCCACGTGGACCTGGTTCTGCTCGTGGATGGCTCCAAGAGTGTGCGCCCACAGAACTTTGAGCTGGTGAAGCGCTTCGTGAACCAGATTGTGGACTTCCTGGACGTGTCTCCTGAGGGCACCCGCATCGGGCTGGTCCAGTTCTCCAGCCGCGTGCGCACCGAGTTCCCGCTGGGTCGCTACGGCACCGCCGCCGAGGTGAAGCAGGCGGTGTTGGCTGTTGAGTACATGGAGCGCGGGACCATGACCGGCCTGGCACTGCGCCACATGGTGGAGCACAGCTTCTCCGAGGCACAGGGTGCGCGGCCTCGCGCCCTCAATGTGCCTCGAGTCGGCCTGGTGTTCACGGACGGCCGCTCCCAGGATGACATCTCAGAGTGGGCCGCGCGCGCCAAGGAGGAAGGTGGGCCGGGCACCGAGAGACGGGGCGGGGGTTCGGATGGGCGCGAGGTGGCGGCTTTCCCAAGGGCGGGCGCGCCCTCTGAGCCCCCGGGTCCCGCAGGCATCGTCATGTACGCGGTGGGCGTGGGCAAGGCGGTGGAGGAGGAGCTGCGCGAGATCGCTTCGGAGCCGGCGGAGCTGCACGTGTCCTACTCCCCGGATTTCAGCACCATGACGCACCTGCTGGAGAACCTCAAAGGCAGCATCTGCCCGGGTGAGCGCATCTCTCGGGGCTGCCCCTCTTCCTTCACTACCCTCGCGCCTCCCCACACCAGGAGGTGGGCTCCCCAGACAACAGCCTTGTTACCCAGGTGTGGTTCTCTGACCAGCCGATCAGATCCGCCGCAGGGCAGTCACCTGGAAGCTTGTCAGAAACGCAGCAATTCCCACAGTCTCCAGACCTAATGAATCACAATTGGCACTTTAACAAGACAGAACGGGAGAAGCACTAACTAGGTTACCTTTCCCCCAAATTAGCAGTGTTCAGAATAATTTGGGAAAACTTTCAAAGGCACGCCAGATTTAACATTTGTAAGTGGAGCTACAGCATGTATCCCTTGAACTTGTTGGAATTCAATTTTATGGACTTGGCAAAGTGCAGGACTGAATGTTTTAAGTACACAAAGACATGTACTTCTTGGACGGCAGAGCCCATAAATGTAATCCATCTGCTCCATCTGGTCCTCAGCAGAGGGAAGAGGGACCAATTCTACCTGTGGAGGAGCAGGGACTGGTTGAGCCCTGAGTTCATCTATATCACTTATAGATGATATAGAGAATTTCTTGGCGGTAGTTGTCACCCTAGGGTTTTTAGACTAACTCAGGCACAAGATGTGATTCTTTATTTAGATTATCAGGTTCTGAGGGCAGGGCTGAGCCTGGAATATGTGTGTGTACATTTCTCTCTCCTCTCTCTAGGCAAATTCTAATAATTATCCAGAGTAATGCAGAGGTACTGAATTAGCTGCTCTTTTAGGTTCCTTCCAGTCCTGAATTTTACATCCTCTACAGTGAGACTCTGGACAAGTACCTTAAACCCACCCTACCTGAAGGTTGCCTCCAGCTCTTGAGTTCTCATGGAAGTCTGGGCTCTGTGGTTGAGGTTCTTTCTTTACCAATTGGATGTATTATCCTCCCCTTTTTCTGATCCTTGTTTTCCCCATGTGCAAAGTTTTATGGGATGGCTATTGATTCCATTAATAACAGGACATACAGCAATTTTCTAAGGATACATACAGAACTGAGATTAAAAGATAACCTTTAAATCATCAAAGCAAGTCTTTATTAAGTCTAAGTGCCAAGCATTTTGTTTACTGCTTTGTATTCTGTTAAATTGAAAATTGCACACAATTACAGAATTTCAGTGAATCTTACTATGGCAAGATTTACCATTTTTACATACTATTTTTAAAAGGTGCAAATTTTATTGTAAGACTCTCCCCCTGAAAGGTTGAACTGTGGTAGGGAGATAGGTTTGATCAGTGGTTATTAAGCATTAGTGTGCATCAGAGTTACCTGGAGTGTTTTGTTTAAAAAAAAAAAAAAAAGTCTGGGCTCCAGATTCTCTGGTGCAGTAAGTCTGGGTTGAGTCTAATTTGCATTTGTGACAGTTTCCTAATGTTGTTGATGCTACTGGTTCAAATTGAGAACCACTGGTGTAGTTGAAATACACTCAGCAGTGTCGACTTGTGTCTTGATTTGTGCTTTCCAGTAGTCAGTGGTTACATGTGTCTACTTAATTAAAATAAAATAAAACAAAAAAATTAGTTCTTCAGTGACACGAGACACATTTCAGACGTTAAATAGGCACATGTGGCTTGTGGTTAGTGCATCAAACAGGGCAGATATAGAATACTTCCATCCATGCATAAGGTTTCATTTGGAGAGTGCTTGCTGCTCTGGACTCTTGCCACTCAAAGTGTGGTCTGTGGACCAACAACATTGCCATCACTTGGGGGCTTATTGGAAATGTAGATTGTCAGCTCCTTCCCCATTCTGAATCAGAATCTGTAATTTGACAAGTTCCCCCCATGATTTCAACGAGTAGTACAACTTGAGAAACTGTCTTGCAAGTTGTGTACACACACACTCACACCTCTCTAAAATCATTGAATCCTCAAAACCACCGATGAACGGTTTTCTCATTATATTCATTTAACAGATGAGCTAACTGAGCTTGGAGAGGTTGAATGAGTCTTCCAATACCTGACAGCGACTTGGCTGGAACTCAGCCCAGGTCTGTCTAAAGCCAAAGCCCGTACTCTACCATATACCCAGTGGAGGCAATCAGAGAGCCAAGGCCAGGGCCGGCTTGGCCTCCTGCAGTTTCTCCTTCCGCTGACTCTGTGCCCTACTTACAGAGGAGGGCATCAGCGCGGGGACAGAACTTCGGAGCCCCTGCGAATGCGAGAGCCTCGTGGAGTTCCAGGGCCGCACGCTGGGGGCGCTCGAGAGCCTGACGCAGAACCATATCCTTTGGGGCTAAAGGCTTTGCCTGGAGGGGAGGTGAAGGCACCCTGGAACCCCAAGGGCTTCCTTAACCGCGCACTGGCCCAGTTGACAGCGCGCCTGGAGGATCTGGAGAATCAAATGGCCCACAAGAAGTGAGAGCCGCTGGTGGCCTGGACGGGGCCTCGCGGACTGTGCTCTTTGCGCGCCATCGGGGCGCCCGCGCCAGGCAGGGTCCGGACCCGTTGCGCTGGGACTGTCCGTAGGAGGCGCTGGCGGGCTCCCAGCGCTGTGCCGGAGCTGGCCTTCCCTGGACCAGAAGCCAGACTTCGGGGGGACCAGGGGACGGCGGGAGGTGAGGGGGAGATGGGCGTGCTAAACCCGCATGCCCTCGCCGCGCGCTGCGCTCAGTTCTTTGTTGGATTTCTTTTTTTTATTTTCTTTTTCTTAAAAAAACAAAGCTGGTTTCCACGGGGTCGGTTTGTGGGCCTTGCTGTGCCGCCAGGGGAAGGGGGAGGCCAGACGGAGCGAGGCGCCCGGGTGGCGTCTCCTTGGAGAAAGGCGCATTGTGCGGGGGTCGGGCTGGGCGGCAGGGGACCCGGCTCCACTTCCCCCTACTTGTTTATTCAGCCCGAACAGATGGCGCCTTATGCAGGATGCGGGAAGGGAAGGGGCTCAACGGGAACCTTTGGGGTCTGAGCAAGTATGCACCCCCTCCCCCAAATGCACTTAACACATCTCTCTGGCCTGTGCCTATCTCCAGGTGCTTCCACATCTGGCTCAAAGTCTAGGACTGGCAGTGGGGAGTTGGGGAGGAGGTGGGAATTCATCATTGAACCCCTAAATGGACAGAGTAGGGAGGATAGATGAGTTTTGCCTGGGTTTTCTCTCTCCCCTGCACCAGGTGAGAAGAGAAGGAGGTATCAGCTAGGTCCCCTGGCCCAACGTGGGGCCCTCCCTTTGCCATTCCCCTGCAAGAAACGAAACAAAGCAAACCCTTCCATCAATAAAGAACTCAAACTGGTACCAGCACTTTAACCCTCTCAAGTTTAAAGTTCTAGAGTGATTTTTGCCCTGGCACTTTGTTTTCTCCTTGGTAACCTGGAGTTTGGCATTGTTACCCCCAAAGGTGAGGAGACTCCAGGAAATTCTTCTGAGGCATTGACCCTGTGTCTGGAACATAGCAGGCCTTCAATTAAAGCTAGCTATTAATTATGCCTATAGGAATAGCTAACTTATTTAGTCTTAGGCACATTTTAAGTGATTTCCAGGTGTTTTTATTTTATCCTCACAGTGACCTTGTGAGATAAGAATTATTGCCTTTGTCATTCCTATTTTACAGATGGGAGAGTTGAGGCATAAGGAGGCTGTTTCCAAAAGCCACATAACTAGTAAGAAGCTAACCAGGATTGTTTTTTTCCTATGGCTGCTGTAACAAATTACCACAAACTGAGGAGCTTAAAGTAACACAAATTCATTGCCTTATAGTTCTGGAGGTCAGACGTCTAAGATGGGTTGGCAGGGGACACTGCTTCTGGAGGGGTCTGTTTCCTTGCCATTTGCAGCTTCTAGAGGCAGCCTGAATTCCTTGGCTCATGGCCCCAGATCCTGTTGACCTCTATTTCTGTCTTGACATTCCCCTCTCTGACTCTGCCTGTCTTATAAAGACCATTCTGACTACGTTGTGATGACCTGGTTAATTACAGGTAATCTCCCCTTTCAAGCTCTTTAGCATAATCACATCTGCAAAGTCTCTTGTCATGTAAGATCACATGTTTAATCGCAGGTTCCTGGGAGTAGGACATGGACATCTTTGGGGGCCTTATTCTGCTTCCCACTTTTAAGGCTGAAGCCAGGCCGACTGACTCCAGAGCAGGTGCTTTGAAGCACTCTGTGCCTGGTCTAGCGTAGTCTGGTGGAGGAGGGAGACACGTGATTGAGAAAAGCCCTTGAGCTGGAGGACCTCAGTGCTGAAGGGGTGAAGTCCAGCTAACTACAGCGATAGCAGAAAGAGGGGCTTCAGATGAGAGGACTGAGCAATGGGCAGGTAAGGAGGGAGAAATCTTGGAGGAGGTGACCTTGAGCCACACCTTAAATGATGACTGGAATTCCACAGGTAGCCATGGAAGATTTTCCAGGTGAGTGAAGCATGAATGTGTGTGGTCAGAGCGATTGGAATATAGGGGAGGAGGGTGACCAAGATCTTACCTGGCCATGAGGATTGGATGAGCTGTCACACTGAAAATCACCTGATGAGACCACTTTGCCCAACTCCTTCATTTTCTTTTCTTTATTTTCCTTCTTTCTCTCATTCTTTCTTTTCTTTTTCTTTTGTGGTGCTGGAGATTGAAACCAGGGCTTCCTACACACTAGACACGCACCCTGCCACCCAGCTACATCCCCAACCCTTTGTATTTTATTCAGAGACAGGGTCTTGCTAAGTTGTTCAAGCTGGCCTTGAACTTGTGATCCTCCTTCCTCAACCTTCAGAGTAGCTGGAATTACAGGTGTGCAACACCACACCGGGTTCCAACCCTTTCAGGGTACAGGACTCTAGTGTACAACTGAGTCCTAGAGAATAGAGTTGCCTTAAGATCACACAGTGAGAAAACACCAGCTGAAGCCTGGCAGGGGGTTGGAGCTGAACAGGGTACTGAACTGATTGGGGGCACTGAGGAGGCAAAGGTGGGTCACCTTCCTTCCCTCCTCCCTGCTGCCACTGGCTCTGCCTACTCAGGTTTTTCTCACCTGCTCTTTTCTCCTGCAATCTCCCTAGTGGCCGCTGGATGGTGCTGGAGCTCTGATTTGGAACTAGATCCCAGAGTTCTCACAGGTACTGACTGCAGAACCTGTCCTCATAAGAACATCCTCTGCCTTTACCTCAAAGGTTTAGAATAACAAGGAGCTCAGTGGGGCAGAGCAGAAGTTGCAGGGGATTCTGAGATGGAGGGTAGTCATGGGAAGACTGTGTGGTTCCTTCATCCTCAGACCCTTCCTCCAAATCCACATCTGTCCCCCCAGTTATTGATCTTCGTCATCTCACTTCAGAATAGGAGACAACATCACACAGAGCTTGGATGACTTGTGGGACCAGTGATTTGTGTGTCCTCTCCTAAAAGTAGCCAGGAAAGAAGAAAGCAAGACAGATCAAAGGGACTACTGGTTAGGGTGGATTTCAGGCAGCCGAGGCCACATACAGGGACAGCTGTGAGCGCCTTGCATGACACCATGTGATTCCCCAGGCAACACTGTGAGGTCAGTACCATCACTTTCATTTGATGGACAAGACAGCTGAGATCAGAGAGGGGCAGGGAGGTTCCCACACCACTCAGCGAGCTCCTGGATGTCCTGGCCTCTTCTTATCCTATTAGAGTTGTCAGAACTGGGAGAATGTTTGAGAAAAAGTGGTGGTCTTCACTTCCCTCAACACCAGCTGCCGACAGGCTGAGCTTCTGGGAGAAGAGAGAGGAGTCAGGGAAGGACTGGCATTAGTGCTGGGGGCTCTTCATGCTCAACTCAGCTGCATTCCAGGGAGGGGAGGACAGACGGTGTGTGAACCGAGGAACAATAGCCATAATGATGCTCGTAGCCACAGTGACTAGCATTTGGGGCAGAGCACCAGGTAATTTCCCGTCATTTATAGCTCAGCAGAGCTGCACAACCACTCTGGGAGGAAGACAGGCCATGTGGCCATGGCTCTTTCACAGAAGGGAAAACCCAAGGCCGCAGTGGGAGTATAACTTCCCCAAGTTTACATGGCAAGTTACTCCCGGTGCTGGGTGGGACCCAGACCTCCTGGCTCCCCGCCTAGGGACTTGCTGCCTCATATGGGCCACAGATGTGCTGGGCACAGAATGGGGCCTTTATCAGGACTGAAGCTCAGTCACACCCCTTCTCCAGCTTCAGGTTGGGTGTGAGGCAGAGGGTTTGGGATGTCAGAGGGCAGAGGGGTCTGGTTGTAGTGGGGGGCCATCCAACCAATCAGCCATGTATCCTCCAGACTTCCTTGACACATCATGCTGGATGATCTGTGGCTGCTGCCACCCCAGGGTCCAGTTCCATGGCTCCTTCCCTCCATTGTGTGTACGTGTGCATTTGTGCACATGTGTGTGTGTGCACTGTCCATCTCTCTCCAGGCAAAGGCCCTTTCCCTTGCTGGCTCCTTTCCATACCCTTCCTCCTAGTCAGCCTCCAGCCGAGCAGCCCCTCTGCTCAAACTGAACAAGCCTCCCTGGTGAGCGTGGACTGTGTGCCCACCTCTTGTGAGGTGGGAGTCACACCTCAGCCCTCCAACTCAGTTCATATCCACGTTACCTTCCCCTCCCTGTTTTTGAAGTGAATTGTTGGCTCAGGGTTGAAGTGGCTTTCTAGATGTATCAAGGAAGAAATGTTGCAGCTTTCAGAGAGGGAAGTGGAACTATGTCACCTTCACTTGGCCGTCTTTAACCAGAAGTCCTCATTATTTTTAAATAAAAAGTCACTAGCTAGAATGTGCTCATGTCACTGTTGTGGGGACTGCACCTGGGCCCTGGGTGACAGGGCCAAGTGCAGCGGAGCACCTAATGCATACCACCCTCCTGTCATGCTTAATTTAAAATATTTGTATCAAATATAGAAACCACAAGGTTGATCAGAGAAAGGTAAAAATAGACATCAAGCAAACAGCACCTTTTAAAATGTGTGAGTGAATCAAAAAAGAGGCCCAAGAGTTATTGGAAAAAATTCTGATGACAACATTGTGCAATAGAAACTAGATCAAGACCAGAGTCACATTCCCCAACAGAAACCAGAAAGTGTCACAACTATTCCAAAGCACCACGTTGCCTGTCAGAGGAGAGCCAAGGAGCTGTGATCTGTTTGTTCCCTGATCTCATATACCCATTATAACGTCTTTGCTGTGCAACCCAGAATGGAGTGTTCTTGAAATAATAAAAATAAAATCAGTAATTAGCACGAAGTATCATGTGCATTTCCCCAACCCGAAGATAGCTAATAATTATTATGCATAACTCCAGCCATTTTATGACATTTTATAAGAGATATAAACATCTTTTAAAACAATAGAAACACATTTCCATATTGCTCTCTAGGAATGCATATGTGTGTGTGCTTTACAAATATGTACTTCAAGTAATTTCAAGGATGCAATGACTTACCTAGTAAGAGTCAAGGTTTTTGGGCCAGGCCCAGCTGAGTCCCTTCTCTACCACTTTCTAGCTGTGTGATGTTGGAAAAATCCCTTGCAATCTCCCCAGCCTCCATTTCTTTAACTGTAAAATAATGATGGAACATCTCTGTTTATAACAATCCCCAAAGGGAGTAAATTACAGCATGTAATTTACTGCCCTATTCAGAGGGTAACAACGACAAACACTTGTGTGGCTGTTCTGTACCGGGGCCATTGTTCATTGCCTTAGTTAATCCTCAGAACTGGCTCTTGAAGGTGGTGTTGTTAAGTGCCCCATCCACAAAAGGGTGAAGTTAACACTGAATCTGCCTCTTGGTGCTGCTTCAATAAATGGAGACTGAATAGGAAAGAGGTCAGGGACTTGTAAGCTCTTAAAGAGGGATTTCCTGGGACCTGGCAATGGGGAAGGGGTCAAGGAGACTTGTCCAGATGAATATGTAATCTTGGATGAGGGACCAGCTGGAAACTTCCTTTATCAGAAATGAAATTTATTGGAAGAGGTCCATGTTTGGGGGATAGATGGTCAGAGTAAAGGCATGAGGGGGTGTGACAGGAGGAGAGGAGAGACCCAGGCTGGGACAGACTGAGTATGGGAAATAGAACTTAGGTGCTAAAGAGCTGGCTCTTCAGTGAGTTCGAGGAGAATGCTTAGCACATGCCTGCAAGAACAAGTCCAAACTGGAGAGGACTCCAGGACCAGTTTGTGTCAGATCCTAATTCACCATGTAGCAACTCAATCCACAATAGCTAAACTATGGAACCAATCTAGGTGTCCTTCAATAGATGAATGGATGAAGAAAATGTGGTTCATATGCATAGTGGAATATTTCTCAGCCTTAAAGAAGAAAGAAATTATGGCATTTAGTTCTAAAAGGATAGAACTAGACAATATCATGTTAAGTGAAATAAACCAATCCCAAAAAACCAAAGGCCAAATGTTTTCTCTGGTAAGTGGATGCTGATTCATAGTGGGGTTGGGGTATGGAAGAATGAAGGAACTTTGGATTATGCAGAGGGAGAGGTGGGGTGGTGGGGATGGGCAGGATGGCAGAATGAAACAGACATTATTACCCTATACACATGTATGGGTCTAGGGTTGAGTCTCCAACTTTTCTCCCCAAGCTTGCTGGGATACAGAGAAGATGAAATGAAGCCTACACAGGAGCTCTGACTTATAACACAGTGAGAACAGGTGGGATGTGATTGGTTCTCATGACCCTCTGCTGAAATAGGTAGTATTGTCTCCAGTTTGCAGATAAATGAAAGGAAGGTGGAAAGAGTGGGAGGGAACTTGCTCAGGGATGTAACTATTAAGTGACAAAGTAGGGCTTAGGACCAAGTCAGTCTTAATCTAGCCCTAGAGGTTTCCTACTACTGGAGAGATGTAAGTCTGGCTCACAATGGAACCATTTATTTTAGGGAGTTTCTACCTGTCCAGTATGCTCAACACTCAGGTATGATGTCTGGAGCTCATCAGCTGCCCTTCCTGCTTTTAAAGCACATGGAAAACCCAATTAGTCACTGAGAATGTTGCTCAGTCTCTTTCAGACATGCTGGTGGGAGTGAAAATTAGTACATTTTTCCTGGAAAGCAGCTTTGCAATAAGATCTAAGAGATTTATATCTCGTGGTATTTACTGACATGATTTCACTCCTGAACATCTTCCCCAGAAAATGTGAGCTGATGGAAATATATAAAACCTGGGAAATGTTTGTATGTGATGGAATGACATTCACGTCAGGGTGATTTCTTACAGAGACTACATGGGCCTCCAAACTGTGGAGGCTGGCTGAGTGAACCACGGGCCTCGTTTTCACTGGGGCTGGAACAGTGTTGCTTATGAAGAGTTCCTAATTTGGAAAGTACTTGTAACAATTTTTTTCTATGATATCTGGGTGTAAGAAATGTTTTATTTGCTTTTTTTTCTAAGTTTAATTAAATCTGGTGCTTTACCCCACCCCACTGGCTGGGATGGTATGTAAATAATTCACTGAGCTTCTCTCCTAGTTCCAGTGGGTTCTACAGGAATCTAAAGGTCCTTTGGACTCCTCAAGTCAGGGATAGCCCTGGATGGCCACTATTGTCCCCATTGCTCTTTCTGACACAGTGCAACTGGCAAGTGTGGCTCTCCACTGCTGGCTTCCAGAAGTCTCCAGGCATGTCCATCCTGGGGTCCTCTCCTTTGACTGTAGATGTAACCAGAGAAAACTTCTCCACAGAGAACTTCTCTTCTTCAAAGTCTGAGCATCTCTGTGGCATGGGAGCACATCTCCACACCCCAGTTCTCTGGTCTGTGTAATGAGATGGAAAAGCACCTGTCTGTAAGGTTACCCAATCAAATGAGTCAGCATGGGAATAGCCCCATCCCACCCCCGCAAGCCTGGTCTGGTGCCAGAGGCTGTCCTGTTTTTGAAACTGGGGTAGAAAGCCAGGTTAAATGGTCTCGGGAGCTAATATTTTTCAGGCTGAATTGGAGCCTTAAAAATGATTTCTAGATTTCAAACTTCTGAGCTTCCAAAGAAACTGTTAAGAAAATCAGAGTCATTCCCTGAGACTCAGGGAAAATATTCACAGTCCCTGTGGATTGTGGAGGAATTCTTCATTGGTTTACAGATGCTGTCTTTGACCTTGACTGGAGTCCCTCTGCACCCTGGCCCTTCCTATCTGCACTGGCAGCTCAGACACCCCAGTCCTCAGCACCTTGTCAGTTACTCACTGTGTAATCTTGACCGGGCCTTGCTTCTTTCTGAGCCATACTCTTGAGGGATTAAGAAAGGCCCTGGCGTCTCTGGCACCTTCACAGATCATTCCTGGGTTCGTTGGTGATGGGAAGGCATTCAAGCTGATCCATTTTCCCATCTACCACAGAGGTGGGTCCTTGCTACATGCACCCCAGATTCCAGGTGTCATCTTCCTGGAGGCCAAGAGCCCCTCTCTGTAGGGATATCTTGGCAGAGGAGAAGCACCTCCTGCTAGCTTACACACAGTCACATCCTGGGAAATCTAACCAGTGCAGGAAAAATCAAAAGTGCAAATTGGGAGGCTCCGGTGAGGAAAGCCCAGTGGGGGACTGGCAGGGCCACCCCATTGTCTTCTGTGTGTGAGGGGACTTTGTAGCCACACTTTGGTTATCAGGGAGGATTGAATAGCCTGATCATCCCTTGCTTCCTCTCCTTTCCTAATCTTTTTCCTCCAGCTTGCAGAGGTCCCTTCACTGTGTCCCTGTCACGAGGAGAACTTATGGCTGCTCACACAGTCTCCTGACTCAGCCTGGGGGAATCCTCCCATTCATTAGCCCAGCTTAGGGTGTTAAAAAAATTTAAAGGACCTTCTCTAATTATGAACAAGGACAACCATAAGTCCC
Organism: Glaucomys volans; assembly: GCA_020662805.1. Classification (NCBI taxonomy): domain Eukaryota; kingdom Metazoa; phylum Chordata; class Mammalia; order Rodentia; family Sciuridae; genus Glaucomys; species Glaucomys volans. Next base: position 125,257 of record JAJEJO010001254.1, read on the forward strand.
TAGACAGAGTCTAGCGGCCCCAGAGATGGGCAGAAATGGAGAATGGGATGGTTCTTTCCTGAGTGCTACAATGGTCTCATTCGTTCATCCATCCCACAAATGACTTGCTGTGTCCAGTGTTTATTGAGGGCTGACCACATGTCAGTTCCCATGCCTTGCACCTAAGATAAAGTTATGAAGCAAACATGAGAGGTTCCTGTACTCATCGAGCTAGCTAGCATCCACAGTCACGGAGAGCTTCCTGTGTGCAGTGGTCGGTTGCTGGGAACTGACACGGTCCCTACTCTCGAGGGCTCTCATTCCAGTGTAGAGGGATATGGGCTTACAGGTGATTATAACCCAGAACCAAAATGAAGGGATAGGTTGGGGAACAGCAGAGGAGCATCTGATGCAGAACAAGAGATGAGAAGTTAAGAGACTAGACTCCCAACAATGAGCCGTAACCTTTTTGGGGTCCAAACTATTTGGAGACTGATGAACTTACTCCCCTGAAACAAATGTACATGACATTTCCTGAGATTTGGTGGTCCAGCAGGACCCATGGACCTTGGGTAAAGAGCTTGGTTCAGCCTCAGAGTCAAGTGGAACCCAGCACAGCACACTCTTTGTACAGAGAATGGAGGCTCAAGAGGAGGAAATGCCTGGTCAATTTTGCACAATGAATCAGGGGCAGGGTTCTGAGCATTGAGGTCTCTGAGCAGCCAGTTCAGAGAGGATGGGGCCCAGAGTAGAGGGACTCGAGTCAAGAGAGAACCGCAGACTTAAATAGAGGAGGACGGACCAGATTGGGCTGGTGGTCACCCACCCTGAGCAAGATCTCTCCAAAGATGAGGATCTGAGTTGACAGAAGAAGCTGACGTTGCTCCTGAGGAGAGGAATTGGAATAATGACAATTACAGGTGCTGTTTTAGACTTACTGAATGCCAGACACTGGGCTGGGTGCTGTATGACTGTCCTCACAGTGGTCCCCCCAAAAGGGATGCGTGATGACATCTACTTTACATGGATCACCCCAAATAAAACAGACGTCTCCTGATTTTGTCCAAGGTCACTCAGGAACCAAACTGCAGATTCGGGCTTTGGTTCAGGCATATTCTCAGCATAGTTTCATCTTATCTGTGATTGCATGAACATGGTTCTTATTCACAGTGATGTCCCTGCTGTCCAGCACAATGCTGGGAACATAGGGGACATTTTTGAAGGATTGAGTGAGTTAAACAAGACTTAGGAGGAAGTGATGGAGGCTGGACAGAGAAGCTTCAGTTGGATTCCAGGAGCCAGATCAAGTTAAGAGGGCCATGGAAGCACCAAACAGACCCCAGGAAGTGGCCAGGGTGACAACCTGGCAGGTGACTCGGGCAGGCTCTCCTCTCAAGGTCTGATTTTTCCTCCTCTGAGAAATGGTGGGTTTGACCTGGATGATCTTCAAGGCCCCATCTAGTGTACTAAAGTTTTAAAACCAATCACCACCTGCTCAGCATGGCTCTGAGCTACTAATATAAAACCTGGTTCTAGCCTGGAGGGTATTTGGGGACTGGAGGGAGGTAACCACTAGAACTATGGGTGGACCAGGGAGGGTGAACACAGAAATAGGAGACAAAAAAAAAAAAATCTTCCATTCTAGGCAAGTCTGCAAACTAAAATGGGAATGCAGATGCATAGAAATAATTCAGTACAGAACGAGGAAAGCAGGCTATTTTAGCCATTTGACAAAATCAAGGGAGTCTCTCTTTTCTCAAGCTAGAGCTAATTTTGGTTAATTTAATACAAGCCAGAAGGCTGAAGTTTTAGGGAATCAAGATACCTAGAGTTCAATCACAAGGTTTTCTGTTGCCCTGAATTCTGTTCCCCAAACTTTATTCAGTCAACACCATACTGGCTCCAGTCCTCTGCTTGAATTATTTTTCAAAAATCCAAATGGATAACCACTTTTTTGGGAGAGGGAGAACAGAGGTTTTTCTTATAACTTCATTTTTAGAAAGGGAACTCTTCTTGTACCCTCTTCTAATCTCCCTTGATGCCTGAATGATTCACGGGGTGAAACCCATTTTAATGCTACTTCTTCCCCTAAGGCAGATCCATTGGTGCATCCTTCTCTGTTCTGGGGTGTTTAACAAAACAGTAGGGAGCATGAGGTCTGCCCAGAGAGAAACTTCTCATGGGTTCTTTGTAATCATTTCATGTTCTATTTGTTGCGACGTTTTTATGCTCCTGTGAAATGCGTTCTGATTGTCGTATAAGTTGCTTAGTTATTATGCTCCATTAATTTTATGTTGAATCCAATAGAGAGAAAAATAATTTCATTGTCAGTGTTAGGAGGTTTCAGAGTTAGAAAAGTCATTTTAAAAATTCCTTGAAGCTGAGAATTGTGGCACATCCCTGTAATCCCAGCTATTCCAGAGCATGAGGCAGGAGAATTGCAAGTTCAAGGCAAGTGTGGGCAACTTAGTGAGACTCTGTCTCAAAATAAAAAAAATTTAAAAAAAGGGCTGAGGATATTGCCAGGGTACAGCTCTTGCAAAAAGAACCTCTTGAAATAATAGTCAACAAACAATTAGGAGGTGAGTTTACTCAAAACAAAATGCAAATAGTCTGATTCCAAAAATTCACTTTATAAAAATAATTGTCAGACCCTTAAGGGGACAGAAGGAGTAACATCAATAAAAAGAGAACAAGAAGTTATAAAATTAAACCAGATGGATATGAATCAATAACGGATGGATATGGAAAAATAAAAAGATGTAAATACATTGGATTACAGTTCTAAAAAGAATTAAAGAAGTCATGGGGGGGAATTTTCCAGAATTATGTGAGTGATCAGATCAAAAGCATAATCAAGTATGGAGCAGAATGAATACATCAGCATCTGTACCACAAGATATTTGCCGTTGGTTACATGCCCCTGGCATTGCTTGGAAGCCAGCAGACCAGATGCTGACTAGAGTTCTGGCTGAATCGCCAGGGAACTTCAACGTTGGTCAAGAGGACACCTACTCTTTCCTGAAGGCAATCTGCAGGCAATATTGCACCGACAGGAAGGGGTGGGGCAGAGGTGGCCACGCTTTCTCCTGCTGTGGTGAAGGCCTAGAAATATGAGAGGCCAGGTCATGATGCTCAAACCCCCAAACAACTGTGGGAAGAGAGGCCAGTGCTGAGGCGACTTCTAACACAGCAAGTGTGTGGGGGGCAAGGCACCTGTCCCCATCGTGAATGACGCAGGAGAGGCTGATCCTACAGAACTCATTTAAGACCACCACTTCTGGTGCTCCAGCCATCCATCAGAAGCCACCTGCCCATTAACCTTCCAGGTGGGGGATCTGCCTGGCATATCTATCTTCAACAGTTTCTTCCACAACCTCGGCAATTTTGCCCAGGGTGCAAAAATTAAGATTCAAATTAAGATTCAATCAGATGCCATGCCTTGACATCTGATAAAATCAGGGGACCCGGATGATCTCCCAAGTTCCCCTTCCCACCATGCTCCCATGGATAAGTCCCCTAGTTAACCTCCTCACAAGGCACCAGGCCCAGTTTCTGTTTGGCCCTGGTAGTGAGCTTCAGTACCCTGCCCGCCTGCAGACTTATTCTCCCAAGCCCATCATATCCTCCTGTGGAACCAGAGGGCACCCCACCCTCTTGACTCTATAAATCCTGCCTCCAACAGCCCTGGTAGTTCACTCTGTTCTGGAGAACAACCCTGGGGCTCTGTGTGGCATGTGTTGTCCTTCTCCCCCAGGCTGTGAGCAAGTACAACTGTTGGGCTCCAGTGGGTCTCACTGCCATGAGTATCACATGCCATCCTGATACTCTAGGGTAGCAATCACTCCTTCAGGGTGGGGTGAACAGGAGGCAATCACAGCAGGAGCCCATAGGATCTCACCAAGAATTTCTTCTACCCCTTTCTTCTCTGATTGGAGTCCTGAGAGTGAGGAGTTCTGGAGATGGGGATCAGGGGTGGCACCCTAAAGGGTTAAGGGTTTCCGCTTCAGTCTTGCCATCCTCTGGCTGATTGACCTCAGGCAAGGCACTGTTTCCCTCTCACCTTCTGTACTGGTTAAGGGTCAGTTGCAAAACCAGGAACCTCTCTAGGTAGTTTAAACAAAAGGTGATTTATTATCAGGATTAGGTATCCTACAAAATCACTCACAGGGCTGGAGGAAGAGGGAAAATGACTGTTGGAAAAATTTCCTCCCTGAGTCATGCTGTGTGGCCCCAACAGGAAGGTACTGGCTAGAGAACCAGGCTGCCTCTGCGAGGGCAGGTATAGTGATAGCAACATCCTGCACCCTGCTTCCCCCCAACTTTGTCTTTGCTCAGCACATAAGAAAGTGTCTGAGCAGCAAGACCTAAGTCTCCTGGAATCCTAGCTTCAAGGGGTCTGGAAAACATAGATTTTATTTTTAAAATTTTTTTTTATTTTTTCATACATGTATATAGGGTAATAATGTCTGTTTCATTCTACCATCCTGTCCATCCCCACCACCCCACCCCTCCCTCTGCATAATTCAAAGTTCCTTCATTCTTCCCTACCCAAACCCCACTATGGATCAGCTTATCAGAGAAAACATTTGGTCTTTGGGTTTTTGGGATTGGCCTATTTCACTTAGCATGATATTCTCTAGTTCCACCCATTTACCTGCAAATGCCATAGTTTCATTCTTCTTTAAGGCTGAGAAATATTCCATTGTGTATATGTACCGCATTTTCTTCATCCATTCATAGGATGAAGGGCACCTAGGTTGGTTCCATAGTTTAACTATTGTGAATTGAGCTACTGCGTGGTGAATTGACTGTAGTATGCAGATTTTAAGTTCTTTGGGTATAAACCGAGGAGTGGGCTAGTTGGGTCAAACAGTGGTTCCACTCCAAGTTTTCTTAGGAATCTGCACACTGCTTTCCATAATGATTGCACCAATCTGCAGTCCCACCAGCCGTGTGTGAGTGTACCTTTTCCCCCACATCCTCGCCAACACTTACTATTGCTTGTATTCTTGAAAATTGCCATTCTGACTGGAGTGAGATGAAATCTTAGAGTAGTTTTGATTTGCATTTCTCTAATGGCAAGAGATGATGAACAGAAAATGTAGATTTTAAAGTGCTATAGAGACGTGCCCCCAAAGGTGGTCCAAATGGACATTGAGCGAATTTATCTGTGGTTCTGCCACGGTTTTCTTTTCAACCATGGTTTCCTAACAGCAATAGTGGCAGTGCCTTTGGGCCTCACGCTTCCTGATTTCACTCCTTTGCAAATTACCACTTGTAAAGTTATTTGGGGTTTTTTTCCCGTTTTGCCCAGTGTTGTAAAATCTAAGAAAACCACCTTTGAATGACTAACACACTAACCGCTGTGGTTAACTATTACGGGAAAAGGAGTTAGATAAACAATGTCCTGAGACCCTTTAATCAGTAATCTTTCTTTCATTGTTTAGAGCCCAGGACATGTGATGGGTTTTAGGTAAAATCGAAGTGTGGGTCAAGGATTTGCTAATCTTGTTCTTTAATTAAAATTGGAATAATGCTAACTTGCAAGGAAATAATGTGTTTTTCTGAAGAATTATGGAGTGTGGGGCTTAGGAGATGAACATCTACTGTTACCTCAAGAATGTGCTGGCAGAAGAGAAAAGAAAACATGGGACTGTGGGACAGACTCCATTCAGCACACAGGCTCCCTGTCCATTGTCCCCTGCACAGCCTTTTCTTTCCATAGAAGTCTTTTCATGTACCTGACCTCCCTAAAATGGTCTTTGTTTGGGATATAATAGCTCCCCCAGTTTTCCAGGGTGCTGGCCCTTGAACAAACTGATTTCCTTCCCCCTGATTGTCATCTCCCAAGTATTAGCTTTAAGCAGTGAGCTAACCGACTTGGGTCCAGGTAACAGTTTGCTGGAATCCCCCAGGTTTGCCGGGATCTCTGGCTGGGCCTGGGAAGAGTTCTGGCATTACTGAGGGGAGATAAGCCCAGACTTTTATCATGGTCAGAATCTCTTTAGAGAATGTTTAGATAAGTGACTTTCAGCCCTACCAATGCCTTTTTAAAAAAAGTGACAATTGTTTGTCACATCCTTTTACTAATGCAATGAAATACATGCCTAATATAACTTTGCTGACAAGCTCTGGGACGTGGGGGATGATGTCACAGAGAGTAGGGAGGTGAAGCTTCAAACCTTCCAAATTGATTGCCATTTGATTTTGTCTGGAGAACTGAGGTCTGAATAAAGCAGTGTGGTGTTTCCAACTCTCAATGTTTAGAATCAAACATTGTATTCTCTCTCATACACAGAAAACAATATAAAACAGATGCAGCAACATGTTATTATTTTGTGAATCTCAGTGATGGAACACCACAGTTCTTCAAACTATTCTTCCCAATTTTTTTTCTGTGAGCCTGAAGTTGTTTCTAAGTGACAAGTGTAATAAATGTTAGGATACTGGATTCTTCAGGATGGCAAAACGGACAAACAAAAACTCCTCGTGAGGTGGGTCGTGGTGGCGCACGCCTGTAATCCCAGCACTTGGGAGGCTGAGGCAGGAGGATCACGAGTTCAAAGCCAGCCTCAGCAACTTAGCGAGGCCCTAAGCAACTCAGTGAGACCCTGTCTCTAAATAAAATACCAAATAGGGCTGGGGATGTGGCTCAGTGGTGGAGTGCCCCTGGGTTCAATCCCCAGTACCAAAACAAACAAACAAACAAACAAACAAACAAAAAAACCACTCCTCGTGAGTAAATTAAATACCAGGAGTGCAGGGTGAGTTCAAGAACAGAAAATCCATCAATGTGATTAAGCAAATTGAAAGTTTAAAGAAGACTCATATGGATCTAAGTCGATTCATCAAAGTCAATTCTATACTGCTTTATGTTTGTGATGGTTAACTGGATTGTCAACTTGACTGTACTGAGAGATGTCTAAGATTAAGAGACTTCTGGGTGTGCTGCTGAGGGTGTTTCCAGAAGTGATTGGCATGTGGAACAGCAAACTGAGGGGAGAGACCCGCCCTGAATGTGGTAGCACCAGCCAATAGGCTGGGGATCTGGAAGATAGAGAAAGCACTTGGGGCTCCAGCTCCCGCACTCTTCCAAAACAGACTCTGACCAAAGATTCTCCAGGGAGCTGCCATGCCTTCAGTCCTAGACTGGGCTGCATTGTTGGTCCCTCTTCTTCTGAAGCTCCAGCTCTTAGACTGAGCAGCTACTGGTTCCTCCAGCTCTCCAGCCTGCAGACAGCCAATGTGGGACTATCCAGTTTCTGATCCTGCGAGTCAATCTAATAAATCTCCTGTCAGTCCTGTTCTTCTGCAGAACCCTGACGAACACAATATTCATTCATGATAAAAGCACACCCTATGGTAGGAACAAAATTGAACATTATTTACTTAATAAATGGTATTTACCAACTATAGCAAGTAGTATCCTCGGTGATGAAACTTTAGAAGAGCATCTTAAAGACAGGTGCAAGGACAGTGTGTTCTCCATTGTCACTCTCATTTAATATCATATAAGTGATCTTAGTCCAATGCAATGAAATTTGGCAGAAAAATAAATATGTATAAGAATTGGAAAGGAAGAGACAGAGCACCAATGTTTACAGATGATATGATTCTCTTCAGATGAAATGCAAGAGAATCAATGGGTAAACTATTAAAATTAGTGGGAAAAGACATTGAACTTCCAATCACAAAAGTCAATATACAAAAGATTAATTATATACCAGAAACAAAGAAGTTAAAAGAGAAAAAGATCCTATTCAAAAAGTCATGACATCTGTAACTCCCTAGGAAATAAACCAAGGAAAAGTGCAAGAATTATATGATGAAAATAAAATTTGTATTAGATGATTAGAAGGTGGCTCAAATAGAGTGATACTCATCTTTTTATACTTGGGAAAACTTACTATAGTAAACATTTTGGTTCTCCCCAGTAGTTCATACCATTGATACAATTGTAATATAAAGTCCCAACAGATTGCTTTCAGCAGTACTAGTGGTTGAATCCAGGCATTCTTTACCATTGAGCTACATCCCAGACCTTTCATTTTTTCATTTTGAGAAAGGATCTTGCTAAATTGCTGAGGATGACCTCAAACTTGTGATCCTTCTGCCTCAGCCTCCCTACTTGCTGGGATCACAGGTATATGCCACCATGTCAGGCCTCCAACAGATTTCTTTTAAGGACCTTGACAAATTGATCCAAATATTTATAATAGAGTGAAAGCATTAGAATAGCCAAACCAATTCTGAATAAGTAAAACAGAAAAGACTTATACTGCAAAGCAGTAAGATAAATGAAATGTACATGTATATTTAAATTAATAGGATAATATTAGTTTGAAGATGATAAATTGAGTAAGAAAACATAGTAGAATGTAGAAACACATCCATCCATATACAAAAACTTGGTACAAAATAAAGGTACAAAATAAATGGTTTTATAAAGCAATAGGGGATCAATGCAATAGGGAATGATTGGCATTCCATATTGGAACACAAAAAAAATGAAAAAGAAACAAGGTCTCTACTTTAAATCTTTCATGAAAAATAAATTCCATGTAAATTAATGACTTAAAATAACATTTAAAAATTTTTTTTTTAAAATAGAGGGAATTGTCCTTGCGTAAATGTGGTTTGCTTAAAAATTGACATAAAACGTACAATCCATAAAAGAAAAAGAGATAAAATTGACTCTATTAAGATAAAAATATTCTTTATGGAAGATGACACAACAAACAGTTAATGCTAATGGAATCTTCCACGTGGAGTTCATTCATCTTTGTACATTGGACATACCAATTGCGTGAATTACGCAGGTGACCCTCACAGTGCTTCTTTCTCCTGACCCCAGTTTTGGACATAAGGTACCCTCTCGGCTGCTCTCCTGGGCATGAAGCATCAGTCCTAGTGGCCTCCTAGCAATCTCATCCATAGGATTCCTTCCTCCTGTCACATGCATAGGCAGCCAGCTTTGAGCCTTAGTCATTCTATTTCTACAACCGGAAGACCGTAGCACCTACTTAATACACTGTTGCAAGGTCCAGATGTGATAAATCATGCAAAGCACTTAGCCGAGTGCCTGGCACCTAACAAACACTCAGGAATTAGGAGCCGTGACTATCAGAATTATCTAAAGGAATTATTAAAAGGTAGGATTTGAAATCAGACAGCCTGATTCCAAAGTCTGTGGTCTTTTTAATGAATATGACTGAAATCAAACAAAAGGAGTTAGGAGCCACTAATTTGGGAGGAGATATGGAGCTCAGGGTCTGCATCCCTCCTGTCCTAGTTTGACAGCCCACTTCCTTCCTCCTCTGGCCACTCTCACGGGCTCTAGCTCTGAGGACAACTGCCTGACCACCAACACTCATTCTTCTAACACCTTACAATGGTGAAATAAAACAGACTTTCGGAAAATCCATAAAGTAAGAGTAAGATTTCAGGAATAATTACAAAGCAAACACATGTTCAGCCACCAAGGAGGCCACTTTGCTTTTGACTGTGTCATCAAACTCCTAAGCCACTTCCTTATTGTCGGTTACAGCCTCCTTTCTGTTGGTCATAGAGGACACAGATTCTTCCTTTGAGCAGATCTTCAGGCCCTGAAGGAAGAACAGGGTGTTTATTCTGCCTGCTCTCTCCAGCCCAGAGTTCTCTAATTCTCTGTTGTTCTGATTTTTCCTCTAAGTGCAGCCACTTTTCTTGTCTCCCCAGAATTGCAGAGAAAAACAGCAGAGCTCCAAGCCAAGGGGAGATTAAGGACACAAGTCTCTCTGTATGTGCACTGTAGTTCTTAGACCAACAGGGATGACTGGACATGCTGACCCTCCGGTGTCTTCCTCTGTGTGTGTGTGTGTTTAAATACCCTCTTGCTACTTCCACGCCTGCATTTAGCCACTCTCTTAGGGCTTCTGGTTTTGGGGTCCTTCATTCCAGGAAAAGGAAAACTGTGAAGAACAGAAATTGAACAGTTGACCACTGATGGCCTGTTCCTGGGCTCCGTCACCAAGTCATCCATTTGTTCAGTGGCTAATTCACTCACTCACTCAATTGTCTTTAATGTATCAGGCTGTGGGCTCAGCCAAGAACCCAAGAGTCACTGTTTGTAAATCATGGAATTTACTATCTACATATATTGAGACCTACTGGTTACCAACACTGATAAGAAACAAATTTGATATAAATTTTCTCCCTCAAGGACAGCACGGCCTGATGTGGAGACAGGGAAAGAGGTAGGTAAAGTGTAGCACAGAAGAGGGGTGTCTCACCCAGAAAGGGAGTTAGAGATGCCCCATCCTCCCTCTTCCAACACCAATGGGTGGCAAAACAGGTGATCTTTGTGAGTGCAAGGAGAGATTCAGTCAGACAGAGGCATGGTCTTGAGTGACAGAATATTAGAGCCAAGAGAAAGCAGAGCTGAGGTAAAATAGCCACCACTCTTCCTCCTGGTCACCTGCCCCAACCTGGACCTCAGGAAGTCAACCTGTGATAGTCAAGGTGGGTCTTGGAGAGCAGGAGAGACCACCAGCAGTGGAAAGGTATCTTCAGTCTACAGTGGAAGTCTTGAGTCTCAGAAACATCAGTTTTGGATGAGACCTTCACCTTCTTCTTCTAGTTCAACCTCTCATTGTATTGATGGGGAAATGGAGGCCCAGAGGACTACAGTGTCCTGACCCACTTCACAAAATAATCCAGTGACAAAAGTTTCAGAATCTGGAAGTAGATCACCTTAATGGTCAACTGGATTTAGTAAGATCTTTTGAGCTGGCTAAAGACCAGGTATCTTTCTATGAGCACCAGGGTATGTGTACAAATGAGTGCCTGATTCAGAGAAGGCGTTCAATGAAATTTTTTGAGTGATCAAACAGATCAGTGTCTTAAGGCTAACGGATATAGGAGGAGATGACAGATATTGGAGGAGATGGAGTAAGACTCTGGGATCCAGGTCAAGTTAGGAGGGGTGCAGCCAAACAGAGCAGGCTCCTGGGATTACTTGGGAGTGACCAGATTCAGAAAACTCTAATCTCACATGTGGGTAATTAATTTACTGTGTGGCTTTAGATGGGTCCCTCCCTTTTGAAACTAGTTTTCTGCTCATTGAGAGAGATTAGCTTAAATCTCTTCTGAAATATATTTCAGTGCAGTCTACAATTTTAAGATGAAAATCAATTATAATTAGGCCAGAGATGGTAGATAGCAGGTCCTATTAGATCTTCTATGCACATCGATCACTATTCAAATACAATAGTTTCTCATGAGCTCTTCTCAGACAAGATGCAGGGGCCATTGCCAATTGCTCAGTGATGAAGAACTCAGGAGTCTCTGAGATTGTGTACATCACCAGACTTGTCTTCTGCGGGTAGATACTCAGACAACTCCAAAGTTGGAGGTACACATGATGAGTACCCAGGAGAGGGACAGCTGATGAGTAGTAGCTCATGAGTCACCAGGAACGGAGTCAGAGTGCCCCTGGCCCCAGGTGGTTATATGAGAACTAGGATTGGAGAAAACCTTAAAAACAAATTCATAAGGGGACACCACTGATTGATTTGATTCTTATTCACAGGAGGAAGAATAAACCAAACAAGACAGTTATCATCAGGTGCTTATGGTTGATTAGAACTAGGTCTTTTAAAATGTTTTAAAGTGGTGAGGCTGAATTTTTAGGGCATGAAGATTCCTAACAATTGACCAAAAGGTTGTTCTGCTTAACTTATTAGAAGAGTAGCAGAAAAACATAAATTATTCAGTTTTAGCAAATGGATATAGAAATAAATAGAAATTCTGGGAAAAATATGATTGCAGAAATTTTTAAAATTAGATAAAATAAGGTCTGGAATATATGCAGTTGAAAGAAAAATTAGTGAATTGGAAAGTAGTACTGAAGAATTCACCCAGAACATAGCACAAAGACAGGAAGAAAAGAAAAATATGAAAAAGAAATATTAAATGAATCATGAACCAACTAAACAAGAAACTCAAGCCTCACCAATAAAGGCCACTGATTGCTTATGCCAATCCCCAGGTCCTACCACGCCCATATCAAGTGAGTTCCTGAAAATTTACACCCCTTCCACTCTCAACAAAAGAGCATCCTCTGCAATATTTCTCTGAAATGGAGCCAAAGAAAGTAATTGGCCAGGGAGAGGCTCCCAGAGAGCAGAACTGGATCTTCTAGATTTACAGAACAAGGAAGTTACTCTACCATCAGGCAAGATATGGGTATGTGTATGTATATTCTATCTTTGACAGGATATAATATATACCATGGGTCAGTGACCACACGTTTCCCTTTTGCAAATGGTAGTTTTTATTACAATTATCCTGTTCACATTTTACCCTTTCATATTGGGTACATTTCAAGTGGTTAAACTTATTAAATTTAACTTAAACTGTAAAAATTAAAAAGCATTATTTGGATCTAACTGAGAGAAGGTTTTCATCCAGATTCCAAAAATGGAGATGAATGCAGGACCAATTTATTGTTTTTCTTAGGGAAGGAGATTTGGTACATTTTATGGAGGTGATGGTTTAGAGTGCGTTTGGATGAAAATTGATGTAGGTTAACTATGTGGTTATGAAGATTAGTTATGTAGACTGAAGTAGCCACAAAGAGATCAAATTAGAAGGATATTGTGGTTTTATCATTGAGCATCTTTCACCCTTCTGCTGGCTCCATATTATGTATTATATCCTAATTTATCCCCAGAGAATCACTTTCTTTCCCACTCTGAAAACTGCATTGTGTTTGGAGGCTTCACTCAGCAATGGGTTGTGACCTTGGTTTCAATCAGTCAGTGCATTGCATTTCCCAGATCCCGATCATTGGCTTGAGGATTTAATTCTGCTCCATTCTCGTCAGTTGAGTTACCCAGAAGAGGCCCTTACTGGAATTGAATTTGAGAAGATGGGAGGAGTTGCTGCAGCCATATTCCAAATACTAGGAGGAGCCTAAGAATGAAGCCAACATGAAGGAGAGTGGAGTGAAGAGAATCTTCTGGGAGCCATTATTTGAGACCTTGATCAAATTGCATCTGAATATAACATCTAGACTCAGGCTGGAGATGACTGGGATGGAAGTACTGTCCAGATGATCTTGAGGGGAAAAGTCAAAGAACAGTCTTAACTTTCCAGAGTCGAGAGTGTGGAATGAACCAAGGAGAATAGGTGTTCATGAAAGATCCCATTCCACTGCTACCCAGTGAAGCCAATAACTTGGGAGACAGAGTGGTGGGAGAAGTAACAGTCTGATTGGCAGCAAGCCTCCAGGTGAAAGATGGAGGTTTTCACCCACATTCCATCTCACCAGGGGTCACAGGTGCAAAAGTTTACATGGGGTTTCTGGGGAGTCTAATTTTCACCACAGCCAGATGGGCACCAAAATGCCATTAGTTCTTGCAGTAATCAATACTGTTGATGTGGCTTGGATGTCCATAGGTCACCGGCCTTCCTGGCTCCTCTGAACTAGGGGGGTTGAATGACTGGTGTTTTCTTTGATGTTTTCCTGTTCTTCTTTTCAGGTGAGGTTTACCTTACTGGTTTATTGTTTGGGGCATAGAGGACTGAAACAAAAAAGGAACAATGAAAACCAGACTTTCTAGTGCCAGCAGTGAGTTAACCCATTCATTGACTACAGGACCAGAGTGAAGCAGCTTGTAGCTAAATTCCGAAGTCTTAGGTTTAAATCTCAGGGTGCCTCTGACTTGCTGTGTCATCTTGGGCAAGTGGGCTTACTTCTCTGGAGTTCCTCTTTAAAATGGGTTCTGAATACAGTGTATTTCCACAGTTACTCTCCAGGAATGTTAAATCTCTAAGTTAAAATCCCAGCTAGAGTCCCCCAACTTAGACCTCTCAGGATCGTCTGTTCCATTGCTTTGATGTTACAAATGGGAGAAGTGAATCGCAGAGAGAAGACAGGGCCTATGGAGAATTGAGTGAGCTGGGATTCTGGCTGGAGTCTGAAGGAATGCTGTCACGTATGAGCACTCCAGAGACTTCCAGGCATTGCTTGGGCCACAGACATGCCCTGATAGTGTGCTCTCCACTGACCCCAGGCCTGGACACACTACTACCCAGCTGTAGGGATCAGTCAGACACAAGTACGCCATGTGCATCCATCATCCTGCCACCTCTTGGCACACTTCAAAGACAGCATCTCCAGGATTCATTTTTTCCCCATTTGTAAGAAGAGACGATGGTGGTGTCTGTCCAGTATTGTGTGAGAATTCAATGTGGCAAAGAACTTAATGGTGACTAGTCGAACCAACGCTTTCCCAATGAATGCTAACGATGGTGATGGTAGTTGTCCAAACTAACATGGCTCTTCATGGGTGAGACCAGGATCAATACCCTGGCTGGCTGCTTTCAGACTGTTATGTCACACTTTAATCCAGGCACAAGGAGTTGGATTTGAGTGATTTGGGGAAATGTTTTCCCAGGCTGCTTCTTTCTAGCTCTGTTCTAGAGTTTAATCATTTCGTTTTTCTTTTCTGTTTTCTTCCACTGGCAGTTATGCTAGCAGTGCTTAATGTTCAACCCTTGCTTTTATTTTTGCTTTGCCAGATCCCCAAAGCTTCTCTCAAGACATACCAAAGCCTCTGTTTCATTAACCTTGGGATAAGTAGATGCTGTCCTCTGGGGAGATAGACTCTCATTTTTTGAAGAAATGAACTGCAGAACCTACCACCTCTTGTATGGATGTCTGAGTAGGAAGACACCTGAGATCTGCCATTGTTGATTATTTCCTCCTTCTGCTTTTTTGCTGGGTGGATATTTCCCACCCTCATCCATATTCTGCTTTACTGGAACCTCCCGCCCCCCATTCAGATTTGAATCTAAAAGAACAGTTTGCCTTTCCCAGTTTTATCAGGAATATTATGAGCGGCTGGGGGAAAGTTCAAATCTTGTAAAATTCAAACTTCTTGAGTGTGGGAACCCTAAGAAGGAAGTAATTAGGCCGCTGTTTCTTTCTAAGAGGTGGGGAGATCTGGTGACGCGACTGCCACCCACAAATCTCCAATGACCCAAACGACCTGACCTGCTCTTGTCATCTCTGTCCACCTCAGCCGTGTCCCCCAGCACTCTCCCCACCACTTCTGGCTGCTTCTCAGGCCTCCTTGCTTCTTCTTCGTCACTCTCTTTTGGTCATTACTGAATATTTTGTGTGTTTTGCTCAAGGAAATAGTTTGAGCTAAGTTATAAAGGCAACTGTAAAATTGACTGACTCTCTTGGGATGGGTTCATGGCCTGGGAAGATGCAGGGAAAAATTATTTCTTAGAGTCACAGGTGCCTTCTTGGGACAGATGGAGGCATCGAGGCCCAGGGAAAGGCCGGGGCTGCATCAGTCACACAGAGAAGAACCATAAGAACCTAGTCTTCTGGCAGATTCTGCAAGAAGTGTTGTTTGTTTGTTTGTGTTAGTTTTTGTTTTGCTCTTTTAGACTGAGAAATCGTGGATGCTAGGGTAAACATAGCATCTGGTGACAGGATGGAGATTTGGAACACCTCTCCCTTAGACCAGAGCAATTCGGGCTTCTGCCCTGGCCCTCACACTTCTGGGGCTCTTGTGCTTTGGAGCACCTTCCTCAAAATTGTTTCTCCCAGTGCCTGAGGCCAGCCAGGGCCACCAGTGCCATTAGGGCAGAGTCCCTCCACACTGGGCTTAGGCCTGAATGGTCCTCCTGCCTGAGGCCTGGTCCTCCCTTCTCCCCATTGTGGGATTTTCCCTCCCTCCACTACTCTACCCACTGCTGCCATCCGTATAGTCACCCCTTCTGCAGGATCCTGGTGGGGGTGTATAGCTGCTCCTGTCTTCTCCCCAGGGCTTTCTAGACTGTGGCTCTTCAACCAATAGGTCTTTACAGTTGACATCTTTTTTCTTTTCTCCTTTTAATTCTTCATCCTCTGATTGACATGTGCTCTCCAGGGTCAGTCTTGAGCCATGGTGGATGAGGGACAGACTTTTCTTTCTTCCTTTCTCTCTTTTTTTTCTTTCTTTCTTTCTTTCTTTCTTTCTTTCTTTCTTTCTTTCTTTCTTTCTTTCTTTCTTTGGCAGTGCTGGGGATTGAACCCAGGGCCTTGTGCTTGCAAGACAAGCACTCTACCAACTGAGCTATGTCCCCAGCCCCAGTCTTTTCTTGTGCAAATGTTGTGCTCCTCTCATTTCACCCATGAGCCCCCCACCTTCAGTGCTTGCTACATGTGATTTGCAGGGCTCAGTGCAGAGTGAGCATGGGGGGCCCCTTGTTCAAATCAAAAAGCAGCAACAACAGTGGTGTTGATAGAGGTATTAAAATTAATTTTTTAAAAAAGGTTCCCTTTCTTCTGCAGTCTCTTTGGACTTATTATGGTGTTTAAAAATTCTGTTTAATCTTGCTCCCCCAAAGGCATGTGGACATTCATGGGGACAGTACAGACCCTCAGAAATGCCTGAGGTCTCCCCTGCTACTTGGTCCACGAGGAGCCACCTGCTGCAGGGTTCCTCGCCCCGTCCTCACTCTGGTGGACAGGAATGCGGAACCCCGCTAACAGACTTGACCTATTAACAGGAAGCCAGGATTCAAAGGCTGAAGGACCGTGCATCCTCCAAGTGCTGAGTGACTGGCCTTAACCGGTACTGGGCAGTGGCAGCAAGGGGGCCAAAAGAGCAGAACCGGGCTATGAATGGACTCAGATTTAGTCTAACTTTTAGTGAGACAGCCCAAGATGGGTCCAGAGCCAAGGACAAAGCCTGTGGTCAGAGCCTGCCAGCGCCCTGTGTGCCTCATGTGTACAGGAGCCTAACTGTGATCAAACAACGTCTACTGCATTGACAGTCCCGGATGTGGTGCCAAGTGCTTGCCGGGTGCTCCTCACGACAACCTTAGGACAAGGAAGAAGCAACGCTCCCACTTTGCAGCGGGGTAACTGAACCTCAGAGAAGTCCAGCGATTTTCTTCCAACTCAGCTAAGTCTGACCTTGAGGTTCAGGTTTTTAATAGCCCTGTGGTATTGACTCTGGTCGTGCTCGTTGCAGGGCCTGATACAGTACCAGACATGTTGTAAATTGTTAAATAATTTCTGTGTGATGAACGAGTTCACAGGGTTTAGTAGAGAGTGTGTCCTGTAGATTTAGTGACTCAATCTCCGGTTAAGAGGCGATCAGGAGCGGGAGTGTCCACCACCAAACAGGCTTTGAGGATTAGCATGTGAGTCACCTATTTTAGAAAAGCTCAATTTTGTGTTGTGAAATTAACTCATGATACAACTTTGGGCTTGTACCTTTTCCCAAGGGATTCTGTCCCTTTTACTGCAAGCCGGGGATTCACAGGAAAACAATTTCTATAGAGGACGTGACAGCAAATACTTTAGCCCATGAGGAAATAGTTTAGGTCTCTGGTGCAATGATTTCAGCTCTGCCACTGTAGTGAAAAAATAGCTATGGTTTTTCCATAAATGAACGAATGTGTTCTAATAAACTATTCAGGAGAAACAAGAAGCCCACTGGATTTGGTTCAGGGAATGTAGTTTTCCGATCCTTGGTCTATATAACCTACAAAGTCCACTTTAATCTTAGTATTCTATGATTTAAAGATTTAGGGTCAGGGCTGCGGTTGTGACTCAGTGGTAAGAGCGCTTGCCTGGCATGTGTGAGGCCCTGGGTTTGATTCTCAGCACCACATATAAATAAATAAAAAAAAATTTTAAAGAGATTTAGGGTCAGTTGTGTCGATACCAGAAATGATCAGGCTTGGTTATCCTCCTTTGGTACCCACGGAAGGCATTGCTAATTGCTCACAGGCCTCTTTGATGAGAAAAAGTTGTCCTTCATTCATCCACCAATCACAGATAGAAAACTCTAGCTACAGCACGCTCCTTTTTTTTTTTCTCT
Organism: Glaucomys volans; assembly: GCA_020662805.1. Classification (NCBI taxonomy): domain Eukaryota; kingdom Metazoa; phylum Chordata; class Mammalia; order Rodentia; family Sciuridae; genus Glaucomys; species Glaucomys volans. The sequence goes on from JAJEJO010001254.1 coordinate 143,112, forward strand.
TTAAGAAACAAATATTTGGAAAAATCCAGATACTATCTGGGTGCTGAGAAAAATTGGAAGAGACAGAGTGGGAAGTGCAGGAGCTGAGTGAGAGGACTCGAATTGTCCCCTGGGTGGTGGAAGTGAGAGGATTTTGCAGTTGGAGCAGTTTGGGCTGAATTCTAGAGATAACCAGCATCCTCTTGATAATTAGAAGCAATCTATGCAAACAGGATAGCACAGAATGGGTTAAATATATGGCTGCCTTTATTTGTTTGGGTTTTTTGTTTGTTTGTTTGTTTATGCTGTCACCTGAGATCTGTAGGACTTTGGGGATGAGAAGTAGCCCTCTAACGTCTCAAATTAACCCCAGCTAAATGTTGATTACTGGGACTGGCAAGCTGCTTTGCCCTGTTATCTTACATTCGCTTCAGTTAATTTCAGTGATGGACACAATTAACTTATTCTTTTCAGAGTTCTTCCACACCTTTCACCTTCTGACTCTCTGAAGTGGGCCGGCTTGTCAGAATCATCCCATTTCACAGGTGGAAAAACTGAGCTCCAAAGACATTTTCTGAGGGCCAGGATTTCTTTGTGCTTCTTTCCCGTGTTTAGTGAGGTAGCTTCCATGTTTCAGTCTTGGAACAGAGGCTAGGGATGTAACGGTACAGATATTTTTGGAAATAAATATCTGTTGGTTGCGCGATATGTCATCTGCATTTTTGAGAAAGAAATTACATTAGGCAATCAGTAGGGTCCTTTCACAATCTGAGAGAGTCCAAGAATGTCAGAATGAGGGATGTATTGCACAAGTCTCAGCTGAGCGTCCACGTCTTCAGTTTCAGCTCCAGGTCTAGGGAGCATCTTTGCAGATGACCCCTTCTGCCCTCTTCCATGTGCAAGACTAATGGACGGGGTCTCCTCAGTGCTCAGGCTCAGACAGATGTCTCCAATGGCCTCCTTATCAGTCTGGTGACATCTTTCAGGCCAAACCTCTTCTCTGAGAGTTAATTTCTTGGTCTCAGAGTCCTGCCTGAAACAGGAAAGGGCTGCCGTCTCCCTGGGATCATGATTTCTGGTCTCTGGCAGCTGGGAGGAGCCAAAACCTTCTGTGGGGCCACACCCACTGGTAAAGGTATAAACAGTGAGGTTTGGCCTTAGCCATCAAAGCCACCTGCCTGCACCATGAAGTCCAGCAACCTCCTGCCCCTGGTCGTGCTTTTTGCCCTGGGACCTCTGACACTTTGTGCTGCACAAATTCCTGAAAAGGGTGAGTTGGTGTTACCCTGGCCAGATCTTGGCTGGATACTCAGAAGTGGGGGTTCCTTTTGGTGTGGCATCGTCCCCTCTCCAGCCTGTGATCTCTCAGCTTAGTCTCAGAGCTCTGTGTGGCTCCCAAGCATTTGGAAATGCTTTCTTCACTCAGCCATCCCGACAGCCAGGTCTTACTTCCTCTGTTTTCTCTCTCTTCCTCTCTGCCCGCTTCCCCATCACCTTCTCCTTCACTCTAACACTGTGACTGTCCCGCCATGAGAATCCAACTCTCCAGTTCTCCCTCTCTCTCTGTGCCTGTCCTGTAGTCTCTGTGTTTCTGCCTCTGACTGTCATCCTCGCTATGTCTCCAGCTGTTTCCATCTATCATGTTGCTCTTGACCTCTGACATCCTTCATGGGAGCCCTCTGCATTTTTCTTGGGTCTGTGACTTCCTCTGCCTGTGTATCTGGTTAGTTCAAGCCTGCCACTATTTCTGGAGGGCATTTCCATTTGGACTTTGTGGACAATCACTGAGGTGAGAATCTCTCCTCCTGGGAAGGGATGCTTTGTCTGGGACTCCTTATGGCTACTCAGCACCCAGCCCTCTCCTGACTTTTTTTTTTTTTTGGAACCAGGGATTGAACTCAGGGACATTTGACCACTGAGCCACATCCCCAGCCCTATTTTGTATTTTATTTAGAGACAGGGTCTCACTGAGTTGCTTAGGGCCTCGCTAAGTTGCTGAGGCTGGCTTTGAACTCGCGATCCTCCTGACTCAGCCTCCCAAGTCACTTGGATTACAGGTGTGCGCCACCACGCCTGGCTTCTCTCCTGACTTTTGACCTTCCCCTTCAGATGCTCTGAAACCTGGAGCCTGCCCTGTTAGACCACAAGTCCAGTGCTTCCGATATGAGAAACCTGAGTGCAAGAACGACTGGCAGTGCCCAGAGCTGAAGAGATGTTGCCCTGATCGTTGTGGCATCAAATGCCTAGAGCCTGTTCCCATCTCTGTAGCCATCCGCAAACCAGGTAAACTGGTAGAGCCGGGAGCTTGAAGACCCAGTGTCTGGGGGCACAGATTGGAGGATGGGGTCCTCCCAGGCCTCCTACTTCATCAGTCAGTCACACTGCTTCAGGCAGGAAGTTAGCCACCTAGCAAAAGCACCTGGCCTGTCAGGAGATCGGTCTTCCAGGCAGTCACATGGGCCTTCAGACCGCTAACCCCCTGGTAGCTGGCCATCCACTCAGCACCGGACAGCCAGTCATTGGCACCACGTGGGAACCAGGATGGGAGGGGAGCCAGATGTTGTTCCAGGGGATGCTTTAGGGAGGAGGAGGTGTGAGGGGGCTCAGAGAGGAGATGATCTTCCCTGCTCAGGCTGGAGCAGAAGTTGGGTCAAGAAGCAAGGGTTTGGTGTCCAAGGTACAGAATGACCTGTGGCTCTGCTCTCACCAGTGAGGAAGAAGCCTGGAAAGTGCCCAGTGTTCAATTATCAGTGTCTGCTTTTGAACCCCCCCAATCTCTGTGAGAGGGACAGAGAGTGTGATCGGGACTATAAGTGCTGCAAGGGCCCGTGCGGGAAGATCTGTATGTCCCCTGTGAAAGGTAAGGAGGGAACTGGTGCTAATCCCTTCTCTCCCTCCAGCCTTCCCAGCTTCAACCCCCCACCCTGGGGTCCAGCCATGTGGGCAGGGAGACACTCACCCCAAGCAGAGCCTTTGCCTGACTCCCTCATCCCTCAAGGGCACCGTTCCCTGGGTCTCAGGGCAAGGATTTCCATGGGATCACCTGTGACTTTGATTCTATTCCAGCCTCTGGGTGAGGGCCCTGGGCAAATAACATTCTGAGTCTCAGTCTCCTTATCTGAAAAAATGAGCATAGTGGAAATGAGAGTGTTTTGAAAGCACCCGAGGTACTAAGTATTTATTATTCAGGTTATTTACACCATGGTGTCCAGGGTCCAAGCCCAAAGGATCCACCAGGTTTGAGGAGAATTGAGTTCATACTCTGAGTTTCACAGTGAAATGAAACTTGGATTCAGTCTCCTGAGACCAAAACTCTTTCACTTTGCTGTTTCCTGTCTCTCAGGGGCCTCACTACAGGAAATCATGTGGAAATGATTTGGTTTGCCCCTATACTGAAGGTCTATCTGCTTTTCCCTCACAGCTTGATTCCTGCCCGTGGAGGTGACTCTGGCTTCCTAGTCTGTGTGGTCTGGCAATTCCCATTCTGCTGCCAGGTTGGATCCTGTGGTGAGGATCTGGTTCCCTCACCAATACCTCCTTTTGGCAAGTGCTTGGCACACAGGAGACTTTCAGGAAATATGTTAATGAGTGAATAAATAAATAAACGTATTTCTCTATGTACCACCTGCTTCTGGGACTTACTGAGGTGTGGGTGGGAGTGAGGGATCCTTCTCGTTCCCTCCTAGAGACGTGGAGAGGAAGGAAGAGGCTCACAGTGCTGGGAGCCTTCAGTTTCTATCACGAATCCCCCAGTGTTGGCTTTGTGGTATCCGCACAAATGACTTTAGCTCCCAAATTATGTCATTTTTTTTAAAAAACCCAGTGCCAACAAAAATCACTTTATTGCAATGTTGAGAGCATTTGAAGATGCAATCCGTGAATCCTCCATACATCACGTATAACCACGTGGCCTCTCATTGCCTGCTGGAGTGATTTTGAGTCTCTCGCTTCTTTCCCAAGACATCATTTCTTCTGTCTTAACATAAGCATGTTCCCACGGTGAGTCGTGTTGGTGAGTGACCGGTGGCCAGTACCATCTGAGGACACCCGTGTGGACTCCATAGAGAAGGAGTGAGCAGACCAGGCTCCTAGAGCCAGGGAGCAGGCAGAGATCTGCTCCACATCGCTCTGTGCTCTTTGGATTGTGGTGGACTTGAGCCTCAAAGTCAGCTGGTGTCCTTGAGAAGTCAGTGCTCCAATTCCCAGGTTTGGAATTTTCTGTTTTCTTGGTGGCGGTGAAAGACTTGAGAATTTAATTTGGGATTGGAAAAAAGGTTACTCTTGTCTCCCCTGCTGTTAGGTAAGGGGTGGGGGAAAAAGTGGAAAAAATGTTGGTTTTAAAATAACAATGCATTTCACCTTTACGTTTATCTACAAAGGACTAATTTTAAAAAACTATAAAAAAAACAGAAGGAAGCTAGGGAAGAATCGTTACTTTAGAATAGTAGAGGAGATTGAAAGGAAGGAAGGGGGTGGGGGACAGGAAGAATAGTAGATCGAATCAGACATTATTACCCTGGGTATATAATGGGTAGGATTCTACATCATGTATAACCAGAAGAATGAGAAATTAAACTCCATTATCTATGATGTGTCAAAGTGCATTCTACTGTCATGTATAATTAATTAAAACAAATAAAAAATAAAATAAAAAGAAGGAAGGCCAGAAGAGTAAAGGAAGGAGAACAGGGGGAAGGAGGTGGTGAGGGAGAGGGACACACTGGGGACTGAAAGGGAGCAAATTCTATCCCAAGCTTGTTTGATTCTATCAGAATGAACACCAATGTCATGTGTAACTATCATGCACAAATTTTAAAAAATGATGTTATTCACATAGAGGAAGGAGATGGAAGGGGAAGAAGAGGGCAGGGCATGCAGAATGAAACCCCGTAGCTGGAGCCAGCAGCTCTGGCTGGGGTGGGGCGGCAGGGAGGGGAAGGCCCTGGGGAGTGTGAAGGATCGAATGTCTCTGTGCATGTGTGGATATGGAACAATGAATCCCACTACTAAGTATAATTATAATGCACCAATAAAAATGAGGTTCTTCATAATAAAATCCCTAAATAGAAATAAATGAACTAAGCCACCTGAGGTCAAGCAGCAAGGCTTATACTCAAAGCAGAAAGTGGACCCTGGTTAGGCTTCCCACCAGGGCTCCAAGAGCAGCGCCTGTGTGCATTCAATTGGCTGACTCAGAGAAGAGGAAAAGAGAAAGTCCTTTTATGTGTTCTCTGTGGGGGAAGCCACCCTCCAAGTTGGTCCCCAGGGATCCTCACACCTGCTTCACACCCTCATGAAGTCCCTGCCCCCCTCCTTCTGTGGTTGGTCTGTGTGACCAATGAAATGCTGCAGAAATGGCAGTTAGCATCCTTCTGAGATTAGGTGATAAGACCACACTTCTGTGTGGGCAGTAGGCTCCTTTTACTCCACCTCTGAGGAAATGTAGTTGTCACATCATGAAGACACTCAGGCCATCTGTAGAGTGGCCCACAGGGCTGTGAAGGCCCAGAACCACAGCAGACACATGAATGAGCTTGGAAGTAGATTCTTCAGACCCAGTCTGGGCTTGAGATGACCACAGGCCCAGCAGACAGCTGGACTTGACCTCAGCCAGGACCACCAAGTTAAGCAGCTCCTGGATTCCTGATCCTCAAATTGTGACATAGGTTTAAGGTTTTAAGGTGCTAAGTTTTGTGGCCTTTCTTATGCAGCAATAGAACTACACCCAAAATTGTATTCTACAGCTAAATACAGCAGGAGAAAAGAGATAATCATGCACCAATGTCTTATTCGATGATCCCACATAAAATGTTCAAAATTAAAATGTACTAGTTTTAAAGGTTTCATAAAGTTCAATGTGTGAGTTCCTAAAATTAAAAATAGAAATGAATACACAATGAAACTCTGTAGCAAAACCTACTATTCCCTGAATTTTCAGAGGAATTATGATTGAGGTCAGAAACAGTAAGGATCACTGCTCTGCTCCAACAATGTCTGAGACCACTAAAACTATGCAGAGAAAGCAAGAAGGTATATAAGATGGGGACGAAGGTACAAAATAGACACTATTTGCAGACATTGTAATTTTCATATGGTACTTTTTTTTTTTTTTTGGGACCGGGGATTGAACCCAGAGGCGCTCGACCACTGAACCACATCCCCAGTCCTATTTTGTATTTGATTTAGAGACAGGGTCTCACTGAGTTGCTTAGGGTCTCGCTAAGTTGCTGAGGCTGGCTTTGAACTTGTGAACCTCCTGCGTCAGCCTCCCAAGTGCTGGGATTACAGGCGTGTGCGTCACCACACCTGGCTTCATATGGCATTTTTTAACACTCAATAACTTTGATAAATAAAATTCATCAAAGATGTTGAATATAAGGTCTGTACAATATTTTACAGCATTTATACACATCCATAGTGAGAAATCATAGAAAAAGATGTAAACAAAAATCAAAGAAACAAATCCTACAAAATGCCTAGGAATAAGTCTAAAAATTATGCCAAACCTTCATGGATTAATAAAAAATGTATTAAAGGCCTGCAATAAGAACTAAATAAGTGGAGGAATAACGTTTATGCTTGGGAAGGTGTGATATGGCAAAGATGACAGTCCTTTTAGAATCACTTACAAATCTAGTGTGATTGCAGTGAAAACACAAGTATGGTTTTTGGTAAGAATTTGACAAAGTGACCCTATAGTTAAAGTATTAGTATGATTGTTTCAGAGGAGTCAATGAAATTTGGGGGTGGAGTTACTAAGGATTGAACCCAGAAGCACTTTACCACTGAACTACAGCCCCAATCAATTTTTTATTTTTTGTTTTGAGAGAGCATCTCAGTTAGTTCCTGAGGGTCTCACTAAACTGCTGAGGCTGGCCTCAAACTTGCTATCTTCCTGCCCGAGCCTCCCACATTGCTGGGATCACGGGTGTGAGTCACTGCGCCAGGTGACAATAAACTTTTTCAAAAGTGTAAGAATGGCTGGGTGCGTTAGTGCATGACACTGATGCTAAGGCAGGAGGATAGAAAGTTTAAAGCCAACCTCAGCAATTTAGCGAGTACCTGTCTCAAAATAAAAAATAAAAAGGGCTGGGGATGTGGCTCAGTGGTTAAGCACCCCTGGGTTCAATTCCTGGTACCCCCACCCCACAGAAAGGTATAAGAATGGAGGCTAGCCAAACCAAGTATCAAAACATGCTAATGATATAATAATTAATGTAGTGTGATGTTGGGACGGATATTAACAGTCTAGTCGAATACAACAGACAATCTAAAAGGAAATATGCATTTATGGACATTCATTATATAAAAGGGAGAAGTTTTACAACTGGGCAGGGCAAAGCTCAAACTAGTAAAGAGAGCAATTTGCTTTTTTTTTTTTAAGTTGAAACCAACTATTATTGAGCTTAACAGTAACCTTTAAAGGTCATTTGATTTGTTTTTTCTCAGGCACTAAGTTTTTTTTTTAAATTGACAATTTGTAATTGCACATACTCATGGAATGCAATGTGATGTTCTGTCATAGGTGCACCACGTGGAACCATTAAATCTAGCTAATGTCACCATTACCTCACATACTTATTTTTTGTAGTGTAAACTTTTGAAATTTTCTCTCTCAGCAGTTCTGAACTATGTCAGATGTTATTATTAACTGTAGTCTCTATTTAGTCTGTGCCTGCTATATAGTGGATCTCAAAAACTTCTTCCTTCTAACTGGAACTATGCCCTCTGACCAGTGTACCCCACCCCCGCCATCCTAGCCTCTGGTGGCCATCACTCTGCTCTATTTCATGGAGTTCAACTGCTTCCAATTCCACATATAAGTGAGATCACATGGCATTTGTCATTCTGAAGTCAGCCTATTTCACTTAGCAATAATATCCTCTAGGTTCATTTATATTGTTGCAAATAACAGAATTTCCTTCTTTTAAAAGGCCAAATAGTATTCCATTGTATGTATATACAGTATTTTCTTTATCCTCACTTAGCCTGGTGGACGCTTGGTTTGATTCTGTATGTTGGCTGCGATAACTACGGGGGGTGCAGATGACTCTTTGACACGTTGACTTCATGTCCATTGGATATATACCCAGAAGTGGGGTTGCTGGGTGTTACAGTAGTTTCTACTTTTAAGTGTGTAAGAAACCTCTACAAAGTTTTCCCATAATAGCTGTACTAATTTATGTTTTCACCAACAATGTATCCAAGGATTCCCTTTCTCTGTGTTCTCACCAACACTTTCCATCTTTTTAATAACAACCACTCTAATACAAGCAACAACAGGTGTTGGCAAGGATGTGGGGGAAAAGGTACACTCATACATTGCTGGTGGGAATGCCAATTGGTGCAACCACTATGGAAAGCAGTGTGGAGATTCCTCAGAAATTTTGGAATGGAACAACCATTTGATCCAGTTATCCCAGTCCTTGGCTTATACCCAAAGGACTTAAAATCAGCATACTACAGTGACACAGCCACTTCAATGTTTATTGTGGCTCAATTCACAATAGCTAAGCTATGGAACCAACCTAGATGCCCTTCAACAGATGAATGGATAAAGAAAATGTGGTATACACACACACACACACACACACACACACACACACAATGGAATATTACTCAGCTTTAATGAAGAATGAAATTCTGGCATTTGCTGGTAAACAGATGGAACTGGAGACTATCATGCTAAGTGAAATAAGCCAAACCCAAAAAAACCAAAGGCCAAATGTTTCCTCTGATCTGCAGAAGCTAATTCACAATAAGGGGTCGGGGAGATAGAGAAGAACAGAGTTACTTTATATTAGGGAGAGGGGAGTGAAGGGAGGAGAAGGGGTATGGGGCAAGGAATGATAGCAGAGTGAAACAGACATTATTACCTCATGTACATGTATGATGGCATGACCAATGTGAGCCTGCAGTTTGTATAATCAGAAACATGAGAGATTACACTCTATTTATGTATGATCTATCAAAATGCATTCTACTATCATGTACAACTAATTAGAACAAGTAAAATAAAAAATTAAAATGCAAAAAAGCCCCAAGCCATTCTAAAGTGTATGAGACGATACTGATTGTTTTCTTTGCATTTTTCTGATTATTGGTGCTATTGAGCATTTTTTCATATACCAATTGACCATTCGAATGTCTTCTTTTGAGAAATGTCTGTTCTGGTCTTTTGTCCACTGTGAAAATCAGGTTGCTTTCTTGCTATTGAGCTGTTTGACTTACTTTGTGTTGGATACAAACCTCTTTTTGAATGTATGTTTTTAAAATATTTTCCCAGGTCTACAGACTGTGCCTTCCCTCTGTTGTTGTCTTTGCCGTGCAGAAGCTCTTTGGTGTAGGGTCATCTCACTTGTCTATTTTCACTTTTGTTGTCTGTGTCTTGGGGGCCAAATTCAAAAAAGTATTGCCCAGGAAAAAACGTTGTGGAGCTTTCCCCGTTTTCTTCTAACAGTCCTGTGTTTGTCTTTAATCCATATTGAGCTGACCTTGGTATGTGGTGTGAGGTAGGGGACCAATGTTATCCTCTTCCATGTGGATATCATTTTCTCAGCACTGTGTACTGAAGAGACTGCCTCTTCCCCACTGCATGTTGTTGGACCCTTTTTGGAAAACCAATTGACCAGGAATGTGTGGGTTCATTTGTGGACGGCCTCTTGGGTTCCATTAGTCACTATTTTTATGCCGGCTATAGCACTATTTTATGCTATTTTGATTATGACAGTCTTGTAATATATTTTGAAATCAGGCAGTGTGATGCTTTAAGCTTTGTCCTTTTTGCTGAAGACTATCATATGGATTCCATGTAGGATTTTTTTTCTATTTCTGTGAAAAAATGACATTGGAATTTTGACAGGGATAGCATTGAATCTGTAGCTTGCTTGGGTTGTATGGACATTATAATAATAATAATTTTTAAAATTTAATTTATTTTGATTCATCGTACACGTAACATGGAGTGAATAATTATTTATTCCAACTCAGGAGCATGGAACATCTTTTATCTTTGCAGTATTTGTGTCTCCCTCCATTTCTTTCATGAAAGCTTTATAGGGTTTTTGTTTGTTTGTTTTGTGTGTCTACGAATCTTTCACTTCTTAGGTTAAATTTATTCCTATTTTTTAATCAATTGTAAATGGGATTGTTTTCTTGATTTCTTTTTCAAATATTATTTAGAAATAACATTGATTTTTGTATGTTGATTTCATATTCTGCAACTCTAATAAATTTATTAGTTCTAATAGTTTTTGTTGGAAGATTTACTGGGTCTTGTCTGAATGTAGGAAGAGACATAACTTGGGCATGCTCAGGAAGACTGAGCATAGTGAAGATGCTGATTCAGCTCAAACTGTTTATAAATTTAATATCATTGTAATAAAAATTCCTATGATTTTTTTCAGGAAATTGACAAATTGTCCCCCTAATTCTTATGTTAGAATACAGGTACAAGCATATAAACAAATTCTGCAAGACCAGTAAAATTCCTACCAGTTGCCTAATTAGATTATTAGGACTTAATACTGTTTTAGTTTTTGACATAGAAATAGAAAAAAAAGTTAATGGAACAGAACAGAGAGCCCAGAAACAGAACTGAGAACTGTGACAGAGGTGGTTCATGCCAGTTCATACTAGTCAGTGGACTGGACTGGAACGCCTGTCACTGCACATTGGGAACACCTCCATGAGGACTGGTCACTTTCTTTTTCCAGTACACAGCCACTCTGATAAGTGACTACTGGTTACAGTGGGGAAATCTCATAGGCAGACACACAGGATCCTCCTTAACCAAGAGCCTCCAGGCCTGTGAACTAGGAAAGAGGCTGTGTCTCCCCTCCAGTCACTTGAGTCACTTTTACCCACCAAACTAATAATTTTTTCCCCTTATATGGGTCAGTGGTTCTCAAAATTTAGCATGCACCAGAATCACCTGGAGGACTTATTAAAAGAATGATTGCTGGCCTCATTCCCACAGGTCCTTATTCAGTAGACTTGGGGTGTTATCCACAATTTTCATTTTTAACAAGTCCCTGGGTGATGTTGATGCTGCTGGTCTCTGGTCTACACCTTGAAAATTTATTTTTTCCCAATAGCATCTCAGTAGTCTACCTAAATACTTCATTCCTAGAATTAGGATACTGTGACCAGCTATGGCCATGAGTTCCACTGAGTCAAACAAACCCCTGTGTCTATAGCTCCATCCTGGGGCTTATTACACTAAACCACATTATGCCCACATTTTATCTGATAGTTAATCCTCACTACCCGGCCAGTTTATAATAATTGCAAAATTATAAAGAATCTACTACTATCTATTTAACAAAAGATAGGAAAAGTTACTATGAGTTATTGAGAAAACACCAAATAAAGGGAGAGATATCCCACTTACATGAACAGTTGGTCAGATTACTGCAAAGACATAATAAATTCTTCTAAACTTTAGTTACAATTTCAAATTACAATATAAATCCAGTTTGTTTGGGTGTTGGGGGTGTTCATTGTGGGACTTTGCTGATTGAAATTTTGAGAAATTTTTATATGGAAAGGAAATGGTCCCAATGTGCTAAAATGGCACAGTGACCAAGGACAGCACAAGGCTTAATATTTCTGGAAGGACAAACACAAAGTGAGATGACAAACACTGAAATAAATGCCTAATCCTTCAATGTACAGATATCACCTGTCATGATCTTCTGTAGTGTGGATGTGTCATAGCTCATTCATCTCATTTTCTGGTCTTACACAGATGGACAATCTGAAGTCACGTGGTTCCTCGCCACCTCTTGTGCCTCTGATTTCATCTCTCGCATGGCACACACAGGATCTTTCCTTCTCCTCATCCACCTCTTTCCTGTATCCTGAGGGAAAGAACAACGAAGCCCTTTGTGGTCTCAGAGGAGGACAGATCACCCTGACAGGATGCAAGGACTCTCACCATATGCAGAAAGAGAATGTTAACTACTTTACTACTTTATACAACATAAGGAAAAATTAAGCTAATTAATCTGAAGTACAAGAAATAACAAGATCCCATCATAAACTTATGAATATGCTAATGTATATATATGCTTCTATAGCTGGTTCACGTTCAAGAAATTTTAACTGGTAGGTATTGCAAAAGAAAGTCATTGAAAACTAACAATTGGAATTCTAGGACATGGTGATGTCCCAGGCAGCTTGTCCGGTAAGTCTCTATTGGGGGTTTACTTTACCAGGGAGTGATGCTCATCTTCCCACAACCTGTAACACAGAGCTGCAATTGGTGTGGACCACGGTATCAGTCCCATAATAGTCCCAGGGAGTCCTCGCGTGCCACTCCTCAACACTGGGGTAGGTATCTCCCTTACTTGGTAAGAAACTTACTTTGGTGGTGGTCCTGGTCTCCACTTGGTCTATGAATGTATACTTAGTAGGTTCACATCAGTGTTGGACTAGGCTTTTCTTTGCACCTTGGTGCCATCCTTGATCTTGATTAGGATTTTAGTTGATTATAATTGTCACATACCTGCCATTTAACTTGGATATGATACCCAACTTGGTATCCCTCTTGTCTTCTGCCCTATCATCCATGATAGACATGTCCATGTTTTGTCCTTGGACATTGACCAAGTAGTCTTCTTCATCTTGGCCAAGAATCTGGTTTTTCCCATGTCATACACTGTCTGGTCACTTTGGTTTGGAAAACTGTCTTGGGATTTTTCTTAGGCTCTGGAAAAGTAGGTCTTGTTTTCTACCTGTTAAAATTTCTTCAACATGCACCAATTATATATGCATATTCATAAGTTTTATAATGTGATCTTGTTGTTTCTTATATTTCAGATTTACTAACCCAATTTCTTCCTTATGTTTGTATAAAGTGCTAAGGTAGTTAACATTCTCTTTCTGCACATAGTTAGAGTGTTTATATCCTGTTAGGGTGCATCTGTTGTCCTCAGAGACCACAAAGAGCTTAGCTACTCTTTCCCTCAGAATACAGGAAAGAGGTAGATGAGGAGGAAGAAAGATCCTGTGTGTGTCATGTGAGAGACAAAAAGGGACACACGGAAGTAGTGAGGAACCATGAGTTCTAGCTGGATGTTCACAATGCCAGGAGAGGAGACTGAGGCCAGGGAGGGCTGATGATGCTTCCTGCCACTTTGCAAAAGTCACTTTTCATCTGAAGAGAGGCCAAGCACAGAAGAACTAGATCCAGCTGACAGAGAGTGACTTAACTCCCCCTCCATGTGCAGAAGTTGGTCCAGCAGGAACTAAAGGGACAGAGGCCCCACCCCACTGTGCCACTCTCCACTCTTCACTACCCTGCCATCGCTGACGTCCCCTCTCTCCCTAGGAGCCACTTACCTCAGTGAAGTGTGTGATGACTCCAAGACGTGCCAACTCCCATGTGGTCTCAGATCCTTGGACAGTACATGACCCTACCTGCTCATGCTTCCTTGTCCTTGGGATTTCTAAACCTGGAGCTTCCTCTAACTCTTGCTTGCCAATAGAAACCACTTCCTGCCTCATTTTCTTTTGACGCTGAGATCTCATTGTTCCTACAACTTTGGGGGTTGAGGGCATTCTTGCAAAGGACAGGCCCAAAATCAAAGAAAAGACATTTTTGGAGCTTCAAAGTGCTGGCATTGACCCCCACAGGGAGGGTTTCTTATCCCTGATGATACTTGAGCCTTCTCCTCTCAGAGGCACAGCCCTAGTGGGAACATCAGTGTGTTGGCCAGAAGAGGATCCAGGGTAAGAGCAGAAAGAGAACTCTGAAGACAATGGAGCCCAAACTTTCTCATTATTGATTACCAGGTGAGTTGCAAAGCCAACTACAAAATGGATCACGTTGATTTCCAAGTAGGCAATAAGGTCAACACTATTCAGGATAAAAGGTAAAAACCAAGCTGGGTCCCAAGATCTAAATCAAGCAGCCAGTAGGAGATAATTATCATGACCAGAAACAAATATGCAATCAATGTTATTGGCATGCACAACATGAAACGAGATCATCAGACCAACATCTAGGTGGAAAACAAGAACCACTCAATCATGACAGTACACAAACAACCCTTGCACCCTAATTATACAGCAGGTAGAGGACATTGGTCATAACCGGAGAGAAGATGCTGATCCAGGTTGAGGGTACGGCCATGATGTAAGTGGATCACCAGGCCAGTATCTAAGTAGAGAACAAAGGCCGCTTTCACATGGATAAGGTACAATCCAAGGTGGACCAGTGTGTGACAAGGATCAAAGTCACATGCCAAATCCTGTCTATTATCAACTACTGCTCCAAAATGCAGATTGCCTGTTGGGGAATGCTCAAGTCAAGAACAAGGGCCTCTCTGTGGCATTCATGGCAGGCCACGAGATGGACCCCGAGGCAGCTGCTTATCCAAGCTGAACAGCCATTGAACAAGAAAGATCAGACACAGAATTCTAAGGAGGACCAAGGGCATGATCAAAACCCAAAAGGAATGTCAGACTGATGCCCCCCATAGAGAAGAAAAACCAGTCAGTCATGGACAAAAGGACAGAGAGCAGGATGGACCCCAAGGCAGCTTTCCTACTGCAACAAAATAGCTCATCTGTGTCAAGAAGCAAAGACAGAAATAAAGATGAGGGGAATTCAAAAGGACAGAACACCATCAGAGAGTTGTGTATCATTATAATATGAAGCTGCATTATTTACCACCCAACCTCTTGCTGCAGCTATCCCTCTCTGTCCCATCTTACAACCCAGCTCATCAGCCCATGAACTTTCTCGTACGTCATTGGTCCAATTGCTACTAGCCCGCAAAATTCAAACTACTTAAGAGAAGCTCCTGGGCCATTTTCTCCCTTTCCTCCCAGCCTGAGAGTGGACACTCCATTCATCCACCTAATAAATCTCTGGTGTGAGCTCCCGTGTCCGGAGTGGTTTTCTGGGTGCATTCACCAAGTTGGAATTCAGACGAGGCCCCCCATAGTGCCTGCTCCCCTGGATTCAAGGGTCTGAGCTGCCTTGGGACCAAAATTGAGCTGCATTTTTCTTACATTGGTGCCATGACTCAGAGAGGCTCTTCCACTGCCACTTAGGCGAGTGGAATCCCATCCGATGCCCCAGAGACCCCCAGATACTGGTCTCACCTCCCATTTGCCCAGATACTTGATTGCAAACCCATCACCAGCTTCAGATTAGTGAGTTTTCCCCTAGGTCAACTTAAACACTCCTCTGCTGACCTGAGACACGACCATTGATCAACCAGCACCCTTGAGGTGGCTGAGGAGTGAGGGTTCCCCCAGCCACGACTTACAGTTACAGCTGGCCCCCTTAGTTGACATTATCTGACAGGTGGGTCGCCGATCTTTACGGTGGAGATTCTCTCTCAGGATTGAGGCTTCTCTTCACACTCTCTCTCAAAAATCCTGACATCAGGTCCTCAACTCTCTTGGCTTTTGCCCAGTACACACTGATGGTCAGGGGACAACCCCCATCATTGTGCTGCCTTCTCATCTCCAGCCAACTAGCCTGTGATCTCAGGACCCCTTGGGCACTGACATGACTGTTTCTCAGTCTCCACCATGGGATCTGGGTCCTCCGTTCCAGCTAATTCACCCCTGGGGTGTCTACTAGACAATCTTAAACCCTTTCACCTGACACCTGGTCTAGAGCCACCAAAACTTATTCGCTTGTATAATGATGTTTGGCCACAGTATTCCTTAGATAATCAATCAGAATGGCCACATAATGGCATACAACTTCTGTGAGCGAGCAGGCAGATGGAAAGGGATTCCTTATCTTCAAGCTTTCCCTTTCTTGCAACACCTTCTTTTGGCTTCTTCTCCCCTTCCTAATCCTTCCTCCTCCTCTGACTTTGACTCGCGAACGTACCACCCCCATACCGGTCCCCTGTGACAGAGGCCCCTCCAGCCCCTGCTCCTCCATCTCCTTTGCCCCATTCTGTTTCTGCTTCCACTTCTGCTCCCCCACCCAGTCACATGGTCCTGCACACATCTTCTAGCCCCTGTACAGGAGGTGATGGGTGTGGAGTGACTAACCACAACCAGCCCAACAGCCAGTGGCATGTCTTAGTAAGGAGTATGATAAAACAGTCCCTTTCCTCAAAAGTAGTGGGAGATAATGTTTCATAATTTTCTGCATCCAAACCTGACCTGATTACCAACCAAGAAAAAGGGTTAAGAAGCCCTAGGCAATTTCCCCTGCCCAGCCTTGCTGAAGCCCACACTGGAATGTAAGTCAGCAGGCTCAGTGGGGGACCAACCTTAGACTGAAGGAAAAAAAGTGTCCATTTTAAACTTCTCCTGGGCTGCAACACAGAAAAATAGTTTTAAGATTCTCTCTCTGTCCCTTTCTCCCTCTTCATCCCTCTCTCTGCCTTTCTCTTTCTTGTACTCTGATGCTATTTTACTAAAATAATTAATGGCCATTATCATTTTTTCTTCTAGGACTCTTGTTTTTCTTAAAGGCTACATTTTTTGAGCTCACAATTTTGATCCTATATACCTAGGTTAATGGTTTTTTGACCAGTTCTATTTTTATTCAACTCTAGAGTTATTTTTGAACACCTGTTACATTGCAATGGAGATTCGCCTATAAAAGGCTACAAGGCCTTTGCTTTTGTGTTATATGTATATTGTGCTGTCTATCGTGTTGTCTATGTATGTGTCTAAATATCATGTACATGATTCAAAATTGACACAAATAACAAATACTCAAGAAATTAAAATTTTAAAAATGGATCCAGATACCTTTAATTCACAGAAAGTCTTTCTGTGATGAAATCCATGAGGGTCTAAGTAAGTACTAAGAAAGTCTGTGTGTAAGAAAAGGGCAAATTTCAACAAGTTTGTATGTAACTAACTTAGTTGTATATATGTGAGAAGATCAATAAAAGCTATTTAAGGTTTTTCCTTAAGAACAAATAATCTATATGTTAAAATGACAAGGATTTCTTAAAAACACTAATTTATTCTTTACAGCAATTAATTTTAAAAATTGGAGTTTATACAATTATGGCTAAACAACTGTTAGAGTACTATAGTATGTTATGGAGTCTAGATTTTTCTTTAAACCCTAAACTTGGTTAATGGAATGGTCACTGTTTGTATATTAAATATGTTCATATCTCCCAGGTACACAAGTCTTTAAAGCAGAAAATTTACCAAGCTGCTGTTCTCCAAACTAAACTTGTCTGTACTGGTAAATTTAAACTTATAAAAAGAGTAAATTTTATTGGGGACTTATTTATATCATTTCATGTTCTATAACAGGACCTATTATCAATAGGTTATATATAAAATTTGTTACTTTTTAAATTGAGTTAAAAAATTTTAAATGTAAATGTATTTCTAAAAGTTGGTGAAAACCTTATTTAATTAAAAGTTAATATCATAAAGCATGAAAGCATTTTGCCACTTTGCCACACAAAAGAAAAGTTAAAATCTCTCTCAGCCTTTCCTTGATTTGTTTTAGATGTAATATATTATATTAACTACCATTCACATAGACTCAGGAAAGAATACATGTAAACTTTGTAAAATGAGGTTCAAAGAGGAGGCAAAGATCAATTTCAGAACTAGAACACTTTACCTAAGATTTGTAAAGAGCCCTGCCTTATCTGAGATAAGACTCTGCCTCCCACCCTGCTACATGTCAGAATGTCTCCAAAATAAGCCAAACTTCAGCTCATTTAAAGTTATATTCAAAAGATTGGTTTTTTGTTGTAAAATTATTGCAATCTTAAATGGGATATAATATATAGCTCAGGCAAAATTTACAATGGCTATTACACAAACTAGATATGTTTTTACTGTTGTTAATTCCTTTTTGTATTTTCCTTATGGACTCTATACTGTTGCCTGATTAATGTTGTGCAAAAGTACTGCTTCAAGAACAAACAACCTAAATTAATTAGAGAAAATAAGCCATCACCTATAGGACAGATAATATAGACCCCAATTAAATAAAAGGGGGTATATAACTCTAAAGTTATAAACATTAAAGACCAATACTCTTACTTTATGACTGGTGAGTCTGGCTTACTGGATGTTTAAGATCAACTTTAAGATCAAGATTAACACAAGAGGGCCAAGGAAACCAGTATTTGGTTCTTGCCCTCAGAGTCAGCCTGAATCCAGGGAATGAGAGAACTTCTCTAAGGAACTTTGCAACTCTGGGCCACATGATCTCCTGATCAGGGAGATTGATGAGACCACTAGAGGATGAAAAGCCAATCAGTGCACCTGCTGCAGAGGAGGGTCATTGGAAAAGGGAGACATCCCTGATGCTTCCAGAGGATGCCACCTCATCAATGAGACCCTACCTAGAGAATGGCAGGCACTAAAGGAGCCAAGATGCTGCTCTCAGTTTCCCCACGTGTGATCCCTGACTCTTAAGAGGCAGGAACAGGTCAACTTGACCAACTTGATCTTAAACACCTAGAAAAACAGTTAAAACCAAAACATAGCCATTCTTGGGTATTTAAAAAGAAACAATAGTTAAATGTAACTTAAGATGTACACTTGTGTTAGCCCCTAAAATAAGTAAAGACTGGAGGCTACAAAAGGGAGACTGTTAGGCAGGAGTACCTGATAACTATCAAGAGAAACTACCAGAGTAAG
Source organism: Glaucomys volans (assembly GCA_020662805.1). Taxonomy (NCBI): domain Eukaryota; kingdom Metazoa; phylum Chordata; class Mammalia; order Rodentia; family Sciuridae; genus Glaucomys; species Glaucomys volans. Next base: position 161,700 of record JAJEJO010001254.1, read on the forward strand.
AAATTTTTAGTCTGTTTAAGGCCTACAGATCTTCCTAAGCTACACAGGTAGGCTTAATCTAGGTTTGCTAGTATGATTTTCTAGCCCTAAGTAACAGAAATATAGAGATCTCTACTAAACACAGGTTATACCAATAAAAGGATATTTTACAAAAATCGGATGACATTAAGTAGTTTAAATATATTTTCTGGGGACATCAATGACATAAAAATTAAATGTTGTGTTTACATTTCTGATAACTCTGACAAATGTTAAAGTTCCCAAATAAAGGCCTTGACCTCTCCAGACTTTGTTAGGCCTGGTTATGGGAACTTCTCAGTTCTTTCACCTCCTGGTGAGAGATTACTGACTGTTATTATCATGATACTCATTGACATGTTCCAGATGCTGCAATATTTATTCTGTATTAATCTCATTTCAGCACTCATGTCTTTTTGTTTCTCTCTCATAGAAGCACCCATCCCCAGATGACTTTACAACCTGCTCTTCCCCAAGCAGACTTCTACCCTGGACCCCTCAATTGACCAGATTTCTAAAAGGGAACTCCAAACTGCTTACCCATGCTGCCCACTTCCAGCTCGAAGCAGCCAGAGTAGTCATCACCCCCTTTCCATACAGCAGTAAGGAGTTCCTAAACAAAAGTGGGGAATGAAGCCAGAATTGGGAACAGGCAGTTATTGTAGAATAGGAAATCTGGTCAAATCAAGGAATGAAGGCTATTAGAGTCTGGGAAGTTGGAGACTGTCCCTGGGAGATTGGAATGTCAGTGCCTCCAGAGCCATTTTGATCCCCAAGGGCCATGCCTGCTAAATTGCCTACAGAAGTTCCTACAAGATCAGATACACAAATTCCAGAGCTGGCAGACACACACAAGTTCACCAACCAATCAGTCAATCAGCTGCTTCTTCAAGACTTCCAGCCCCTAACATCCAAAGCCAAGATCTGCAATTCACCATTGACACCTCCAGCTTCAAAAACTCTGCTCCCACCGAGATCTACACTGAGGGCCCACACACAGTGATTCTGGTTATGCCAGTGGCTGCCAAGGTGCAAGATTTACCAGGATGGCTACACATTCCTTGGTTAAGCTCTAAGTCCACAAGCCCCTCTCCAGCTTCTAACCCGCAGGCTTCTTCCAACCAATACTTGGTCACCCCAGTGGGACCTCTCCATCTTAGGCTGAAGGCCAGCAAGCCCTCCACCCTTTCTCCCATTCCAGAGGCTGAGGACCAGGCAACTACACCCAGCCATGAGGATCAAACTGCCAGTTATATTCTTACCTCCCCTGCCATTCACCCTGTCTGCCATTTTCCTATCGAATTTTTTTCCCCCAATAGATCTGTCCAGGTGCCAGCCTTTTCCTCCCTCCCAGATTGCCCATGGGACTGCTGGAGGACTGACTCCTACTATTCCCAGGGATGTTTTACCCATTTTACATATGTCCACAGCTGATGCTCAGAGGATCTGCTCTTAACACAGATAGTTACCACCACACACCACATACTCAATTTAACCAACCCTCTCATGTTAACAGGAATGTTGGATGCACATGAGAGCGGGGTTCTCTCATCTCCTGGCTAGTGCCCTATACTTTAACAGCTCTTTGATTTTCAACTGCACCTTCTTGGAGCAGGTGATATCACCCCCAAATTATCAGGAGTACCTCTCTTTCAATTTGCTTCCAGGAATATCAGGATCTCACATGAAAGGAATTGGGGCATGGCTGCAAGTGCACTACCTGGAAGAACTATCCAGACCCCAACTCCCGCCTGCTCCAATGACATCTCTCTCCCCTGAATCAGCTCTGTGCCCACACCCAGCAGGAAGCAGTTACTGAAGATGGACCTTCACCCATGCACCCAAAGGGATCTTCTTATAAAAACAAAAATAGAGGAATATAATATGAATCTGCATTATTTACTGCCCCACTCTCTTGCTGCAACTATCCCTCTCTGTCCCATCTTACAACCCAGCTCGTCAGTCCATGAACTTCCTCATACATCATTGGTCCAATTGCTACTAGCCCGCAAAATTCAAACTACTTAAGAGAAGCTCCCCGGCCATTTTCTCCCTTTCCTTCCAGCCTGAGAGCAGACACTCCATTCATCTACCTAATAAATCTCTGGCATGAGCTCCCATGTCCGGAGTGGTTTTCTGGGTGCATTCTTTGAGCTGCGACTCAGACTGGGCACCCCATAGTGCCTGCTCCCCTGGATTCAAGGGTCTGAGCTGTCTTGGGACCCGAACTGAGCCACATTTTTCTTACAATCATTCTGTGTGAAGATGAATTTCAGGGAATGAAAATCAACAGTGTTAATCAAAATGTTCCCTTACACTGAATAGTCTTGATTTTTATTTTTAAAGGGTGCCGGGTATTGAACCCAAGGTCTTGTGCATTCTAAGTAGGAGCCCTATCACTGGACTACAACTCAGCCTGAATACTCTTGATTTATTTTGCAATACTGAGACTTGAACTCAGAGCATTACACATGCTAGGCAAACACTGAGCAACATTCTCAGCCCTTTTATAAAATTTCAAATTTGAGACAGGGTCTTGTTGAGCTGCCCAGGCTGGCCTTGGACCTTGTGATCCTACTGCCTTGCTTTTCAAGTAGCTGGGACTGCAGGAGTGTGCCACTATGCCCAGCTGGACTTCTGTTTTAAGATGTAAATGAGGAGGCAAGATGCACTAAGTCCTTGATACCTTAGTGGGAATAACGTGTTCTCCAGAGACAGACTGTACATCAGGGCTGGCAGACTCAGGTAGTAAAGATAACGGGGGTGGCGGCACGTGTTAGGCAAACATGGCTCTGCTGCTGACCCACCTACCCCGCTGAACCAAGGAAGCTCCCAGGCAAGGGCAAAGCCACGGGAGGAGGAACAGTTTGAACCAAGCAGAGAGCATGGGCATGAGAGTCAGGTCACCTGAGTGCCAGCCCCAGTGCTCTCTCTGCTCCTTGGGTGAATCCCAGGCAAATCTCTGTTCCTCTGAGCCTCAGTTGCCTATTTAAATTGGAGGCACTGGGCATAACCGTGCTGGAGGTCTGGTCCAGCCCTGCCTTTCTGGAATTCTAGTCAACTCTTCTTTTCGTGTTGGCTTCCTGCTGTGAGTGGAAAATGGAGAGGCTTGGTGGGGGTGAGAAAACAGGAAGTACTATAGCCCTTTGTCCCAGTCCAAGGCCCCCTACTGCAGTAGGGCTTGGGTATCAGGACATCTTGCAGTACAGGGAGAGCCACCCCACTGTATGCTCTGTCTCTGGAGAACACATTATTCCCACTAAGGTATCGAGGACTTAGTGCATCTTGCCTCCTCATTTACATCTTTTTTTTTTCTTTTTTTTTGGAACCAGGGATTGAACTCAGGGACACTCGGCCACTGAGTCACATCCCCAGCCCTATTTTGTATTTATTTAGAGACAGGGTCTCACTGAGTTGCTTAGGGCCTCGCTAAGTTGCTGAGGCTGGCTTTGAACTCGTGATCCTCCTGACTCAGCCTCCCAAGTCGCTTGCATTACAGGCATGCGCCACCACGTCTGGCTCTCATTTACATCTTAAAACAGAAGTCCAGTTGGGCATGGTGGCACACTCCTGCAGTCCCAGCTACTTGAGAAGCAAGACAGGAGGATCACAAGGTCCAAGGCCAACCTGGGCAGCTTAGCAACTTCTGGCCTGACAAATATAAAATACACCATTGGAAGTAACCACGCTCTATGTTTTTTATTATTCACTGCTCCAGGTCCTGTGCGTAGCAGATTATATGTAGTCATTTATTTTTCACAAAACTCTCTGATCAGCATTATGCATATTTCTCTAATTTTGTAAAAAGGTTGAAGATAAGAGAGGTTAAGTAAGCACCAAAAGCCACACAGTTAACAAGTGAGGATAAACCTTATTTTGTTATATACTGGCCATAATGAGAGAAAACGTTTTCTATTTATAATGTTAACAAAATTATACCATTCCTACAAATAAACTCAAGAGGCAGGCAGAACTTTAAGAAAGGAAGCCCTCCATTTGCTGGTAAATGGGTGGAGTTGGAGAATATCATGCTAAGTGAAATAAGCCAAGCTCAAAAAACCAAAGGCCGAATGTTTTCTCTGATCAGTGGATGCTGATACATAACAGCGGGTGGGGGGGGGGCCTTCTGGGGGGTTAGGAAAGAATGGAGGAAGTATGAAGTATGGATGGTGTGGAGGAAAATGGGACGGGAGGGGATGGGGGAAGGAAAAATAGGAGACTGAGACAGACAGTATTACCCTATGTATATGTAAGATTATATGAACTGTGTGAATAAAAAAAATAAATAAAATAAAATAAATGCACACAAAAAATAAAAGACTTTCAAAGTCAGGCCAAAAAAAAAAAAAAAAGAAAAAAAAAGAAAGAGGAAGCCCTCAAACTTCTCAGAGGTACATTAAATAATAATAATAACAAATTAAAAAGGAACCTCTGTGTTCCTTAATGGGAAAACTCCAGAGTGAAGATGTCAACATTTACCTTTCCAATTTATTTTTGAAGTGTACAGCACTCAAAACCCATATTTGCTTTTGTTCATTTATCTACTTGGGGCAGTGATAGACCTTGGAGAAACTTAAGAGCAATAATTAAGTTTGTGCAGAAGAATGAATTCTTGTGAATAGCCTTGAAATTTTGAAAATGATTAATTGGAGGATGTTTGAATCTCCCATCCCTAAAAATGTCCTGCAAAGTGACAACAATGAATAATGAACAATGAACAATGTTGGTTTTGTTAGCAGCATGAAGGGGCAGGAAGAGTAAGCAATAGGAGGAAAAGAAACCTGGAACAGACATCTTCATATCCAGTTCAGTGTAAGATATAAGGTCAAGTTCCAAAACAATGAATAAGGGTTATTCCAGAAAAAAGACTCTCAAGAAAGAAAAGAGAAAAGAAAAAGAAAGAAAGAAGACTGTAGGTTTATTACTTGCAAAAACACAGGAATTAACTGTTGTCTAAAGGAGGGTGCAGATTAAACCGCTGTGAGGGCCAAAAAGCACAGAGCAACTCCAGTGAGCTGGTTTCTTCTCTCTCAGGAAGCAGCCTGGTGTGAGCAGTCTGGCTGGTAAGGCAGCTCAGTAAGGCAGTTCCTCCTTCTTGCTCCTCCGTTTCCCAGGATGTTCTTGTAACTCAAAGGGTGTTGTCTTCATTGTCCTGGCTGTAGGTAACTTCCATACCTATTTCCCAGTCGATGGACAGGGAAAAGGTACAAATAGCTTTGGCTTTAAGAAATGACCTGGAAATTGCAGTCTTTACTTCCATCCCCTTGATTCAATTCACGATTCAATCATGAATGCATAGAACTTGGAAAAGGGAGAAAGAAAATTGGCATTAGTCTCTGCCTCATCTTTGGTTACTTGATCTCCTGTTCTTACTATTTCTTTCCTTCTACCAGGTTTGGATTCATTTTGTTCTTATTTCCCTCATACAGTTAGATTATTAGTTGTATATTTCTTCTTAATGTACTGTTTCACTGCATCCCATAGGATTGTGGTAGGTGGCATTTCCATTTCGTTAGTGACAGACTGTTTTCTGATTTCACTTCTATTTTAGTTTTTGATTCTTTGGTTGTTTAAAAGCATGCACATTCCACCTACATGTGAATTTTCTACTTCTGCTTTTGTTATTGATATCTACTTGTATTCTCTTGTGGTTGAAGAAAATACTTTGTTATGATTTCAATCTTTGTAAACATACTGACCTGGTTTGGAGCATACTATCCATGAGTATGCTCCACGTGTACTTGAGAAAAATGTGTACCTTACTGTTTTGGGGTAGAGTACTCTATACATGTCTTTTAGGCCTAATCAGTTTGTAACACTATTCAAGTACTTTCTATGTTGATGTTATGTCTAGTTGCTCCACACATTATTGTTTTTATTTTTATTTAGTTGTTGATGGACTTTTATTTATTTATACGTGGTGCTGAGGATCAACCCCAGTGCCTCACACGTGCTAGGCAAGCGCTGTGCCACTGAGCCACAACCGCAGCCCTCCACACATTATTATAAGGGGCATTTAAAGCCTTCACCCTTTCTTGTAGACTATTTCTCCCTTCAGTCCAAATGTTTAAATCCTTAGGGACTCCGTTGGTAGCTACATGCTAGGTACATGTTCCTAATATTAAATCTTCTTGATGAACTGAGTCTTTTATCAATAATAGAATGTTCTGATTGTATCTGCTTTAGTCAGCCTTAGAACAATTACAGGAGGGAAAGTGTTTTGGTTCACTGTTCCAGAGGTTCAGTCCCTGATCCGCTGATACAATCAATAATAGAATGTTCTGATTGTATCTGTTTTAGTCAGCCTTTGAGTTGCTGTAACCAAAAGATCGGATAAGAACAATCAGAGGAGGGAAAGTTTGCTGTGGCTCACTGTTTCAGAGGTTCAGTTCATGATTGGCTGACTCAACAGCTCTGGGTCTAAGGTGAAGCAGAACAACATGGTGGAGGAAAGCAGCTTAGGACATGCCAGCTAGGAAGTGGAGAGAGCACTCTGCTCACCAGGGACAAAAGACAAAATATAAACCCCGAAGGCACTCCCCCAGTGACCCATCTCCTCTAGCTATAACCTACATGCCTACAGTCACCCCCACCCCATGCAGTTAGTCCTTATCAGTGGGTCAATCCACTGATTAGGTTAGAATTCTTATAATGTAGTCATTTTACTTCTAGGCATTCTCACATTGTGTCATATGTGGGGGAAACCACATATCCACACCAAAACAGTGTCTCATGGCAATTCTTAAATTAATCTGTTTGTCTGATATTAATATAGCCACATCTCTTGCTATAACCATCTGCATAGAACAGCTTTTTCCAATCTTTCACTTTCAACTTGTTTGTACCGATGAGTCTCTCTGCTCTCAGATAGCATATAGATATATTTATTGGTGCTTTTATCTTCATTATTTCCAATACTCCCCTTTTAGAACTACCTTTGCTATATCTCATAAACTTAGGTATATTGTGCCCCTTCCTTGTTTATTTCAAAACCATTTTTTTTTTGTGGTGTTGGGGAGTGAACCCAGGGCCTTGTGCTTGCCAGGCAAGCACTCTACCAACTGACCTATGTCCCCAGTCCTATTTAAAAACTTTTAAAAATTTCCTTTTAATTTCTTAATTGAGCCATTGGTTATTAAAGAACATATTGTTCAATTTCCATATATTTAAAAAGTTCTGAAGTTCTTTCCTTTTTTAAAAATTTTTAGTTTTATTCCACTATGGTTAGAAAAGGTGCTTGATATTATTTCAATCTTCTTAACTATGTGAAGACTTGTTTCGTGGCCTAAAATATGATCTATCCTAGAGAATGCTTTATATGCAGTTGAGAAGAATACATATCCTGCAGATGTTGGACAGAATGTTCTGTAAATATTTATTAAGTGCATTTTGTCTAGCATGTAGCTTAAATCCAGTGCTTCTTGATTTTTCTATCTAATGCTCAGTCCATTGCAAAAAGTTTAGTAGATGTTGAGGTCTCTCATTATTTCATACTGCAGTCTATTATTTCCTTTAAATCTATAAATAAATGTAGATGCTCCTGTGTTGTCTGCATATCTATTTATAATTGTTATGTCCTCTTGCTGAATTGATTCCTTTATCATTATTTAATGACCTTTGCCTTTTTAAAATAGTTTTTTGAAGTGTGTTTTACCTTAAGTCAGTATAGCTACTCTTGCTGTCTTTTGGTTTCCATTTGCATGGAAAATCTTCTTCCATCTTTTATTCTATATACATCCTTACAGGTGACATGAGTCTTAAAAACAGAGTATAGTTGGTTCTTGATTTTTTATCCATACATCCATATGATGGGTTTTAATTGGAGAATTCAATCAATTTGTAGTCAAGGTAATTGTTGATAGATAAGGACTTACTACTGACATTTTGGAATTAGCTTCTAGTTTTGTTTTTGTTGTTGTTGTTGCTGCTTTTACAGATTTTTTTCCTTTCTTAAAGTCTTTATGGTTAAGTAATTTTTTTTCTAATACTTTGATTCCTTATCCTATTCAAAGTGTATCTGTCATAGATTTTTGCTTTGTGGTTGTCATGACAAAACAAAATCTAATAGCTATAAAAAGTTATGTTAAGCCAACAACAACCTTAACTTTTCAAAACAAAAACTCTGTAATTTAATTTTACTGCCCCTCTAGATTTGGATTTTTTGAGTCACAGTTTACATCTTTATATAGTACATATGCCTTAACAAATTGTTAAAGTTATTACCTTTAACACTTTTGTCTATTAACCTTCATAGTGAAAATACAAGTGATTTGAGTACCACCAGTACCTTGTTAGAGTATTCTGAATTTGATCCTGTATTTACTATTATCAGTGAGTTTTATACACTCAGATGTTCTCAAGTTACTCATTAGCTTCATCTTCTTTAAACTTGAGTAACTCTCTTTACCTTTTCTGGTAAAACAAGTCTGATGATGATAACTCCCTCGGGTTTTGTTTGTGCAGAAAGTCTCTGTCCTTTACTTTTCAAGGAGAGCTTTTCTGGGTAAGTATTCTTTGTTTGGAGGGCATTTTCCTTAAACACCTTGAATATGTTATCAAAGCTTCTCCTGGCCTGTAAAACTTCTGCTGGGAAGTCTGCTATTAGGTATATCACACTCCCTTATATGATATATGCTTCTTTTCTCTTGCTGCATCAGGATCCTTTCCTTGACTTTGACCTTTGAAATTTGGTTTATAATATGTCTTGGGATAATCTTATTTTTATTGAATCTGATCAGAGAACTTTGACTTTCCTGTATCTGGGTGTTTAGATCTTTCTCTAGGTTTGAAAGTTTTCTTGTACTTTTTCTTTAAATAGCTTTCTACCACTTTTCTCTACCTCCTCTTGGATGCCAACAACCCATACACTTGCCTTTTTCATGCCATTCCATAAATCTCATAAGCTTTCTTCTTTCCTTTTTATTGTTTTTCTACTCTGTTTTCAAATAGCCTGTCTCCAAGTTTACAGGTACTTTGTTTTGTTTGATCAATTCACTGTTGATGCTCTATGCTGCATTTAAAATGTTACATTCATGTATTTTTCAGCTCCAGGATTTCTGTTTGATTTTTTATCACTAGTCCAACCTCTATGTGAAATTCTCTAATACATTTCTGAATTGTTTCTCTGGGTTTTCTTCAAGTTCATTTAACTTACTTAAAATAGTTTGAATTCTTAGGGAGTTTATGCATATCCATCTATTTAATCTTAGGCCCTGGTACCTTATTTTGTTGGTGACATCATGTTTACCTGATTATTCTTTTTTTTTTTTTAAATGCTACTGTATTTTTTATACCTTTTTAAAAATTTACTCATATTTATGTGGTGCTGAGGATTGAACCCAGTGCCTCACCCATGCTAGGAAAGCACACTACCACTGAGCTACAACTGCAGTCCCTTTACCTGATGATTCTTAATTCTTATCCTGTATCCATGTCTTGAATTAAGCAAGTGGGTACTTACTCCAGTTTTTGCAGTCTGGCCTTGTTTAAGAATGTCCTTCAACAATATCCTTGTCCAGAAATTCTGTGAAGGTCATCTGCTATGGTCCCTAAGCCCATCACCATTGCAACCATTTTGTTGCGGAACCCATGACTGCCATGGGCAGCACATCCCAGGCTGGACTTAAGTGGCCTTAGGGGCTAGCTTAGCACCAGATGAAATCCTGTGGCTGTCAGGACTGACATACACTGGGGACAACAAAAGCCCTAAACTTCTGAGTCCTGCCTGCTGCTGAGGTTTGTGAATACCCAAAGCTGCTGCAGCCAACCAGCGGTGATGTGTGCTGAAGCTCAAGTCCACCTGACAGGACCTACATGTTCCCACCCGGTACTGAGGTGGGTCGAAAGGTGTGGGCCACAGGTTTTGTCCTGAAGTCAGGGGCCAGGCGGGCCTGCAGGTGCTGTGTTTTACTGTGATGGCACCTGCTGAGGTCCAAGGCAGGGTCCTGTGTTATTTTCCTTCTCTTCCTCGAAGCAGCTGTAGCTCTCTCCATACCATGGGAGCTGGGGTGGGTTATAGGTAATACAAAAGGATATGCAGGTCCTGCGTATTCTTTTCAGTGCTCTAAACAGTTGCTGTGATCTCTTGCCTGGTTTCCTTACCTCCTGTGAAAGTATTTTCACGTGTAGATAATTGTTCAGATTGATGTTTTGGTGGGGAAACCACCGTCAGAGTTCTACCCCACCCTCTTGCTCTGCCCCTCTCTCTTTTGTAGTCTCTTGTTCATAGTTTCCTTTAGTTCTTTGCATGTATTCACAAGAGCTGATTTAAAGTCTTTCTCTAGTAGTCCATTGTCTGGGATGCCCTAAGGACCATTTCTATGGATCACTTCCCCTCCCCACTGTGTATGGGCAATTTTCTTGTTTCTTGACATATATCTGTTTTTTTCAATGAAATTGAAATTTTTACATAATACAATGTGCCAATTTTAGAAATAAGTTTCTCTCCCTGGAGTTCATCTGTGTTGCTTTTTTGCTGATAATTTGTTTAGTTACTCTCCTGTACTAATTTTGTAAATTAGTAGAGTCTGAATTATTTCTCAAGTGCAGCCACTGAAGTCTGTTCCATTAGCTTACTAGTCGGTAATGACTGGACAGAGATGCACCTAAGTGCTGTGAACCAGTACACCATCCGGAGTTCTCAGGGCTGTGTGTATGTGTGTGTGTGTGTGGGGGGGGGGCATCTTTTCAGTGTTCCAGCAGGTAGTTGATAGCTCCTCATTGCCCTTTACTTCCTGTTCACATAGGTCCTGAAATGCAGGCAGAGGTGGGTCTTCATTCCTTCCTTAGTCTGTACACGGTAATGGACAAATGCACAATTTACACCTGCATGTGACCTTCTCTTTCCCCCCAGTATGAGATTTTTCAAAAGTCTTTGGGCATCTCATTCTTCACTCTTTTCTCTTGTTAGCTCCAATTAGTCTTACTGTCTGAAGTAGCTGCAATGTCAAAATATTGCCCCAGGGCCAGGCAAGGTGACACATGCCTGTAATCTGAGATACTCAGAAGCTGAGGCAGGAGGATCACAGGTTTGAGGCCAGCCTTAGCAACTGAGTGAGACCCTTTCTATAAGTAAATGAATGAACGAACAAATGAATGCATGAATGAATGAATAAATGGGCCATGGATACAGCTCAGTGGTGGAGCATCCCTTGGTTCATTCCACAGTACAAAAAGAAGAAAAAGTCCCCAGAATAGTGTTGTCTACCCAGAACAAGAATGGAGTTACATGAAATAAACACGTGCCCTGAAAGAGGAGATTTTTAGGGAGTTGCCCTATAGTTGAAATAATGATACTTTGCGGGTGGAGCATAGAGTTTCTGAGGGCAGGAGGAAATCCCTCTCCCCTGAAGTGGCTGCTAAGTTTCTGGATTCCACAGCTACTACAGAGCAAGCCTACTGGCCTTCAAGGCTACCAGACAGCTGAACAGGAACGAGGACTAGTAAATTGTGACAAAGCTTTTTGTTCTTGGTGAGGTTCACTGGTCACATCCACAGCCCCATTGTGCCAGGGCAGCAGGATAGATTGAGAGAGAGACAAAGAAAGTACCCAGAGATGGCGTGGGAGAAACCATCTGGTTTCCGGTGTCCTCCATTCCACACCAGTCCTCACTCGGAGAAGGAATGTATGTTAGGCTGCAAAGCAGTGATGGCATCAGCTTTAGCTTGCTCAGCGAGCTCGCATGACCAGCATCCCAAGCAGCAGCTGTCCTGGCGGATGTGCGAGAAGCTGGCTTTCCACAGAGAACACCAGCTTGCTCCAGTTCCCAGCGTGCACAGGAGAGAGCCAATGTCCTTCGAGATAATATGTATCTGAAGAGGCGCTGAAATAGCTCCGTTGGGAGAGCGTTAGACTGGAGATAACATGTATCTGGACTTTCTGGCCCAGAATGGCTCTTATTGTTCCCTTAACTTGGCTAGGTTTTTGGGAACAGAATGGGAGCATTCAGGAACACGGTGTTTTCCTGTCCCCCTCTTCCTTAGGGGTGATGCAGTACCCCTTTTTTCCTTCAGTAAACACTCACGGATTGTGGCAAGGCTTTGATTTAGTTCAGGGTTCTGAAATGGTTGTTTTGGACAAGATTTTTTTTTTTTTTTACTATTTAAAAAAATTTGGCCGGGCGTGGTGGCGCGCGCCTGTAATCCAAGTGACTTGGGAGGCTGAATCAGGAGGATCACGAGTTCAAAGCCAGCCTCAGCAACTTAGCAAGGCCCTAAGCAACTCAGTGAGACCCTGTCTCTAAATAAAATACAAAATAGGGCTGGGGATGTGGCTCAGTGGTCGAGTGTCCCTGAGTTCAATCCCTGGTTCAAAAAAAAAAAAATATATGTTCTTTTTAGATCTACCTGACAGTACAGCATATCTTGACATATTGTATATACATGGGGTATAACTCCCCATTCTTGTGTTTTTACATGATGTGAAGTTACACTGGTGGTGTATTCATATATGAACTTGGAAAGTTATGTCCAATTCATTCTACTGTCTTTCCTATTCTCATTCCCCTTCCCTTCCCTTTCTTTCTCCTTTGTCTAATTCAATGAACTTCTATTCTCCTCCTGCCTCCATTGTGAGTTGGCATCCACATATCAGAGAGAACATCTGGCCTTTGGTTTTTTGCAACTGACTTATTTCACTTAGCATAATAGTCTCCCGTTCCATCCACTTACCTGCAAATGCCATAATTTCATTCTATGTTATGGCTGAGTAATATTCCATTGTGTATATATCACATTTTCTTTATCCATTCATCTGTTAAAGGGCACCTAAGTTGGTTCCATAGCTTAGCTATTGTGAATCGAGCTGTTATAAACATTGATGTGGCTGCATCACTGTAGTATGCTGATTTTAAGTCCTTTGTTTATGTACCAAGGAGTGGGATAACTAGGTCAAATGGTGAGTCCATTCCAACTTTTCTGAGGAATCACCATACTGTTTTCCAGAGTGGTTGCACCAATTTGCATTCCCACCAGCAATATATGAATGTACCTTTTTCCCACATCCTCACCAACATTTATTGTTACTTGTATTCTTGATAATTGCTATTCTGACTGGAGTGAGATGGAATCTCAGTGTAGTTTTAATTTGCATTTCTCTAATTGCTAGAGATGTTGAACATTTTTTCATATATTTGTTATATATTTTTCATATATTTCTTCATCTGTGAAACGCCTGTTCAGTTCCTTTGCCCATTTATTGATTGGGTTATTTATTTATATTTTGGTGTTAAATTTTTTGAGTTCTTTATATATCCTGGAGATTAATGCTCTATCTGAGATGCAGGTGGCAAAGATTTTCTCCCACTCTGTAGGCTCTCTCTTCATGTTCTTGGTTGTTTCCTTCGCTGTGAAGAAGCTTTTTAGTTTGATACCATCCCATTTATTGATTCTTTTTTTCTCTAATTATTGTTTTTATTTTTTACTGAGACCATAACAGATTTTTTTAAATTGTTATTTTTATTTTTACGGACTTCATTTTGATTCATTGTACACATATGGGGTACAAATTTTAATTTCTATGGTTGTGCATGATGTACATTCATATCATTATTGTTACTCATACATGTACATAGGGTAATGATGTCTTCTCATTCCACCATTTTTCATACCCCCACCCTCTCCCCCTCTCATTTCCCTCTACATAATCTAAAGTTTCTCCATTCTTCTCTCACCCCCCACCTCCCCAACCAGATTTTATATCATTATCCACTTATCAGGGAAAACATTTGGCCTTTGTTTTTTTGGGATTGGCTTATTTCACTTAGCATGATACTCTCCAATGCCATCCACTTGTCTGCAAATGCCATAATATTATTCTTCTTTATGGCTGAGTAGTATTCCATTGTATATATATACCACAGTTTCTTTATCCATTCATCTGTTGAAGGGCATCTAGGTTGGTTCCACAGCCTATCTATTATGAATTGAGCTGCTATAAACATTGATGTGGCTGTGTTACTGTAGTATGCTAATTTTAAGTCCTTTGGGTATAAACCAAGGAGTGGGATAATTGGGTCAAAAGGTGGATTCATTCCAAGTTTTCTGAGGAATCTCTACACTGCTTTCCAGAGCGGCTGAACCAACTTACAACTCCACCAGCAATGTAAAAGTGTGCCTTTTTCCCCACAGGCACGCCAACATCTATTATTGTTTGTGTTCTTGATAATAGCCATTCTAATCAGAGTAAAATGAAATCTCAGAGTTGTTTTAATTTGCATTTATCTAATTACTGGAGATGTAGAATCTTGATTTTACTTCTTGTGCTTTAGGAGTCTTGTTGAGGAAGTCCATTCCTAAGATGACATGGTGAAGAATTGGGCCTACATTTTCTTCTGCTGATCACAGGGTCCCTGGTCTAATGCCTAGGTCTTTGATCCACTTTGAGTTTTGTGCAGAATGAGAGATAGGGGTCTAATTTCATTTTGCTGCATATGGATTTCCAGTTTCCCAGCACTATTTGTTGAAAAGGCTGTCTTTTCTCCAATGTATGTTTAAGGCGCCTTTGTGTAGTATGAGTAACTGTATACATGTAGGTTTGTCTCTGTGTCTTCTATTCTGTTCTGTTGGTCTTCATGTCTGTTCTGATGCCAACACCAGGCCATTTGTGTTACTATAGCTCTGTAGTATGATTTAAGGTCTGGTACTGTGATGCCTCCTGCTTCACTTTTCTCACTAAGGATTGCTTTGGCTATTCTGGGCCTCTTATTTTTCCAAATGAATTTCATGACTGCTTTTTCTATTTCTATGAAGAACATCATTGGAATTAAGAATTGTTATTATTCTCATGACTTTGTTGGAGAAGCAGATTTTAGCCCCCCAATTGCTTCCCACTTGTGGGTTTTTGTAGAGGCTCACTATCACATTAAATAATTGAATTTCTTATCCTGTGTTATTATTTTCTCCTTTATCATAAACAGATAAGTGATTTTTTTTCACATATTCTATACCTGATATGGAGATAATCAGGTTTCCCTCCATGTTCTAGTAAGAATTATTCATCAACCTAATTTGGAATGTTAAACCAACCATACCTTGTTGAAATAAACCCCTGCTTGTTCATGATGTTATTAGTATTTTTATATATAACAAAATCCACTGGGCAAAATTTCATTTGGGATTTTGAATTTTACGCTTATAGCGAGATTGGGATACAGTTTCATGTAATATCCTTGTCATATTCTGGTATCATAAAACTGCAGTGAATGTCAAATTGTCTTGAAAACAAAGATCTGAGTCAGTGTGTGGAGCTGTAAGCACACATCTTGAACATAAAGTGGAAACGCTTGAAGTTATTGGCATGTTAACACAGGTAGGAGAGAGTTTCATTTTTTTCTAAGTGTGGACAGAGTGTGGACAGCCCAGAACTAGAAGAGAGCAGCACAGAGGCACAGCCAAAAGAGGCAAAGCAAGAGGAAGCCCTAAGGTTGCCCTAGAAAGAAAGAGAAAAGAGAAGAGTTGTAGATGTAGTAACAGCTCCAGGGAGCTTCTGCCTCTTATATGGGGTTCCAATTCTTTGGGTGCATTAATAACTCTCTCTGTGTGTGTGTGTGTGTGTGTGTGTGTGTGTGTTTTCTTAGCAACCAAGCAAGTAGGAACAACTCACATTTTTACTGGAGTGCAGAGAGAGCCTGAAGACTAATTTGTCCTAGGCTTCAAAATGACCTAAAAAAAGTTAGATTTTGACTTTATCAGTAAATGAACTTTTTACATATTCATGGAGAGGCAAAGGAAGGAATTAAGGGATAAAATGTTAATCATACACGCATGGTGCACAATGAATTGGCGTTTATTATAAATCTAGACAACATGCCGCTCACAGCCCATTATCTTGCTTCGTTGGTCCTTGTGATTGTGTGGGTGTTGGTTAAAAGTTGATGCGATAAACACCTCAAAGGCACCCCATATCTGAGCAGCGCTGGGAGGGGCGGGGTTTCGATCCTTCAGGCTATGCAGGGAGCTGAGTGGGGTTGGCCAGGCCTGATGCGTGGCTGGGAAAAGACAATCCCATCCTATGGTCTCAAAATCTGTCATACAAAGCAAGGATCAGGAAGGGCCAGGCCAGCCCTCAGCTGCCTGAGAGGAGGACAGTCCAAGCGGGCTCTCCGAAGTTACACCCCACAGATTGTTTTATTGTCTCGAACCCCCGCAGGCCTTTGCAGGCGGCCACGCCAGGCATCTGACCTCTTGCCCCGCAGCCACCGCGCCCCCTGCCGGTGGTCAGTCGCCAGCGCCGACACCAACCTCCAGCCTCCACCGCCACCCGCGCGTTTCTCCTGCGTGATGAAGCTGAGCAGCCTCTGTCTCCTCGCTGTGGCCGTCCTCCTTTGCCTCCGCGTAACTCAGGCTAACCTGAAGAGGTCAGGTAAAGCGTGGCGATCCTGGGGGTGTCCGGGGCGGGGGAACCTCTCCTCTGGAGTCCAGGGAACGAGCTGGTGCTGATGCCTGGAAACGGCAGTTCAGTGCCCCAAACTCCCCCGGTGGCATTTTTCAGCGGCTGGACCGAAGTCCGGATATTGCCCGGAGTTCTTTCTTTCCTGCCCCTTCACGCTGCTTCCTCGGTGCTGGAGTGATGGCGGTTGCAAGGGCTCCAAGAAGTGCTGCTTCTACGAGTGTCAGCGGAAGTGCGTGGACGCGTGGGAGTCGCTGGACTGAGGTGAGCCGCCCGCGCCGCCCTGCTCCGCGTCGCCCCGCTCCACGTCGCCCCGTCGTCTGTCTTGCACCCGGGCCGCTAGGTGTCATTCCGATGGATGGAGGTTGGTCCAGAGCCCGGGAGGCCCCACAGACCCCTTCGCAGTAAATGCTCCACTCAGTTCACCGAATGGGGATCACACGTCTCCTGTGTTTAGCGAGGACATTTGGCCGGGATGAGCTGTAAGCTCCCTCCAAGCGCCTCAGCCATTATTGGATTTTAATGCTGATTGTTTTCAATACCCTCCCCCTGCAGGGTCTGTAATAAGGAAGCATTTTCCTCTTCACATGGGGGATATCTAGAACCCCTCGCATTCTGACCTGTGTCCTTTGCTGCGCAGTTCAGAGAGGGGAGCACCTAGCAGGATTCAGGCCACGGTGGACCTAGGATCTAAAACCCCATCCCCCAGGACAGTTGCGTCTTCCCATGCTTCTGATTCTTCTTTCCCTAGGTGGAACCCCCTGTTGAACCAATCCTGAGAAGACATCAGGCTACAGCCTTGGACTTGGATAACTAGTCTCCAGTTCTTCTGTGCTTCTCCCAGGCCCATCCTGTTGTCAAAAGTTAAATGCTTATTGATATGAAAACAAAACAAAGAAATAAAAGCCTGTGTTTTAGTCCATTTTCCATTACGTGCATGAGGCCCTGGGTTCAATCCCCAGCACCATCACCAGCACTCACAGTTCTGGAGCTTGAGGAGCATGCCCCTAGCATCTGCTGGCTCTAGGGAGAACCCCTTGGCAAATGGCATCATGTGGTGGGAGCATGTGTAAGAGAGGGGCATGGTGCACGCAGAGGAGAGAAGCAGGGCATTGCGGGGTTCCCTGTAGCAACCCACTCCTGAGGGAGATAGTCTGGTCCCACCAGAGCTGCACTGATTACTACCAAAAGTGTTGCTCCAAGACCTAGTTGCCTTTCACTAGGCCCTGCCTTTTAAAGGCTCACCTGGCCCCTCAATATTGCCACACTGGAGACCGAGCTTCCAACATATGAACTCCTGGGAGACACACTCAAACCATATCCAAAGCACAGCACAGTGTGTATTGAAAACTACATGAAAACCTATGGGGCTTCTGGATCTCCTTCCTCCTCTTCTTTACCATCCACTCCAACCTTGTCGGGGAATCCATTAAGAGCTGTGAAGAGCATGGAGTTACTGTTTCACATTAGATTTATTAATTCTTGCACTTCTGTTTCTCTGATAGACTTCTCTTTATCACCTGACAGATTCTCCCTAGGTCAATCCAGAAACACCTGGGAATCAAATTTTCTGGGTTTGGATCTCATGAAGGGCAAGCACATTATCCTGGGGTGGCAGAAGAGGTTGTGCTACCATTTTTCTGGTACTGGTGCCGGTGATCTTTCCACTTGTTGATCTAGGACTAGATTTGGAACTTTGGGTTGGAAATGGAGCAGGACATATCATAGTTCAAGGGTATTTTAGGCCCTAACATTTAAGCATAATAAATTAGTAAAAGAATTTTCTGTGGTTCAGCTGAGCTGCCCTGACTGTTAGCCTGGGCTTGAGCCCCTAAGTCTCTTAGGAATAAAGTTCTCACCACAGATTTCCTCACTTTCTAACTCTCTGCCTCTGACTTCTTAAGGACCATAATGGTAGCAAAGGGCTGGAAAAGTGATTTTCCAAAATTTTAGTGTCTGTGACAAATTTTGAAAAACTTATTCCCTAGCATGTTTTCAATTGCCATCTACCATTTTTAGAATAATTGCATAATATCAAGGAATACAAATTTTAGGTACATGATGAACACTGTCATTTACATAAAACAAATAACCACCCCCCCCCCCAGTACTGGGGATTTAACTCAGAGGCACTCTATCACTGAATCTCACCTTCAGCCCTTTTTATGTTTTATTTTGAGATAGGGTCTCGCTAAGTTGCCTAGGCTAACCTTGACCTTGGGATCCTCCTGCCTAGCTTCCCAAGCTGCTGGGATTACAGGTGTGCCTCACCATACCTGCTTCTTCTTTTCTATTTTTCAGTGTTTCTCCTGAAATCTAATTACCACCTTCATTTGATGGTAATATTGATTATTTTTTTCCTGTTTGTTGTTTTTGTTTTTTTTGTGCTGGGGATTGAACCCAGGGCTTTGGGAACACGAGGCAAGCACTCTACCAACTGAGCTGTCTCCCCAGCCAATATTGATTATTTTTTAAAGTTCTTTCTTTGCCTCATGTTCTTCCACTTCTCCCTTCTTTCTCATCTTTTCCTAAACTATCCAAGCCAGAAGCATAGGTGCAGAGGTTAGTTTGGAACCTCTAAAAAGAGATGCTCAGACACGATTCTAGAATCAAGAGCGTGTTAGGGAAGATATCTGGGAGGGAAAATGGAAGGAAGCCAAAGATAGCAAAGAGAACCATGGGACCACCATGTAAGACTGCAGGGGAGGAGGGAATGAACAAAGGGTGTCAGAAGGTCACTCCACACCACAGTGTGAGCCGGAAAAGAGTGCTTTAACCAAAGTCACCTATCCTACGAGTCCGTGACCCAGGAGGCTGGTCTGTCTTTGAGTCTGGCCAGCACTCGGTCACTGGCTAGAAGCACCCTGCATGACCTCATTGAATTCATGGGGACAAATGCAGAGGACAGTAGCTGTGCTGTCTGTCCCTCACCTCAGGGCAGCGGGAGGTCTGGGTGGTACATTTCTGTGCCCACCACGGTCCTCAGCCTCCAACCCCACAGTTACTTCTCCAGCTACAGTGATGAAAGCTGCCTAACCTCAACCCTTTGAGTCCTTTTTGGAGGTCTGGGCTCTGGAATTTAGCAGATATATCTCCAACCAGCTGCCTCAGTAGAGACTCTGCCAACAGGGACCTCAGCTTACAGAGGTGGGATGAAATGAAGGAAGACAGTCACACCGTGGTGATTCTGCAGGCAGGAAGGGCTGGCGGAGTTACTCGGCTGATAACATGCTTGATCCTTGAGGAAGAGAGAGGAATGACTCTGAGAATGGTCGGGGGAGGGCACACCTGCTTCTGCCACCCAAGCCCATGGGGCGTGGGCCCTGGGGCATGGCCACTGTCTTTTTGATTTCAGAAGGTGGGCCAACCTCCTCAGTCCCAGAGGACATGGTCACCACTGAGATGGACCCAGGTGTGGCCACCATCTCTGGTGGCACAGAGAACAGAGCATGGAAATGTAGGGAATTATCCCGAAGCCTGAAAACCAAGTGGAATTTGCCCAGCTGAGTTCTGGGCACATGTGAGACGGATGAGTCCTTCTCTGTCTTCCAACTTACCATTTTTGCAGTGTGAGTGTCTATACTGCTCTTGTCCTGTCATTGTATGCTGGAAGTAGATACTTGCCTGCTTTCACAGGTTCATGGATGGAGAGAAATTCTGTTCAGGATTGACCATATCCAGAGTGTCATACCTGACTTAGATGACATTCAATGAGATTTTTCCACTGAGAGTTGACTACAAAAGGGGTTAAGATTTGGGGGGCTCTTGGGGTGATGTAACATATTTTCCATGCCAGAAGGAAATAGATTTATGGAGCTGAGAGGGTGAAATTATGGGTTAAGTTGAGTCACCCTGCAAAAAAGTGATAATTATTGAAGTAATTAGTGAATGAAGAGCTAGGTTTAGCCACTCCACAAGATGTACATATTTCAAAACATAATATTGTACACAACAAATGTATTTAATTTTTATTTGTCAATTGCAAGAAATAAATTAATAAATAATAAAATCATACAAAGAATTTTCTCCCACCACAATGCAACGAAACTAGAAATCAGTAAGAGAAGGAAACTGGAAACGTCACCAATATATGGGTATTAAAAAAGTTACTTTTAGGGCTGGGGATATAGCTCGGTTGGTAGAGTGCCTGCCTTGCAAGCACAAGGCCCTGGGTTCAATCCCCAGCACCGCAAAAAAAAAAAAAAAAAAAAAAAAAGTTACTTTTAAACAATCAAAGGGGTCAAAGAGAAGATAAATTGTAAAATTCCATGAGATGAATTAAAACAACACAACACACTAAAACCTTTGGGTTGCAGTGAAAACAGTTCTGAGGGAAATCTATAGCTAAATCTATGCCCCCCCAAAGAACGTTCTGAATCAATGACCTCAATTTACATCTTAAGCAACAGCAATAATAACAAAGCAAAGGCACAAAAGGAAGGTAATATATAACAAAAAGATACAAATAAGGAATAAAAAAATAATAGAATCAATGAATCCAAGAGATAGCACTTGGAAAAACTAATGAAATTGATAAATCATGCACCAAACAGATCAAGAAGAGAGAGAGAAAAAAAAAGAGAGGAAGAGAAAGAACACTTAAATCACTATAACAAGAAATGAAGGTGGGGACATTACTATTCATCTTAGGGTAATAAAAAAGATTATAAGTGATTACTTAGACGATGACACACCAACACATTAAATACCTAGAGAAAAGGAAAATTTCCTAAAAACATACATACTAACAAACTGACTTAAGAAGATGTATAAAATATGAACTTATAAAAACTAAGAGACTGGATTTGTAATGTAAAACCTCCTTTAAAAGGAAAACCCAGTGAAGCTGGACTGGGTGTGGAGTCCCAGCTATTCTGGAGGCTGAGACAGGGGGATGGCTTGAGCCAGGAGTTCAAGGCCAACCAAGGCAACATAGCAAGACCCTGTCTATAAAAGAAAGAAAAAGGAAAGGAAGGAAGGAAAAGGAAGGGAGGGAGGGAGGGAGGGAGGAGAGAGAAAAAGAAAAAGAAAAAAGAAAGGAGAAGCCTTATCCAGATAGTGAAATTTGGTAAATTCTACCAAACAACATGAGTCTTTCTCCAATGCTTCAAGAAAACAGAAACAGAAGGAACACTTGCTAACTCATTTTACAAGTGCACCATTACTCTGATCCAGAGCTAAACAAAAACTTTACGTAAAAATAAAACAAGATCTCTTAAGCTTTAAATAGTCTCCAACATCCTGACCAAGTGAGATTTATCACAAAATCGAAAGTTTGTGTTCAACATATGAAAACCAACCAGTTTTAGACACCACATTAATAGAATAAGGGAAAAAAACACACACACAATAATCTCAGTGCAAAAAAATAAAAAAAAAACCACATAACAGAACACAACACAAAAAACCCGCCTTGACAAAATCCATAGCTTCTCATGATAAAAATTCTCCACTAACTGCACAGTAATTCCCTCAATGTGATATTGGGTTTTTATTTATTTTTAAATCAAAACTAATACTATACCCAACACTGAAAGACCAAAGATTTCCCTTAAGATCAGGAACAAAACAAAGGTGTCATTATTGCCACCATTACATTGCACTTGAACTTCTAGCCAGAGAGACTAGGCAAGAAAAAGAAATAATAGGCATTCAAATTGGAAAGGCATGAGTAAAACTATCTCCATTAGGTATAGAGAGTTCCACAGATCCCACTAAGAAACTTATCAGAGCAAAATTTAATCTAAAAAAATATGCACCATCTCATTACTAACTTAAGAAATGCATATGGTTACATTGTCATCTGAGTGAACAGTACCGATGTGTGTTCATAACTGTGTGAATGATGATAGTCTTTTTGAGAAATTTCTGTTCCAATATTTGTATAATATTCCTACTACTATATTTACTTAAGGCCTAATTGCTGTCCTTAGGACAAGGACCCCTCCATAGTCTAACTGATGAATATCTTATTATTCATCCCACACATTTATTCTTCCTGAATAGATTTAGAATGGATTTGAGAAGCTCCTCAATAAATCTCAGAGGGATTTTGATTGCCATATTGTTAAAATTCTAGATTCATTTGCAGAGATGAGCCCTTTAACATTTTTGAGTCTTCCCTCAAAGAGAGTAGATCACCTTTCCAGTCACCTACTTTTTACACATTTATTTCAGATTATTCTCCTTACATATGGTTCCACGTATTAACCCATCTTTTAAATTTCTATGTTGATTCTATAACCATTGAGCCACCTTCCTGAATTCTCGCCTTAGTTCTGTTATATCTCAGTTGATTCATCTGACTCTTCTTAAAAGGTTTTCAAGTGTTCTGGATTCTGGACACAAGCAATAAATGACTTTGATAAAGACAAGAGTAGATAAAAGTATTAAAGAAGGTCCTGGGAGACACTGAAGAATCATGACTAAAGATTTTCCTGCCTTGTTATGAAATCTGGTCTCAACGACTTGAGTCTGCTGCAGGGATCCAGGTTGTTTTTCTTTTTAGTTTAGGGACATCAGTTGTGGTTGAAAATGACAAGATTCACCCCTTTCTCTTGTTTACCATAATAAAATCCAAGGCTGTTAGATTATTAGCCACAGGTTCTTCAGCTAAGACATAAGAAGGATGTACCCAAGACAAGGATGAATTTTTTTGTCATATTAGACAAAGAGACAGGTCTGAAAGCTTTTCAATGTGTTAAGGAATCCATATTCCATTATCTGTGTGTAGCTATAGATTTCCAATTTCTGTTCATTATTTTTCTTATTGTATGATTGTTTTTTCCTACAATAGCTTTTCCCCAAAAGGAGACCTGGTTCAGATGTTCTTTTCTCCAGAGTCCAGCCCCTCCACAGACCTGGCTCTCCTCCTCTGCAGGTGTTCCTTCCCACCCTCAGGAGTGAGCCCTCCTGGGAATCTAAGCACTCATGAAAGAGAGCCCAGAGAGCTGCCTTGTCCTTCCCTGACATGAGCACACAGCCTGAAGTCACAGAGAACAGAAATAAGTCCTCACCAGACACTGAATCTACTGGCACCTTGATCTTGGACTTCCCAGACTCCAGAACTGTGAGAAATAAACATTTGTTGTTTATAAGCCACCTAGTCTGTGGTAATTTGTTATAGCAGCCAGAACAGACTGGCTATTAAGACAACTTAATAGTAAAAAATTCCTATTCAGCATTATCAAAAATATGTAACATACCTACAAATGAACATATCTAGACACATACAGAAATTTTCTGGAAAAAAAACTGTAAAACTCTGACATCCAGCCTATTTAAGTGGATAAATAGGCTGACATTTTTCATGATAAAATGTTTTTTAAAAGCTATGCTCTTCCCAAATGGGAAACCTCCATGAGATAAAGATATCTATCCTGTTTTTTCTCATTTGCAGAAGGTAGAGAGAAATAAGTAAATGGAGAGGGAGGGAGGAGGATGGGAAAGGGGAAGTACTGGTGACTGAAATGGAGCAAATTATTGTATATGCTCCACTATTGTGTATGGCAATAATGCACTAATAAAAATATTAAAAAAAAGATGCCTATTTTGTCAACATAATTTATATGTGAAATATAATATATTCTAATTATAATCAAAACCAGTTGGATTTTGCAATCCCTAATTAAATCATTGATTTAGGCAATTATCCACAGCTTCCAAATATTTACAAGGTGCCATATCATCATGCCATGATGTATTTGACTCTTCCTAGGTGGGAAGACCCAGGTTTACAATGGGGTCTTTAGGGGACAGCCACTAAGGTATCTTCATCTGTCTTTAAAGCACTAGGCGTCTGCTCCTCCTGAGCTGGAGGAAGCCTGCCGCACCCAACGCCTGGGGAGGATTCCTGCCCGGTCAGTGACCTTGCGATCTCATCAGGCTTCTAGAGCTTTGCATTGGTCTACAGAAATACCAAGGACAGGGAAGTTGGAAGACATCACGAGGAAGCAACGTGGAGCATTCTGAAGAACCATTCATCTGTGTCATGTAACAACCACAGGGTACACAGGAAGGGGAGGGAGGGAGGGAGAGCAGAAGCCAGTTGGAAGAATTGTGCCCGATAAGAAGAGGCTTCAGGGACATCAGAGCCCGTGTACAGAGCAAAGGGTGGATTCTGATGTGCACGACTGCGCTAGGTCACTTTCAGGACAATAAGAAAAACAGAGCATTAGATGATAAGAACTGCTGCCCGTTTTGTTAGGTATCAGAATGGCGTCATGATTATGCAGGAAAATGTCCTTATTTCTTAGCCAACCATGCTGAAGTTTTTAATAGCTAAAATACTAGACATGTTGGATTTACTTTAAAATATTTCAGCCAAAAGGAGGCGTTGCAAAAGGTTCATTATTGAATCTGAGTGGTGAGTATACTGTGTAGAGTTACTGCTCCTTTGTGCATTTTTGAAATATTTTGTGATAAAATTTTTTATGGTAAAAAAATGATGGATTTATTTTTGGAACTTCACAAAATGATCGTCAGGTTCACAAGGAAAAATGAAATACTTGTGATGTGGAAACCTGACCACGCAGGCTCGTGAGCAGTGCTGGATACTGCTCATCACAGGGGACAATACGCTGTCAAAGGAAAAGAACCAAAACCCAGCCACAGGCCCCAGACATGTGAGAGGTTTTGATAAAGTTCTGATTTCTAATCAATCGCAAGCGTTTGAATTATTTACTAAAGGCTAATGGTACAATTGCTTAATAACTTAGGAAAAAGCATTTTCTATTTCACATAATAAATCTCAGATGGATTCAGAATTAATAGGTTTTCCAAACATCACAAAAGAAAACATAGTAAATACACTTATCTGATGTCAGAGTTAAAAAGCTTTTTTAGTATAAAAATAGAGGGAGAGAATATATATGAAAGGACTGATTGAACTACCCCCCAATTTAAAACTTCGGTACAAAAAAAAAAAGGAAAGAAGTATTTACAATACAGGATTAAAATAAGCATTTTCAAGCCAATCTCATTCAGTCCTCAGAACTATCCTATAAAAAAATATTGTTATATCTATCTCTATTTTTTTTTTTTTTGCGGTGCTAGGGATTGAACCCAGGTCCTTGTGCTTGCAAGGCAGGCACTCTACCAACTAAGCCATACCCCCAGCCCCACATCTAGCCCTATTTTATAGAATAATAAGCTGAGGTTTAACAAAAGTCACACAGTTAAGAGATTGGTGGCACTAAAATTTAAAACTAGGTCTGTTTGACTCCAGCATACTTCCAGCAGGCTAACCAACCACTACCACACTGCCACTCATGTATGACAAGTCAACTGCATCCTTAAACATTATGTTTATAGACCTGAAAATGTCTATAAAATGATCTTTTTGAGGGGTGGGTACCAGGGATTGAACTCAGGGGCACTCAACCACCGAGCCACATCCCCAGCCCTGTTTTGTATTTTATTTAGAGACAGGGTCTCACCGAGTTGCTTAGCATCTCCCCGTTGCAGAGGCTGGCTTTGAACTCGCGATCCTCCTGCCGCAGCCTCCCGAGTCGCTGGGATTACAGGTGTGCGCCACCACTCCTGGCTATAAAATAATCTTAATCAAAAAAGCATTTCTTCAATGAACATGTTGCTTATAATCAGAATAAAAGTGTGTCCATAAATGTTTTCCTCCAAAACAAGGCTGTCAAGGAGATGCCAGCATTCCAAAAGTAACCCCAGGTCATAGAAGACGGAGCCCCTCTTCTTCTGAGAGCTAGGAAGACAGCAGGAGGGATTCAGATGAAGTCCAAGGAAGAACTTCCTGCCTGGCTGCTCTAGACTGGAATGGATGAGTGAGATAAGCCCTGGAACGTCATCTTCCTTTCTCAGTGTCAGTTGAAGTATTTTCCTGCTTTCAACACCCAGGTGCTGGGGAGGCAAGGGCGGAAGTTCCTGATTAGTCCCAGGAATTAGGTGTGTGCCTTTGGGCCAGTCCTCTCCCATCTCTGGCTCACAGTTTCCTCATCTTTCAAATGGGAGGGCCAGGAGGATGGACTGAGCTCCCACAGTGCTGATAGATTGCTGTAGTCAATGGAGTTTCTGCTTGGGGTCCCATGGAATGCCAACCTCAGCCTCCTCTCTTCCACCAAATGCAGGAAGCATTATCACTGGATCTAGATTTCACCCTGAAGAAACCTAGGCTGGGGTCCCTGAGTGAAATGACACCGGCACCAGCTCTGGCCAGTGATTTTAGCCAAAATGAAAGCCATGCTCCATCTATCCCCACTGCCAAGCCAGCCTCTGGCAGAGGCTAATTCTACCAGATGTCACTGAAAGTGATCTCACAAAGGTGGGGTGGCCTCTCTCCCACCCACAGGGACCCAAAAGGGGAGGCTGAGACTTGCTTCACTCACCTGCCAGCCTGGGCCAGCTGCTCTGGCAGAAGTTCTGACCCCAACTCTAATGCTATCTTCCTTCCTAGGAATCCAGAACTGTGCAAAGCCCTCCTTGCCACTCAAAGCTGACTTCTGTCCCTACCAAAGACATTGCTGGAACTTTGAGATTGTAGAGTCAGGAAAGTGGGTACCTAACTCATGCTTCACCCTGAATACTGTTGGTCAAATTCAGAAACTACAAAAGTAAAAAGAACTTTAGTTGGGGTCTTAGGAATTGCAATTCAGCAGACCTGAGTTCAGAGAGCTGTTACTCAGTGTCCTGAGGAAGGCAGAGAGTCTGGGCTTAAACGGGCAGGCAGTGCTGACGTATTACAAAGTGGTAAAAATCCCTTTGTAGAAAACTTCTATTAAGTGTTGAGAAACAACAGGGGCTACATGGTCAAAGAAGGCAAGTAAAAGAATGTATATACTTGGTAAAAATGTCTGTCAAACAAGAGTCTGAATCTTTTGCTGTGCATCTTGAGTATATGGGCACAATGTTATTATCTGGTCTTTCCAGATATATGTTCCAGACGTCTGAGGTCAAAGGGTGGAGGTGACCAACCCTCACAGTTCTAGGTGACATCTTGAGACCTGCTCAAGTTCAGCTGCCTTCACAGCCTCCCAACTCCATTTTTGAAAGTTCTCTCAACACCACTTCCATTGCAATTTTCCTTTTATTTTCACAACACAGAAGAGATAAACTGCAACTCAAAGAGGGACCCCAAGACTTGCCCAGGATCACAGCCCAGGTCAGTGACACAGGCAGAACTAGATCCAAGTCCCCCAACCCGTAGGATCTGCACTGCCCTCTTTAGTTCTTGCACAAGCACCCCTGGTCCTGTGGCCCTGGGGCAGGGGGTGGGACCAAGATGAGGGAGACACAGGCTGCATCATCCGCCCCCTCTTAATCCTCCCCTGACTCAGCTGCTTTGGCCTCCCTGGGGTTGCAGGTGCTAATTTGGGAGCCTCTGGGCCCTGACCGTACTGGATGCCAGCAGCAGAGACATGAGGCTCTGGAGCTTCCTCCTGGTGGCTCTCCTGGCTTTGGGGACTCAGCTGCCTGCTGCCTCTGGCCGCAAGAAGGATGGTGAGTGAGGCTAGATCCCTCTTCTCCAGGGATGGGTGGTTCCTACTCCTCTGGGAGAGTAAGGCTTGGTTTGGGGGAGAGGAGGTGATGTAGAGTGTGTGTGTGAGTGTGAGTGTGTGTGTGTGCGCGTGTGCATGCGCCATACATACTGCTTAGTGATTCTGGGAGACCACATTGTTATTTGTGCATCTTGGCCTGTGTCTGTGTATTCCTGCTGGCTTCTCAGTGCTTGTTGGTGCCATTTACACATCTGAGGGGGTGTCACGGCACACACATGCCGCACATGTACGCTGTAGAATAGCTGCATCATGTGTCTGAGCTTGTGCGCCTGTGTGGGGAGGGATCCCTTCCGAACCTGCCACTCTGTGAGTCTCCTCCACCCTCCTACCCCCCAGCACCATTTGGGAAGGGTCTTGAGAGTTGAGTAGGGAGTGTGGCTCCTGGGACCTGGGATCTGTTGGGAGGAACCTCTGACCCTACCTCTCTTCTCCCTCCCCGCACCTCCCATCCCCATTGGCATCCCTGAAGAGCTAGGGTGAGGGCTGGCTGTTGACAGATGAGGGAGCGAGGGTGCAGGAGCAGCCGGGCAGGTGCCTCCTGATCCGGGCGAGGCACTGCCTCCGTTCCCTTCTAGTGGGAATGTAGGTGACCTACATTCAAGTGGGCAGCCCTGTCCCTGCCCTGGGGGAAGGGGACAGGAATGAGGACAGGTCCCCTCCTGCACAGGACCCTGGGAGCAATTGCCTGCATCCTCTCTGCTCTCTTTAGCCTCGATTATGCCTTCCTCAGAGGCACAGGCCTCTGCCTGAGGAGTGAGCCGAGCTGGGAGGAGGGCGCTCAGAGGAAGGGAGGGTGCTGACGGCTCCGGGGCCAGATCCTGTCGGCTGGGATTCACCCCACTGCACTGTGACAGGTGGCCGTATTTCTATTCCCATTTTGCAGATGAGGAAACCAAAGCACAGTGGGAAAACACTGGCCCAAAGTCAAAGACTGATTCTTTGTATCAAAGGTGACATCTGAGTGAGATGGGGAAGTCAGAAGGACTCACCCTGCTGCCTCCTGTGAAGTGGCCCGTGCCTCTCTCTCAGGAGCACACGGGGCCTTGAAGAGTGTCAGGTACACAGTAGGAGCAGCATAAGTGGGTGACTTGGAGGAGTGGCTGGGGGTACCAGGAGTTCACGTCCTGATACCTGCTAGGAGTGGGAGCTGGCACCAGCAGAGCCTGGGCCTGCTCTAGGCCTCTCTGCATGGCCTTGTGCGACATGCTTGTCTCCCCAGTCCACTGCATCTCGTCTGTCCCTGGTTCCTCTCCAGGGGACCTCTGTCCCCCTCTCAGTGGACTTCAGGCAGTGGAGAAAGGTGGCAGGGCTGAGGGAAGGGAACCTCAGCTTGTCATCTGTGGATGCCTGGCTGCCTCTGTTGTAAGAGCCGCTGGCCCCCTAACTGTCTGGAAGTCTCTGATCCGAGAGGTTGGCACAGTCCCCGCTGAACAGGAAAAGCCTAATTAGATGTTTTCAGTGGTTCCATGGTGCTGGAATATCTGTGTCTATGAGTTCCATATGTGTGATTGTCAATACACTGGGGTGTGCATGTCTCTTTGCTCACACGCATGTGCTGTATATTTACACACATGCTGTGCATGCATGAGTCTTTATATTTATCAATGTGCTCGGACTTATATATGTGATGGTACGTTTGTGTGTTTGACTGTGTACGTCCCAGTGCCTGCATTTATATATGTGTGTGTATTAATATTAAACTACCTTGTGCACATTTGAATGTGTGTGTATGTGTGTGTGTGTGTGTGTGTGTGTGTGTGTGTGTGTTAGGCTGAACCACGTAAATTGCTATTTTTTGTAGATCAAAAAGAGTTGACTATCAGCAATCCAGATGGCTAAGCCCACAGTGAATTATGTGTCAGATCTAAGTGTGTTTGCACCCTGGGCTGTGTGTCTACACGAGTCTGTGAACCCGTCTGCTGAACTGCGGGTGGGTCTGGTCGCTTGCCGAGTCTATGCACCCACAGCGTGTGCATCTGGGTGACCATCTGTGTGCGTGCCGGTGTTGCTCAGAGTGCCGTCTGTGATCGGGAAGGTTAGGGAGGCAGAGCCCCTGTGGACACCCAGAACTGCCACCTGTCTTGGTGCCCTCCAGGATTTAATGCCCAGTTCCATGTCGTGGCTGTCACAGTTCCTCCCATGTGAGATGTCAGCTGTCAGCCCCTCTCCCCATCAGTGTGCTCCTCAGGCCTCACCCTGGCCTCCCTCAGAAGCTCTGCGGCCTCTATCCCCTGACCTACCTGCCCCCACTAGCCCCAGCCCCAGGACACTTCTGCTTTCCAACTCTGAGTCCCCTTGGCCCCAGCATCTCCAGCCTGGGCTTGTGAGTCAAGGCTAAACCCTGGCACTTCAGTCAGTCTCTCTGGACCCGGCAGGTCCCCCTCTACCCTCCCAGCTCCCCACTCCCTCACCCAGAGAAGCTCATCAGAGCAGGGACGCCTTCGCAGGCTCAGCCATC
Source organism: Glaucomys volans (assembly GCA_020662805.1). Lineage (NCBI taxonomy): Eukaryota > Metazoa > Chordata > Mammalia > Rodentia > Sciuridae > Glaucomys > Glaucomys volans. Next base: position 192,088 of record JAJEJO010001254.1, read on the forward strand.
CTTTCTCCAGCAGGGGGCAGCAATTCGATTTAAACTAACTCCATCTAAGGACAGAAGTTGATTCTGAGCACTCACTGTGCGAGTGCACACCTACTATGTGCAGCCAGCTCCCAGGCAGGGTCAGAGGGGAAAGGTGACTCAGGTGACACAGCCCTGGATCCAGTGCAGTGGGAGCTCCAGAACCTTTTCTCTGGGGCTCAAAAAAGTCCAGAGCAGGTCCAGGAGGTCAGGGGGACTGGGCTGCGGGAGTCCTGGCCCAGGACTGTGTGGGTCTGGGCCAGCCACTGCCCACTTCGGACCTTTATTTTTTCCACCAAATGGAGGAAGGACCTGATGTCCAGCCTTCTGTGTGACATCTGGAAATAACCAGAAACACCCATGAAGAGGGGTAGGTGAATCCAGGACCCAGCATCCCACAGCCGCCTGGACGGTTCACACCTCTGAAACCCTGAAGCCACGCCACCTGCCACAGCGACAAGCACAGTGCAGATGTGGCCAGTGGTGGCTGTGTGACAATGCGGCAGGCTGGCAACAGCCAATGTGTGTAACACTGGGTCCCCTTCACGTCCTTTGTTGTAAACAGTGACTGCGTCCCTAGTGTTGTGCAACCAAATGCTGTGCTAGAGCTCACAGGGAGCAAGCAGAGCAGGCAGGTGACAAGTCCCGGAGCCTCCAGCTGACCAGAAGCACAGAGTGCCCCCGGTGGGGTGGGGTTGGAGAAGCAAGGTCTTCTGAGGATGAAGTACTTCGGAAATCAATGATTGAGCAGGCGCGCTGGGTGGAGGAGACAGCACCAGGCAAAGCGTGCAGCCACAGGAAGAGCCTGACGAGAAGAGCCTGAAGTCCTCGGAGTGGCAGAGCAAACGTGGTAGAGGGCTGGGCACAGGGGTGCACACCTGTGATCCCAGCAACCTGGGAGGCCGAGGCAGGAGGATTGCAAGTTTGAGGCCAGCCTCAGCAATGTACCAAAACTGTCTCAAAACAAAAAGGGCTGGAGATGTAACTCAGAGGTAAAACATCTCTGGTTTCAATCCTCAGTAACTACCCACCCCCCAAAAAAGTGGTAGAGGATGAGGCCAGAGAGAAGAGAGAGGCCAGCCATAATCTTAGTGGTCACGGTGGAGATTTTTAACTTTCTTTTTTTTCCCTTATCCTTTCAGTCCTGGGAGAGAAAAAAGAAAAACAAATAAGTAAATAAACTTCCCAAAGGACAGGCAAGAAGTCAGGGCTAGAGGATCCGGTGTGATTTCCAGGTCAGCACTTGTTACATAACCTGAGCTGCGCCAGCTGCAGAATGTGGGTGTTCTCTTACAGAGAAATGGGGGGGCTGCCCGCCAGACGATGGGCCCTGCCTCCTGTCGGTGCCTGACCAGTGCATAAATGACCGCCAGTGTCCCTCAACCTTGAAGTGCTGCTACCGGGCTTGCTTCCGCCAGTGTGTCCCCAGGGTCTCAGGTCAGTGTCCCTGCCACCTTGCTGAGCACCAGCCCCCGGCCCAGGGTGGCGGGCACAGCAGGCTCACCCAGACCCCTGTGCTGCAGTGAAGTTGGGGAGCTGCCCCCAGGACCGCCTGCACTGCCTCAGCCCCACGAAGCACCTGTGTCACCAAGACTCCGACTGCTCCGGCAAGAAGCGGTGCTGCCACAGCGCCTGCGGCCGGGACTGCAGAGACCCCGCCAGAGGTACACTCCTGGGGACCCGGGGCAGGACCCTCCCTCTGCCAGCCCCAGCTCGGGTATTTCCTTCCAGTTCAGCAGCTGGAACAGGAGACCTCCCCAGAAGCCAGGGCCTCGGTGGCAGAACTGGGGAGTGGATGGGACAGGAGGGCCCCGGTGGTGTGGCAGAGGAACTGGGATCCTCTGTTCTCTTCCTGAACTTGCTGCCTCGCCTGGACCACGTCCCTAAACTGCTCTGGACTCCAGTTTGCCCTTCGGAAGGAGGCCGAGGGTCCTGCCTTAGCAGCAGCCAGAGCAGGGCTGGTGGGGTCTGGGTGAGGGGCCCCCAGGGCTCTGTTGTGGAAAGCGAGGTTAACCTTCTTCCTCTCTCCTCAGGCTAATTCTGGTTTAAGATCCCCAGTTCTGCCACTCAGGTGGGGTTCCCAGGGCTGCTGGCACCCACTGACTTCTGATTAACACTGACCTGCTGTCACTGACCTGCAACCAGTGGCCTCTGGTTTGTCCTCCCGGATGTCAAGGTCCACAGCCTGAAATCATAGGCACGCCTCTTCGTCTGCTCAGCACCCGGGGCCGCCGCCACCCCGAGCTTCCCCACTTCTGAGTGTCCATTCCCATGTCTCTGCACATTCTGTTTCCTCTGCCAACTCAGGCAGGCCTCTGCTGGGCCTGACCCCCCTCAGGCAGCCCAACGCTCCAGATGCAGAACTTTCCAAATGTCGGTCCATTCATATACCCTTTCCCAATTTTTGCCATCCCTGCAAACTATCAGGGTGACGTGTTCCATGCTGCCTCTACTAGGTACCTAATGTTTTCTTTAAATGACTCACTTTGTACAGAACCACATTTATTTCAAAAGAAAACTTGATATCACAGCTATAAATGAGATACGTAGGCTCACTGACCACAGAGAGAAAGTAATTATGAAAACAAGTACAATGAAAATAGTTCAGTTCCATGAAATTAAATCATGTTCAATAAATAAGATTATCAAACTCTAGCTAGATGCGGCCACCCGCCAAGACTGACCTGAAGCCTGCTCCCTGTCTCCGTTTTAATAAATGGAGATTAGCAAGGGTCAAAGAGATGTCAAAGGCACAGGGCTCTAAACTGAGATGGCTCCCTGGTGTAACCAGGATCGAAAAAAGCACAACTTTCCCTCCAGGAGTCAATGTCCTGCAATGTGGCGTCCAAGTGCTCATTAAGATCCTTTTGGACTGCCCCGCATTCAGGGGAGAGTGGCTGGAGCAGCCAGGATCCCCTCTTTACGGTGGATCTGTCTCCACCTCTGGGTTGGGGTTCTCCAGGGCTGCTCTGCAGTCAAGGCCTGCTGAGGGTTTCTTGTGACCTCAGTGAGGCGATGATGAGAGACATCCCTGAACCCAGACTTTGGACTCTCTCCTCCCCAGCACTTGCCTGGGAGGGACAGAGGCAGGACACTCTCCTGCTTTCTCTGCTGGGCCCCCTCTGCATCCCACTAGACTCAGGGGTTGGGGGGCAACTGTGGAGGTGGACCTGGGAATCCTGGGTCTTCTTTCCCTGCTCTCTTGACTGTGAGGTTGACCCCAGGTGAGTGTCCACCACTCGGGGCTTCTGTTTGTGCTTCCAGAAGATGGAGAGAACTGCACTTCCTCATTGCCACCATCCTTCTCCGGTGTCTGAACTGGTGATTCAAGGCAGCAAATGCTAATTATATGGATGCAGAGAGAGGCCTGGGGGGAGGAGGGAGACCTCTGGAGTCACTGATTCGGTGACCTCAGATATTTCTCTACCTCCTTCTGAGCCTTGCATTCCTCACCAGTGACCTGGGGGAGTTAACACAGATAACATGGATCTCCACACCTTGCCCACAATGCCCCTTCCCTCCTGTGGCTTCCCTGTCCCATGATTTGGGGATTGGATAGGAACGTGTTTGCCTAATGGGATGGAGTAGAAATGGCAGCCCCCCAGTTTCAAGATGAGGCATATGCCTTCTTAGAGCTTCCACTCTCTGCCATGAAAAGAGCTTGCCCAGAAGGCACGGGTCTCAACATCAGAGACACACGGCAGGTCCGAAGCTGAGCCGAAGGTGAATGAGCCCCCCCACAGCAGGGACCCAGGTCCACTGGCACACAGCTTTCTTTCCTGAAGGTCATGGGGAGGAAACTTCAGGAGCCCCAGCAGGAATCTTCCAGGTGAACTAGTTAAGACTTGGTGGCTTAGGGTCCCATGGCTGTCCTATGGCCCTGAGTTCTGACTAGGGAGTGGCAGGAAGTGGCAGGTCGCAGGCTGTGGAACATCTACACAGTTCACCTGCTCGGCTTCCTGGTTAACAGGAGCTGTTCCCTCAGGTCCATGTCTTGGCCTATGCAATGACAGCTCTGTCCTCGGCTACTGAAGCTCAGCTCCTTTGGTCCTTTTGGAAAGTCTCCTGGAAGCTGCGCCTCCTGGTTCCTTTTACAGACTCCGACCTTTCCTTCCTCCCTCTCTCATTCAATAAATGTTTCTTGAGCACCTAATACAGGCTCCAGGTGGTGCCTTCCCAGAGCTCATGCACTAGTGGGTGAGAGAAAGCCTGGGCTAGGGAGCTGCGTGACTTTACCAGCCTGGAGAAACCTAGGAGGCTACAGAGGCCAGGAGGGGCCTACCTCAGCCCAGAAACCACAGGAAGCTTCCCAGGGGAGAGGATGGTCTACTGAAAAAAATTAGAGTCTTCTCTAGTGAATCCATTTCTGTTCCTAAATCAAATACCCTGGGCCAAGAAAGGGCAGGAAGAGTTGCTCTGGAAGGGAACAGAATGTGCAAATCCTCTGCACAATCGTCAAAGGGAAGCGTTGTTCCCATTTCACAGAGGAGGAAGATGGGCTGCTAAGAGGAGATCCCCCCACGCCCAGGAACTTGGTGGCAAGAGTAGGATTCAAACCCCCGTATTTATTACCTATCACAGCGTAACAAGTATGCACTGTAGCGGCTTCAAACTCCGCACATTTTATCATCTCAGTTTCTCTGGCTCAAGAACTTCAGGGTCCCTCCGTCATGAGCTGCAGCCCAGGTGTTGGCCAGGGCGGGACTCTCACGCCAGCCTTGACCCAAGAAGAATCTGCTTTCAAGTTTACGTGGTTGTTGGCAGAACTCCGGCTCCTTGAGGGCTAATGGGCTGAACTCCACGGTTCCTAGCTGACTGCTGGCCAGAGGTCACCCTCGTGTCCTCGACTTCCAGCACGACAACTTGCTCCTCGATGCCAGTGCAAGCCACAACCTGAAATAACCTAGAGTGGAAGTGGCATGCCACCACCTTTGCCTGTTGTTCACCAGGAGCAACCTGGTAGGTCCCACCCATGCCCAAGTGAGGGGATTCTCCAGGCCACGCAGGCGGACATCACTGGAGACGTGGGGGAAGCTGCCCGCCACGCCCAGGTCCACTTTACCCCAAACTCTGTATTTTCTGTCACATAAGCTTAATCTGCAGGCAAAACTTTGTGGGTTCAGACAGCCATCCCTGCAAGCGACTGGAGGAGTCTGGGGACCACCCATCCGTGGCACGCAAAGGGCACAGATTCCCGGTCAGCACAGTGACCCCAATGCCGCTTCCCCACCTGTCACTCACACATTCACCTAAAACTCCGCTCACCCCCGCATGGTAAATGGGGGTGATGAAGCCACATCCTACTTGCACTCTCTGCCCCTGGGAGACAGGTCTGCCTTTTCTCCTTTTGGAAAGCACTTCCCAGCACCCAAGAGAATGGCTGAGTGTGGAGGGTAGTGAAACCTTCTGCCTCCTCGGCCAGGGAATGGGAGGCCTGCCTCCTGCAGACGAGCCTCAGAGGCTCACGTCTCACACTGAGGGATAAAGTAGCACAGTCCAGAGCTGTGCTATTCAATAGGAGAGCCATAGTCACATTGTGTCTACTGAGCATGTGAAATGTGACTAGTTCCAGTCGAGATTTACCATAGGTGGTTGTGGGAGGCAGAATTCCAAGGTAACCCCAATGACACTTGCCTCTCTATAACCTCCTCCTCTTTGAGTATAGATGGAACCTGAGAATATGTGTTCTCTGGCACAAGGGAGACTGCCCTGGGTGGGCCTGGCCTGATCAGGTGAAGACTTTAAAAGCAGAGATTTTCTCTGGTTACAGAATAGAAGTCAGCAAGCACCATGTTATGAACCAGCTATGGGACCATGTGGCAAGGAAGTACAGGCAACCAACCTCTGGGATCTGAGATGATAGCCAGCAGACCATTACGAGAAAAAAGGGGATCTTAGTTCTATAACCACAATGAAATTAATTCTGCCAACAATATGTGAGCTTGGAAGAGAACCTTGAATGCACATGGAAACTTCAACCCTGGCTGACACCTCAGCTTCAGGCTGGTGAGACCCGGAGTTGAGAATTCAGCCAAGCAGTGCCCAGACTCCTGATCTAATAAGATAATGACAAATTCGTTTTGTTTGAAGCTATGGAAGTTGTGCTAATTTTTTAGAAAGCAATAAAAAAATAGTTCACTGAGTTTCAAAGACTTAGTACAAAAATGAAAATGTAAAATACCTCATGAATATTATGATTTCATATTAAAATTAAATTGGGTTCAACCAAATACACTATTAAAATATTGTCATTATAAAGATTTAATTGTGTAGGTGGCTCACTTAATATCTAATGGACAGGGTTGGTGTCGGGGACACAGAGGTTGGTCTGACCTTGGGCAAGCCTTCATGCTTCTCAAACCTTGTAATTCTTCCCTGTGAAACAGGAATAGTAGCACCTAACCCGCAAGCGCACATGCGGCCTGAAGGAGATGAAGCTGCATTCAGCCCAAGACAAGGGCTCAGTCATGTGGGTAATTATCATTGTTATTAATAACCATAGTTGTGGTCTCCTATTACCCGGTTCCTCATCTTCAGCACCCTCTCCCCAACCAGCCACCCAGCAGCCACTCCGCAGATGCTTGAGGATCACACTGCGTTTGGGAAGCTCTTTGCCACCCTTGCCCTTGACCCTCACCAGCCACCCAGAAGGTGGGATCAGGACTCCGTGGGCAGGTGAGGAGGCTGAGCCTCAGCGGTGGAAGGAAGCTCAGCGCCAGCTGCGTGGAGCCAGGACTGCAGCCCCCTCGGGCAGAGCCTGGGGTCTAGGGGAGATGAAGCCACCTCTCCCAAGTCCCCGTCAGACCCCTGCAGTCTGAGCAAGGGCCCAGCCTCACCTGTAAAATGCACAGTCCCAGAGCTTGTTGTCCCTGCCCAGTTGTGCCAGGAATGGCTGAGCTAAGTCACCTGAAATTTTTCTGGTGCATATTAAGCACTCAATTAATCCAACCATCGTTACTGCCTGTCCTGGGCCACAGGCCGAACACCCTTTCTCGGTGGATCTCGGTCCCCTAAATGACCATCCGTCGCGAACTCCTGTTTGGGGGGATGACGGGCATTTGGGCCCGGTCTCCAGACACCCCCACCCCCCACCGAGTCAGGAATAGAAACCACCGCCTCCGGCCCCGCGGTCTCCCTCCTCCCCGGCAGCGATCGATGCGGCCTCAGCCGCGGGGGACGGAGGAACGCAGGGAAGGAGGGGGCCGCGGGGCTCCGGCTGCAGCGCGGCGCGCAGGGCCGCTGGGGCCAGACAGCCCAGGCGCCGGCGGCGGCTCCCCAGCCTTGCGCCCTTGGGGACAGACGCTCCAGGTTCCTGCGAGCGGCTGCGGCAGGTAAGGGTCCTTCTTTGGGAAGGGGCGTGGTCGGAGGAAGGGCTTGGGCTGGGAGAGTGGGCGCTGGGAACTGCCTGGCGTTCGTGGTGCCCGCGCCTCTCCAGGACACAGCCCGAGAAAGGACTCGGGCTGGCCCTGCTGGCTCATCTGTACAATGGGGTTTGGGAACTCCCGACGGGGTTGGTGTAGGGATTCCCCGGGAGCCCTAGGTCTGGAGCTCAGCAAAGTGACCAGCAGGTACTGGTGCTCCTTATAAGTGTTCGGAAAGTCTTGAATCAGAAAGATACTCAGATCTTGTCAGGAAATATTTGTTGAATTAATTATCCCATTTCATGGAGCAAGAAAGTGAATTCCAGACAGATGAAGGGATTTGCCCCAGATGGTGCATCTGGCTGGTGGTGGTGAAAGTGGATTAGAACTTTGGTCAGACCCAATTGGAGGAGGTGAGAGTGGAGCTGCAGTGCACAGATTTCTTGTGCACCTATTATGTGCCAGGGACTGCACTGCCGACCACCATCTTGCACCGTTTTGTCCTCATAGCTTCCCATGGAAAGGATGATATTATCCGGTTTGTAGATGGGGAAACTGAAGCTCAGAGCAGGGAATGTATCTGCTCAAGGTCAAGAGCTAGTAAGTGGAAGGCTCAGAATCTGGACTCAGGTTTGACCAGAAGGAAGGACAAGGGATTAATGTTTATTGAGCACCCACCGTGTTCCAGGGACTTTGCGCACATACTCATGGTAACAATTCACCCAAAGTGCCATTACCTCCCCTCTAGAGATAAGAGAGTTAAAGCCCAGAGACTGACCTGGGATTGCAAGCTCAGGGTGGAATCCCAACCCACTTAACACCAAACCCAGGGGGAGTGAAGGACACCCAGGCTCTGGTGCTTGATACATACTCAACCCCCAGGAAGCGGGCATTTTCGAACCCACCGGGCAAATGAGATTACCCAGGGTAAGGAGGTGGGTCCCAGCTATCAATTCCAGCAGAGCCAGGAGCCAGTGGGCAGTTAAAGGACCTGCCACTTCCTGAGTATCAACTAGAGCCAACACTACCTTCAGCCATCGCCGGTGGGGATGCACTATTGTCTGGATTGTGCATTGCCCATGAAACTGAGACCCAGAGAAGAACTATCTTATTCAAGGCCCCAGGTGCATCAAAGGTAGTTTGCCTGACTCCAGAAGAGAGACACAGGCTGACAATTTAATAAACCCCTTCCGTGAGCCAGGCCCCAAAAAGACATTAAGTCAAGGTAATCATTTTAACCACACTTTCAGGTGGATATTTTTATCTCCATTTGGCAAAGGCTCAGAGAGGTGATGTGACTTGCCTAAGGTCACACAAGCGTGCCAAGGTTCAACGTCAAGTCTGCCTTACATAGTCTGACCCTGCAGATCTCAAATTTAACCATATATTGGAATCACTCCCCAGGTTTTTAAAAACTCAGACTGCAAGCCCCCACCCCAGAGTTTCTGATTCAGCAAACCCAGGGTGGGTGGAGAATCTGCATCCCAGGTGATGCTGATGCTGAAATCCAGGTAACTCTTTGAGAACCCCTGGTCTAAACTGATTTTCCTAACAGTCCTAGGTGGCAAGCGTCACTACCCCTGCTTGCGAAGAAGGAAAGTGAGGTCCAGAGTGCTGGTGCGTCCAGGATCACACTGTGGACCTCTGGTTTGTCCGGGAAAAGGAGACATCCCACGTGCGCATCCGCCACAGGCCAGGCCATCCTGCCACTCCGGCGCTGTCATAACCCTTCAAGGTAGCGCTCCCATTTATTTTCCACAGGAGAAAATGAAATGGGAACGGGGAGGGTCAGTGATTTGGCCAAAGTCCTGCAGCCTGGCGGGTGTGGGATATTCAAACTCAGGCCTGACTTGAGTCCAGAGGACATGTGACGTCTACTGAGCTCCAGCTGCAGACCAGGCTCTTCTTCACACAGGGCCTCAACGCCCCTGACTGGTGGAGGGCGCAGGGGATTTTAGCCCAGTCTTCCTGGAAAGGAGGCCCTGGGATCTCCCTCAGCGCGCCCTCCGCTGTCTGCAGGGCGACCCGCCGTAGCCATGGTGAGTGAATCCTCGGGGCCTGGCGCTGGGGTCCCCTGGCGGAGAAGCGACGAGGCTCTGCGCGTGAACGTGGGCGGCGTGCGGCGGCTGCTGAGCGCGCGCGCCCTCGCGCGCTTCCCGGGCACGCGGCTGGGCCGCCTGCAGGCCGCGGCGTCGGAGGAGCAGGCGCGGCGCCTCTGCGACGACTACGACGCGGCGGCGCGCGAGTTCTACTTCGACCGGCACCCGGGCTTCTTCCTGGGCCTGCTGCACTTCTACCGCACCGGCCGCCTGCACGTGCTCGACGAGCTGTGCGTCTTCGCCTTCGGCCAGGAGGCCGACTACTGGGGCCTGGGCGAGAGCGCGCTGGCCACGTGCTGCCGCGCGCGCTACCTGGAGCGGCGCGTGGCGCGGCCGCGCGCCTGGGATGAGGACAGCGACACGCCGAGCAGCGTGGACCCGTGCCCCGACGAGATCTCGGACGTGCAGCGCGAGCTGGCGCGCTATGGAGCGGCGCGCTGCGGCCGCCTGCGCCGCCGCCTCTGGCTCACCATGGAGAACCCGGGCTACTCGCTGCCCAGCAAGCTCTTCAGCTGCGTCTCCATCGGCGTGGTGCTGGCCTCCATCGCCGCCATGTGCATCCACAGCCTGCCCGAGTACCAGGCCCGCGAGGCGGCCGCCGCCGTGGCCGCGGTGGCCGCTGGCCGCCGCGCGGAAGACGCGCGCGACGACCCGGTGCTGCGACGCCTCGAGTACTTCTGCATCGCCTGGTTCAGCTTCGAGGTGTCGTCCCGCCTCCTGCTGGCGCCCAGCACGCGCAACTTCTTCTGCCACCCGCTCAACCTCATAGACATCGTGTCGGTGCTGCCCTTCTATCTGACGCTGCTGGCCGGCGCGGCGCTCGGGGACCGGGGCGGCGCGGGCGGCGAGGAGCTCGGCGACCTGAGCAAGGTGGTGCAGGTTTTCCGCCTCATGCGCATCTTCCGGGTACTGAAACTGGCGCGCCACTCCACCGGGCTGCGTTCCCTGGGCGCCACGCTCAAGGTAGGGCGTCTGAGGCCGGGTTGGGGAGGGGCAGGTGAGTGGGGGCGGGGCGGGTCGACAGGTGGATTTGTGAACCTGCTGCATCCAGGCCATATTGAACCCAGATGCCATCCTTTGGATCAGGCACGGGGCTAGGTGCCAGGTGCACGGCTTACATCCAGTCTGACCTTTCCAACGACCCTGAAAGAAAGGGCTTACTGTTATCTTCCCACCCGAGGAGAAAACCGGGGTGTGCTTTTGCTTTTTCACAAACTAGTCACTTTTGATATATCTGCAAAATATCAAATGATACATAGCACAAAAATATGCAAAGCAGGATGCTCTCTGGGGTCTCTGTTAGAGCCTTTCTCCTGGCATGATCAGAGGGCACAGAGAGTCACAGGTCACCTTTGGCTGGAAAGTCTAGGAATAGCTCAGGAGCTAAAACGAGCACAGATTTGGCATTCAGTGCCAATTTCACATCCATTACTGTCCTTAGTATGGCTTCCTCAGGAAGTTGCAGTCATTTATTGTTATTTATTGTCTTTCCTTAGATGAAGATGCAAGATTGAAGGGCTGGGTTTGTAAAGCCTGGTTGCACTTTATTGAGCCCCCTCTTCTTGCTGGGCCCTGCATTGGGGATGAAATTAGCCTTGTCCAGAGGGGGAGGCAATGTGAACAGCTTGTACAAGGCTTGGTGAGAGACTAGGATGCATGCTGGGAGAAGGGACACAGGGAAGGGGGACCAAGAAATGAGGTTGGTGCGTGGGGTGGAGTTTTGAAGAGTATGAACTCTTGTCACACAGTTTTTTACTTTGTCTCAAGGGGAGCTTGTGAAGGGTTTAAGCAGGGGCAGGTATTGTCTGTACTTTGCAGATGTGGAAATTGCAACTCCAAGAGGTGACAGGATTTGTCAGGAATTCTTAGGAAGTAAGTGGCAGAGCCCAGAGGATAACCCAGTGGTTCCAGGTTCCACATGCTCAATCCGAAAGCACCATGCAGCCCTGCGAAGATCCCCTCCCCTTTTGGCTTAGGGAAGCTTCTTGCATGTCCTCAGGGCAGAGCAGCAAGGATACTGGGTGCTGGCAGGTGACCTGGGCAGAATCCTCAGGCACTGGTCAGGTACAGAGAATTCTGTTAGCCAGACCTTCCAGAGTTCAGCATCTCTGTTGGGAAGATTCTGCCCCGGGGCCCTGCCTGGCCTCTGTCACACAGAGAATCGGGGCTCGAGGCTACTTGCTGTGTCTGCAAGAAGGTTGAAGATAACTATCCAGCTGGTAGGGTCAAGACTCAGGTGAGGGTGTTCAGATGGAGCCTTGCTGCTCCAAGCCAGGCCCAGACCAGCCACAGCCTTCTGACCTGCTGGAAAGGCAGACTCTCCGGCCCTGCCCAACCTGCTCAGCTGGGTCTGCCTTGCAAACTGCACCCTGCGCCACCTCTCCACATTACAGTTTGAGACCTGCTCTAGACTCGAGGCAGGCACTGCTGACATTTGGGGTTAATTCTTTGTTATGAGGGTCTGTCTTGTGCACTGTGGGGTGTTAAGCCCTGGCCTCTACCCACTCGAGGTCAATGGCACATCTGTCCCAGTTGTCACAACCAGAAGATGTCTCCAGACATTGCCAAATGTCCCTGGGGGGACAAAATCGCCCTGTTTAAGAACCACTGCCCTAGGGCACCCATGGATGTTTAGGGAATCCATCCTCTCAGCTTCCTTGAGGGGCAGAGAGTATTTTTGCATTCATTAGAAATGTGATAGGTCAGTCAAAGCCCATGGAAGCAGCTCTTTGAATCGTGAAACGCGAAGTGCGTTCTCTTGGTTTTGCAGCCACGTGGAAATCATCACAAGCATTTCTCTCAGTGGTTGTTGCTGCCCAGATCCCCGAGTTAGAAATAGCGTGGCCTAGTGGGCACTGTGGCCACCAGACCCTGGGCCTGTGTTCAGTCCTGGGTGTTTCGTGGCCTACTGTAGTTGGAAGATCTTAGTTTGTTCTGTCTTGCTCTGTGGCATTGGACCTGCCCCTTACACTCTCTGGGTCTCAGTGTCCCCAGCTGCCCAATGCCAGGTCTGTGAGCCCCTCAGCTCTGACTCGGGTCCCTGCCTTTTCTTGCAGCACAGCTACCGCGAGGTGGGCATCTTGCTGCTGTACCTGGCCGTGGGGGTGTCGGTGTTCTCCGGTGTGGCCTACACAGCCGAGGAGGAGAACGTGGGCTTTGACACCATCCCCGCCTGCTGGTGGTGGGGCACAGTGAGCATGACCACTGTGGGCTACGGGGACGTGGTGCCCGTGACGGTGGCCGGCAAGCTGGCAGCCTCAGGCTGCATCCTGGGTGGCATCCTGGTGGTGGCGCTCCCGATCACCATCATCTTCAACAAGTTCTCCCACTTCTACCGGCGACAGAAGGCTCTGGAGGCGGCTGTCCGCAACAGTGGCCACCGGGAGTTTGAGGACTTGCTGAGCAGCGTTGACGGCGTGTCAGAGGTGTCCCTGGAGACATCCCGAGAGACCTCTCAGGAGGGATGGTCCACAGACGTGGAGATGCAGGCTCCCCGGGAGCCTCCAAACTCTAAGGATTATTAAAACCAGGGCTCTGCACCCCTCCCCGCGCCCCCAGGCCAGCTGAAACAGCAGGTGGTTGGTTCCCTGCGCAAGTTCTTCCTGGGTGTGAGCCTCTTGGGAGCAGCCGCCTAAGAAGCCCAGGCTGCATCCCTCCCTCCAGAGGCCCAGGCCAGCACAGTGCCACCTAGACACTGTGAGCCCACAGAGCCACTTGGACACCTTTATTAACCAGCCTCCCCAGCCATGAAGCAGGCGTGAGCCAGAGGATGCGGTAGAAGGAAGCTGACGTTCTGAGTGCCTCCAGGTTGCCCGTATGTGTCCCTGTGGTGCGAGATGAGAACTGCCCCCACTTCACAGATTCAGAGGCCGAGGCCTCCAGGAGGAAAGACCCAGATGTGGTGGAGTCAGGTCTGAAGTCCACGTTTGCGGTCTGCCTGGATGACATTCCATCCACTCTTTTCTGCTCTCATGAAGTTTGATGTGATTTTAGGGGGTGTGGGGTTCCCCAGAATTCATCCACAGGGAGAGAATCCTCTGTCAGTGAGGGAAAGGAGCAGATGGGATTTGGAGGTAGGAGCCCCAGACCTCAGCTGTGCTTCCATCCTGGGAGCTGAAAGGGTTAGTTCTTAAAAGGGAGTCCTGGGCGGGGGAGGGAACTGCCTCCTAAGCCCAGTGTGGGGTCTGCTGAGCAGCACGCTCCCCAGCTCCCCCGCTTCTTCCAGGGCTGACTGGAGAGCACATCTGCAGGGGCTTGGCCTGAGGCCTGGGGCCGAGACCCAGCTCTGGATCCCAGCTCTAGACCCAGAGGGAGAGGAGAGCCGAATGGAGCAGCGGAGGCACGGACTTAAAGCCCACTCAGCTCTGAAACGTTAGTGCCAGGGCTGCCGTGCATGTCCCCATTCCGACTGTGGCAGTTCCTTCTGCCCACCACACAGACTCCAGCCCCACCTTGAGATGCCTTTGGGTGAAATCTCGAGGCTCCTGTCCGTTTTGGCCAGCTCTGGCCCCGGCTTCCTTGCTAGGGGTGGACCTTTCAGACTCCCCAGCTGAACCTCTCTGCCCTTGTGGAGAGAGCTGGGCAGTATTCTCATAGCGCTCTTCCATGCACTCTGGCTAGAGCACCATCACTGGGCCATCATGGCCACACTGAGCCTCCAGATGGAAGGTACTGTTTGGTGAAACCACAGGCTTGGGGCCAAGTAGGCATTTGGTACATTGACCAGACTGACCAGTTCTTATAGCCTTTGGATGCCAAGCAGTGAACTGGGAGAAGAAATAGCCAGAGAGGGAGGGATCTTGGATGCTCTTGAATGAGTGAATGAATAAGACCAAAAGGAGGCCATTCAACTCTGCTTCCCCCTGGCCCTGCTTGATTTTTGAGGTTTTAATTTTTATTTTTTTCCCGTGGTACAAAGGACTGAACCTAGGGTGTCACACAAGCTACGCAAGTGCCCTAGCACTCAGCAACATCCCTAGTCCCTTTTATATTTTAAGACGGGGTCTCAATAAATGGCTGAGGCTGGCCTCTAACTTGTGATCCTCCTGCTTCAGCCTCCTGAGTAGCTGGGATTACAGATGTGTGCACCACGCCTGTTTTTTTTTAGAATGACTTCCTTGTAGGTTCTTCACTCACTCATTCAACCGATCTTCACAGGAAGAGTCATGAGCTGGGGCTTTACATGTGGCCTATGGACATATTTTATTCAGCAATAATTTTAGTATATTATAAAAATTTGAATGCCTTTGGGTGACGCATGCACTCTCCAGTTCCCCACAGCATCTCCCCCACCACTGTGCCCCCACATATAGACACACACGTCACCACTAGCAATGTCACATCCAGAGTAACTGATTCACTTTACCCCACTTGACCTCTGATGTGTTGACTGCAGTTCAAGAGATACAGTGATGGACAAAGTAGATGTCCCTGTACTCAGGAAGCCACTTGTGCTCCTGGGGGAGACAGACTAACGCAGCAATCACAAACACACTTGGTAGTGCGCTCTGCTAACTGCAGGGAACTGAGGCATGGCTGGGGCCATTACCTGAGACCAGCAGAGGCCTCCCTGGCAGGTGGTGATCCAGGTGTGTCCAGCCCTCCTGAGGGTAAATAGCTAACTGGCAAAGGGGGTTCTGGGGGGGAGTGTTCCAAGCCGCGGCAGAGGTGTGTGTGAGGCCTTGTGTCTTCCACGGGCTGGTGTCATGGCCGGCCCCCAGCACACACAACCCTCGGTCTTCAGATTGGAGCAGGGCAGAGCTAAGCCGAAGGGCCTCTCAGGAACTCCCTGCACACATGCCTCAGAGTCTGGGCCCAGCTGTGCCCGGGGTTGGGGGACAGAGGTTAGAAAGCTGCATGCCCCTCTCCTATGGCCCTGCCTAGCGCTCCAAGAATCAGATGGCTTCCAGATTTTCTCACCCCACACACAAGTCCCTGAAGATGGTGTGGGGAGGGCTCAGGGGAGCATCACCCAGGCCGAGTCCACCACAAGGTCACGTGTTCCTGACTGAAACCCAGCAGCAGCAGCGAGCCACTCCACTGTGTCCCTGAAAACCATTATGCAAATAAAGGACTGTGCCCAGGGACCTGTTTCTGCTCGCTCAGAGCTGGCTTCCCCACGTGTCCTCGGAGGGACGGGGAGGGTGGGCAGCACGTGCAGTGACGGAACCACATTCCCTGCGCCTCCCTTGGATTTGGCAGAGGCTTTGGCTGCGGTTCAGCCAGCACAGGTTGTGAATTCAGCTGGAATGAACTTGGTCAAAAGGGCAGTCCATCAGAGGAAGTTACTAAGGTGACACATAACTCAGAGTCCTTGGGTTTCAAGCAACTGAAACAGACTAAGAAAAAAACGAATTTATTGGAAAGTGCATTGGCTTCCGGGGGCTGCCGTAACAAATTACCACGGACTCAATTGCTTAAAACAGCACACATTTTTTCTCTTAAGTTCTGGAGGCCAGAAGTCCAAAATCAGGGTGTCCGTGGGGTCACACTCCTTCCTTGCCTCTTCTGACTTTTGGTGGCTGCGCCAGTCTCTGCCTTTGTCACCACGTCACCTCCTCCGCTAAGTGAGTTTCATCTCCCAGGGCCTCATGTTTCTAAGGACACCCGTTAGGGCCCACAGGGACAACCCAAAATGACTTCATCTCAGTGCCCTTGATTTAATCACACTTGCCCGAAAGACCCTTTCCCAAATAAAGAGACATCTACAGGTTCCAGAGATTCGGGTGTGGACCTGTTTAGAGCCACCTTTCAGCCCACTGCGGAGGGACTGAGCAGGCCTCGGGAGCCTGAGGGGCGCCTGAGCAGCAGGCCTGGGGACCTGCAAAGATGTCCAGTGGCACCCAGACGTCCACCTCCAATCCCCTTCCTTCCCTGAGTCCTGTCCCAGGAGGGGGAAGTCCAGCCTGGGGCCAAGCTCTTCCGTGGTGGGGACGGAGGGCAGAGTACTCGGTTTACACGGAGCCAAGGCGCTCACCCCGCAGAAAAGGCTCGGAGCCGTCACCTAGACCAAGGGGAAGGCTGCTGACGGGCCGGAGTGGCAGGCGCCCCCGCCTCCCAACCCTGGGCTGCCCAGCACCCCTCACGCCTTCCACCCGCACATCCCATTTTACACTTGCTCTGACGTGAGGAAATTCTCTCACGTGTAACCAGCAGCACACTGATCCTTTCCCTAAAGGGGACACTCCATGGTCACATCCTGTTAATGACTCCAGCTCTGAGTCCTTCTTCGGTGTTCTGTGCCACAAGGAATATGGGTAAGTGTAAGTCCCACCCTGGATGTGACTGGAGGGCAGGAGACAGACTGCAAGGAGGAAGGCGCTGTGGCTGTGTCCTCGTTCCTGTGATGGTCACCGGCCTGCAGCCGGCAGGGACAGCCTCCCTTCTGTGCTAGCAGAGTCCTTCCTCAAGGGCAAATCGGTGTCCTTCAAGCAAAGGGCTTCAGGTCTGTGAACCCCTCAAGGCCAGGTGTTAGGTGATGACCTGGAACTCACGGAGGCTCCCGTCCTCCCAGAGCTGGAGTGGGGTGGGGGGGTTGTTTGGCTTTGTTGTTTTGTTTCTGCTGTTTCCTTGGTTATATGAATCACAATCTAGTAAGGCTTTAACCGGTTGTCTTTGATTTAACTTTTTTGGGGGCGTACTGGGGTTTGAACTCAGGGACACTCAACCACTGAGCCACATCCCCAGCCCTATTTTGTATTTTATGTAGAGACAGAGTCTGGCTAAGTTGCTTAGCACCTCACTGTTGGTCAAGGCTGACTTTGAACTCATGATCCTCCTGCCTCAGCCTCTGGAGCTGCTAGGATTACAGGAGTGCACCACTGTGCCTGGCTGATTTAACTCTTTAGGGCCACGGGGCACCATGAGTCCTGGCCTCGTTCAGAGACTGGAATATCGTGATGATCATTATCAGTTTTGGAGGATTCAGTGCCAACACCTGGCCCCCTGCACCTCTGTGTTCCTCCCCGCTACACTCAGGGAACCCATGTCAGATGGCAGCCCTCCACCCAGCACTCTTGACCCAGACTTTCTTCAATCAAGGGGAAAGGATGCTGGGTTCACTGGAGGCCATGGTTAGAGGTCCTTTGTGGGAAGCAGGCACAGGACAGATCCAATCCCGCATCCTGTCTTCAGAGACCTCTCATTCTCTTCCTCTGCACCATGCCAAGGGACCTGGGTCCTGTAGTTCCATTTCACGTGGACCAGCATTTGACCCAAGTTTGCTTTAGCCAACTCAATGTGTTGCTGGAGCCAAACCCACTCCTGGAGCTAGCACAGAGGAGGCGGATCTCTGGTAAGTGCACCCATACCAAGTTCAGCCTGGTCCAAAATACATCTCCCCCTGCTTGATTAAGCACCACAAAAATCCATTTCCACAATGATTCCTCAAATTTCCAATGGTACAATTAACAAGTTTCTGCAAGTCTGTGTGGCCCCCAGATTCTTTTCTGCTCCCAGTTTACTCTTCAGCCTCCAGGCCAAACTGGTCCCCACCTTCCAGCTAAGCAGCCTGGGGTGGGGGTGGGGGGCAAGCAGGAAGTTGTGCAGTTTCTCCTATAAGGACATTGTGAACTGTTAAAACCAGAGAGCCCTGGATTCCTGCATCCTCTCACATGGCCATCTCTTGTCATCGTCCCCTTCTCTATCAACACCTAACTTCCCAGAAGCGCACCACAGCTGTAAACTCAGCAACCTGAGTGATCAGCTGCCAACTTTGGTATGTGGAGGGCTGAGCCCTTTCATAAGTCGTAAGAGATTATTTGACTATCGTCAGAGAAATGCTGGACCTTTCATTTCATGTGAAAAATACTACTATTTGGGCTTGCTTAGAAGATTCTCCATTTATGTTACTCTATGCAGTTGGAAATATTCACTTGCACAAGCCCAGCACCCTTCACTTCCTTAAAATTGAACTGTGACATGCGCTACCCTCTCCCTGAAAACCATGACCCCAGAGGTCAAATGCTAAAAGTCCTCCAAGAGCTCACTCTTCGTCATTCCATCCCCCAGTTGCTGGTTTCCAGGCTGGTGCAGAGCAACAACCTCGGAGTTTTGCCCCGTCACAGCCTAATCAGTTTGAAAACCCCACACTCCTTGGACCATGTGTTGTGGACAGCTTGACTCTAGTTCCAGTTTTTGGGATCAGGAATATTTGGTTGCAAACAACAAAGTGACCGCACTGGACAGACACTGGAGAGGATCAAAGTCCAATTAAGCCAGCCAGGCTTGAGAAAATACGAGGGCAACAGGGATGGAGGCAGAAGCCATGAATTATCCCGTCAGGACCCTATAATTACAACACTGAGTGACAAACACCTTCATTTTATAGATCACTCTGCTCAATCTAAAAATTCCTTAAGAGTGAGTCTAAATGGATTGGTTTGGATCACATGCTCCTCAGATGGCCTGGGGGAGGGATGGGGGGACCTACCACGGACAGTCCCCCCAGACACTGCTGGGAAGTAGTTCCCAATGGAAAAGTGGATGTTTTTATTAAAATATGGGGAAGAAATCCTGAGGAGGCAAACCCAATAAATATCTCAGTTCAGCAACAACAGAAACTAAGAATGACAGACAAGAAGATCTGTGTCACGTGGGTGAGAACAGAGCTACCAATATCCCAATCCCACATCTTGTAGTGCCTCTGCCAGAGAACTCCTTCCTAGTTCCAATTTGAAAAATCAATGGTTGGGCTGAGCATGGTGGCACATACCTGTAATCCTAGTGGCTGGGGAGGCTGAGGCAGGAGGATTGCAAATTTGAGGCTAAGCTTGGCAAGTTGGTGAGGCCCTGTCTCAAAATAAAACACAAAAAGGGATGGGGATGTGGCTCAGTGGTTAAGTAAGCATCCCTGGGGTTCAATCTCTAGTACAAAAATAAATAAAATAAAATAATAAAAAGAGAAAAGAAAAAGAAAGCAGATCTAGAGGAGTTCAATATCATGCAAGAAGCTAATTCCAAACATGAGTTAATTTGGGTGAGAAGAATTTTCAGCCCAAATAAGGGCCAAGCAGGGTGGCCATACTGGAAAATAGGCATGAAAGAATTCTTTTGATTCACCAGGAGCTTTCTGAGGCTCCCAGGGGTAAAGATACCATAGCAAATAATAACTGCCCTCCACCTCCACATGCCTGTGGCTCCCTGCAGTTTATAAAGTGGTTCCATTATTTCATACCTTTTTTTTAATCATTGTGTACGTGTTGTGGGGGGTACTGAGGATTGAACCCAGGAGCACTCTACCACTGAGCTACATTCCCTGCTCTTTTTAAATTTTGAGACAGAGTCTCACTAAGTTGCCCAAGCTGGCCTCAAACTCTCAATCCTCCTGCCTAAGCCTCCAGAGTAGTGGGGATTACTAGCACGTACACTATGTCTGGCTTCATACACGTCTTACAATAACCCTGCAAGACAACTGCAACAATAATAAAATAGTATCATCATTACTGGACAGATAAGAAAACTGAGGCCCACAATAAAGTAGATCAGGAATTCAAACTCCAGCTTCCTAATGCTGGATTCCGCTCCCGTGGCTCACATGCCTATCATGCGTTTGTTTGGCAAACAACTCCCTGGGCGTTGCTGAAGGCAGTGGCTTTGAGGTGTGGATCCTCAGGTGAGTTTCCCCTCTCCTTGGGCTCTGGGGTGCTGGCTGCAATGGCCCTTATTGATGACCAGTCCTCACATTTCAGGCAGCCAGTCCCTATCCTGAGGGTGACAAAATTCTCTAGGATGCTTTGTATGTTAAGCTAACCTTTGAGAAGAAAAGCAGTGCGTTTCAGAACCCTGTCTGCTAGAAAGGAAGAGAAGGTCAGACAGATGCAGACTGATGTTTAACCTTGTCCAGGAACAAGTTCCAAGCCCTCAGGAAATTGATTCACTGAAGAGGAGGAACTGCACACACCTCGGTCTGGAAGTTAGACCCGGGTCCAAACACCGGTCCTGCCACTTACCGGTTATGCACCCTTGGATTGGACCTGTTGACCTCTAAGAAGCACCGTCTCAGGGTCAACCTCCCACTGGCTTCCAAAGCCCGCCCTCACCTTTTTCTGCCTACCCAGGTTGGGAAGGAATTCATTTAGAGCAACAGAAACCCAACAAAGTGGTTGAGCTTCTTGGCCTTTCTGAACCTCAGTTTCTTCACTTGTCTCTCAGAGTGTTAATGTCAAGTTGAAGTGAAATAACATGTAAAAATGCCTGGCATAATAAGTGCTAAATATAAATAAATACATGTATATATGTGTACACACACACACAGATGGAATCCAGGGGCACTTAGCCACAGAGCCACATCCCCAACCCTTTTTATATATTATTTTGAGACAGAGTCTCGTGGTCTTGACAAATTGCACTGAGGCTGGCTTTGAACTCAAGATCCTCCTCCTCAGCCTCCTGAGCCACTACAATTACAGGTGTACACCACCATGCCCAGCTTAAATGCTAAACATTAAAACAAAAAATACACAGGATGGAAAGAGCTGAGTGGCCTCCACCAGCGGTCTTGTTTTCTGCAGGACAGAAGCAATTCTGAGCAGAGGACACTGGGGAAGAAAGTAGTCTGCTTATCTAATGATTACAAATCAGACTCGCTCTTGTACTTAAGGCCCCAGTTGGTGTCTCAGAATGAACACTAGGGTCCAGAAGCCTGAGTGCGAGTGTGGAATTCACACTGCCAAAGCTTGGAACTTGGACGCATCACATGCCAAAGCTCACTGAGATAAATGCTACTGGACCAAAAGCAGCCACCATAGGCCTACGTAGTTTCCTATCCATGACCTTGGAGGCTTGCAAGAAGAGTCCAGTGCAGTAAAGATGTGTTTATTCAAGAATAACATTCATACAGAATAAAAAGAGCACAGCCAGCCAGGTGTGGTGGCGCACGCCTGTAATCCCAGCGACTCAGGAGGCTGAGTCAGGAGAATCGCGAGTTCAGAGCCAGCCTCAGCAACTTAGCGAGGCCCTAAGCAACTCAGTGAGACCCTGTCTCTAAATAAAATACAAAATAGGGCTGGGGATGTGGCTCAGTGGCTGAGTGTCCCTGAGTTCAA